>CM061228.1:99662312-100171991 GCA_030844895.1 Ambrosia x helenae | reverse complement strand
TAGTTGCACGATCACACTTCGGAAACTTCCCAGCATAAACCCCCGGTTGTCGTTCAGACGACGATCCCCAGTATCAGTCTTCTTCACCTGCTGAGGCTGAGCCGAACTCGAGCCTTTCCCACGGCTTCCCACTTCCGCTTATTACCATCAGAAGCCTTCACAGTAGCGCTCGAGGAGGCAAGACCCCTTCAGTCACCTTCATGTTGGTCAGCTGTGAGCCGACCGAACCACCTCAGAATAAACAGTGAGATTACCCGCAACAACTAACCCCGCAATCTCCCGGGTACCAAACCCAGCGACGTAATGCTCAATCCTTCGGTATTCGGGTGTGGTGCAGATTGGGGCACAACACCGCCAACTCATTGGGCCTAGCAGTATAAGCTTCAATCTCGGACCCCACCATCTTATGATTCCAGACTTCATGCTCAAGCTTCTGGATTTCATCCCTCGGGGGCAAGAGTACTCATTTTTCAGCAACTGAATGAACCCCGCCAGGGCATAGCATGGGCTTCCCCAACCCATAGTCTGGGTGGTGGAGTTCCACCAAGTCAAAGCTTGACCCTCCAGGGTCGCAGAAGCATATTTCACCCGGTCGCCCTCCGGGCAGCTGCACATCGAGAAAACAAATTCGATTTTCTCAACCAACGGAGCAGTCCACTGCCCCTTCAGTGCCACTAAAGCTGTGGGGCTTGCAATCCATAACTTTTTGTAGGAACACTGGGATGGAGGAGGATTGACAGCACCACTGGAACAGACGCAGGTGAGTATCAAGAAAAGGTAAAGTACCCCAGAACGAGGTAGAATAGTGAGAATCGATCGTACCACCCATAGCATTATGAGCGGCTTGGAATGCAGCAGAGCAATATTTCACGTGCTGCTGCGGTCAGGTTATCCAACTCGGCTTGGGTCATATTAATATTCCCGCGGCACCGCCGCCACCACGGCCGCCAGCACGACCGCCAGCACGGCCGCCTCTGCGACCTCCACGAGCTCCCGACATCTTCTGTCACAACATGAAACAAAAGATTTAGGTTTGCCCGTGGTATAACCATTAGGAATTTCAAGAAATTAGACCGAGCCCAGCTCGGGTCCATCGTTCAAGCCAAAGTCCGCCAGGGATCCATGCATCACAGTTTATGATCTCGTGTGCCCCGACATGATAAACTGTTCAACATGGTCCTCCAGGCGCGCTTTAAGTTTGAAGTTCAAGTCACCGAAACACTAGAGCCCACCAATTTTGGTATATCATAAGTATAAGTACAAGACAGTATGCATAAGAACAGGGCGTGTTCATTAGGGCATAGAGGGGAGATGTCCAAATCCCTGGACAGATCTCAGGAGTACGCCGAAGCACCCCAATGTTACACCGCCGTCAAGAAAGTTCAATAGTATATCGTTCGCCATCGGGATCATAGTAAGGACGAGTCAAGAATAGGATGATAAGGAGTAAATTGATGATGTAGCGTAGTAGACGATGACACCGACCCCGAAAAGTTCATATTGTTACCCACTTGTAAAGACTCGACTAATTGTGACCGTCTAGTGTGTGCGACTCAGTTATAGACTAGACTTAACAGCTGTCTTAGTTCACTATAACCGTGGGCTCTGATACCAATCTGTCACACCCTCAAATTCCACGTGCGGGGTTTTACCCGAGGCGCGTGACACACCAGGATCTCAGTCAACGATCACAATAAACATACAACAAACATGCATTCATAATTATATTTAAAACCAAAATATCATGCTTTGAGCTGTAAACCAGCAGCGGAAGCATTCTTGTTTACAACCAAAAGACATATCATTGTTTACAAAGACATTGTTTAATATGCTTCAAAATATTAGACGCTGTGCATGACTCCGTGCGCCTAGCCATTGACTGCTACCTTAGCGACCTGAGAAAACATGCCAAAAATGTCAACATATAATGCTGGTGAGTTCACAGGTTTTCTTTTATAAAAGTGTTGTTATAAGTTCGGTAAGATCATTTCCGTTACTACTATGTTATGAGAACGTTAGCTAGACGTTAAGTGTTTGCTTACTACTGCGGTTGGGAATCCATTACTAAACCGGTATAAAGTGTTGAAGCAGCCCAGACGGACGGGATTACCGATGCCTCGGTAACCCCAAAGTATTAGAGACAATATGCACCCGCCCGGCCCAGCCGTCGAGTGGGGTTTGTGAGGCCCAATAGATCTATCCACATTTCCCCCGTTGTGCATCCCGCACATTCATGGTTCCCCCCTAGGACTTTTAGTAAAAGCCGCATAGTACGTGAAAGTAACCATAGTATAACATGATCTATGATGAGTAATCAAAATAAGTAGCATGTTTCTCCCCGAAAGTAAAACGGTAAAAGTGGGGCTGTGAACTCACCTTGGATTGCGTTACTTGAAAACAGTTAAGTAATTATGTTATGATAGCCCCAAATAGCGGCGACCTATCATAAGATGTGTATAAGTATTGGACTAATAACCCGCAGGCTAACTAGTCCCCGAATGTCCAGACCGTGACCATAAACGTTTGAAAACACCTTTAACTGTTAAACCGACCGTGCCAGACAAGACCCGACATCCCATTGGTGACCCGACATCCACGTGTTAGATAAATGCAAGACATCATGCAACATATGCAATTAAACACTTAATACGCGCAAGAGTTCACCTAGTCTAGCATAATGTCCAATTAACGCATAAACAGGTCCGAACACGTCTTACTAAGTCATTGGGTGTATCCCGGGGTTCCTAACATGTTCCTAGGTGTCAAATCGTGTTCCGGGATGTCAAAACGCGTTCACGACAGCAGTACATGCGATTAGGAAGGTCACACGCGAGTAGGCATCAGCCTACAGGCGATTAGGGGCCTAATCGCATGAAGCTTGAGGCGATTAGGGTCCTAATCGCCCATATGTCTGCATAATCGCATGGCATCAGGCGATTAGGATGCCTAATCGCCTGTTGCTGCTGTGTAACGGATTTTCGCGCGTTTAACCCTCCAAATCAGATCCGAAACATGCAACAAACACCCAATATCAAACCTAAATCATTTACCAACCCATTTCAAGCAAAAACCCCAACATATCACTGATCTATCATGTTCTAAGCAATTATTTCCTAAAATGGCAAAGTACTAGGTTTCACCAACCAACCTTATCTTTCCTTAAATGGAAACAATCAGATTTCAAACTCTACAAACATGTAAATCATCAAACCTCTGATCTAACATCTTCCTAGTATGAATCCTAACAACATTGCATCAACAATCATACCATAATCATCCTAATCTCAAGAACATACAAATGGGTCAAAATATGCATTTTCTTCAAAACACCACAATAATGGCTTAAAATTCTAAGACAACCTTCCTACTAATCTCTACATAGCAGAAGTACAATCATATCTTGAAAACATTCATGTTAAAATCACCAAGAAGACCAACATATGCATGTAAACTTCACATATAACAAGCATTAAGGTGTAGACTTGGTTTAGGACTCTTTTGAAAGGTTTTTAAAGACACATTTTGGTAAAACAAGGTCTGGAACTTTGGGGAACTCAAAATAACAACTTTACAAGGTTAGGGATGAAGAACACACCTTGGGTTTTGTTAAAGAAAGGTGTGTAAGCTTGGAGATGGTGATTTTTGTAGCAAAAAGAGTTCCAGAGGTGTTTCAAGGTGTGTGGGCGACTTGGGAGCAGCTAGGGTTGTTCTAGAGGTGTTTGGGGAGTTAAGGGTTCTATTTATAGGTGTTTTGACCCGGACTCTGCTGTTCATGCGATTAGGAATACATGTTACGCGATTGGGAGCCTAATCGCATGAAACATCAGGCGATTAGGTCCCAATCGCCTGTTGTTGATGCTTACTCGCCCCACATATAGGCGATTAGGGGTTCCTAATCGCCCCTGTGGTGCTGGAACGAGTTTTTGGCGCGTTAAACACTATTTTAACATATTTAAACACGTATTCACATACCGATAAGTCACATAATGATTTCAAACATATAATGCATGATAACTAACACGTTTACATCCGTTCACCAATTCCCGGGACTCGAGACTCGTGTGTGCATTAAACCCGGCGATTCCACGAATCGCCGATCCTTGTACCCATAGTTATGGACCGACTCCCCGATGACCCCGCGGATCATCATAAACGACTCCCGATGATTCCCAGAATCATCATACCGACTCGACTGACCCGTTAAGGACGTAATATGCATGACTCGCGAAGGTAGACTTACTAGTTTAGTCAACGTTACTAACCTGAGTTTGCCGGGTGTCACATCATCCCCCTGTTGAAAGAATTTTCGTCCCGAAAATTGCCCAAGGCCAAAAAGGAAGAGACGAAAGAGAAGAAAAATTTTCCGGTTGCCACATCATCCCCCTGTTGAAAGGAATCTCGACCCGAGATTCATTCAGCTTCAGCAGAGACATGTCTTGATTCGAACGCGCGCTTAGGAAATAAATGGGGATACTTAGCCTTCATTTGATCTTCCCGTTCCCACGTGAACTCCGGTCCACGATCAGAGTTCCAACGGACTTTAACAATGCGGATTTTACTCCGGCGAAGGCTACGGATTTTATAGTCAAGAATTTCAACCGGTTCCTCCACGATACGCAGACGATCATCCACCTTGATCTCTTCGAGAGGGAACTACCAAAGATTCATCCGCCAAACACTTCTTCAATTATAAACATGGAAGACGTTATGAACATTACTGAGCTCAGCCGGCAGATCAAGCCTGTATGCTACCGGTCCAATCCGTTCCAGGATTGCGAACGGTCCCACATACCGAGGATTCAATTTGCCCCGCTTCCCAAAAACGTATAACGCCCTTCCACGGAGATACCTTCAACAAAACCCTGTCGCCAACCTCAAACTCCAAAGGCTTGCGACGACGATCGGCATAGCTCTTTTGACGATCCCGAGCTGCTGCCATGCGGTTACGGATTTGTACGATCTTTTTGGAAGTCTCGTACACAAGTTCCGGGCCGGTGAGTTGACTCTCACCCACCTCAGCCCAACAAAGAGGAGGACCGGCATTTCCGCCCGTAAAGAGCTTCGAACGGAGCTGTCTTGATGCTAGAATGGTAACTGTTGTGTAGGAGAATTCCACCAACGGTAAATGACTCTCCCACCCCTTGCCAAAATCGATCACACATGCCCGAAGCATGTCTTCTAGCGTTTGGATTGTCCGCTCACTTTGACCGTCAGTTTGCGGATGATACGCTGTGCTCATGTCCACTGAGTACCCAGAGCCTTATGCAAAGACTTCCAGAAGTTAGAGGCGAACCGAGGATCACGATCAGAAATAATAGAGACAGGCACCCCGTGCCGAGAGACCACTTCCTTGAGATATAACCGTGCCAGACGCTCGAGACCATCGGTCTCTTTGATAGCGAGGAAGTGCGCAGACTTTGTCAACCTATCGACAATTACCCAGATCATGTCGCAACCACTGGGCGATTTCGGGTGTTTGGTCACAAAGTCCATCGTAATCCGCTCCCACTTCCACTCGGGGATTTCAGGCTGTTGCAGAAGGCCGGATGGCTTTTGATATTCGACCTTGACCTTGGCACAGGTCAAGCACTTGCTCACGTACGAAGCCACGTCCGCCTTCATGTTCGGCCACCAATAAAGTATCTTTAGGTCTTGATACATCTTATCAGAGCCAGGGTGAATAGAGTACGGGACTTGTGAGCTTCATCAAGAACGTGCTCCCGCAAGCCCCCAAATAAAGGAACCCAAATACGTTCAGCGAAATAGTGTAACCCATCGGACTGAGTTCAAGGTGGCTATCAGCACCATGCATTGGTTTCAGCTTTAAGGTTTTCCTCCTTCAAAGCTTCTTGCTGCGCTGAACGGATTCGATCAGGTAGGCCGGAATGGATAGTGAGCTGAAGAGCTCGAACACGACGAGGCTTAGCCGTTTCCTTCCTGCTCAAGGCGTCTGCGACCACATTCGCCTTGCCAGGATGGTATTTGATAGCGCACTCGTAATCATTAAGAAGCTCGACCCAGCGACGCTGTCTTATATTCAACACCTTCTGATCAAAGATATGCTGGAGGCTCTTGTGATCGGTGTAAATAGTGCATTTGGTACCGTACAAGTAATGCCTCCAAATCTTTAAAGCAAAGACCACCGCACCCAATTCCAGATCATGGGTGGGGTAGTTTTTCTCATGAACTTTGAGCTGACGAGAAGCATAGGCGATGACCTTCTCGCACTGCATCAGTACACAACCAAGACCCCGGATAGAAGCGTCACAATAAACCACAAAATCGTCCGTACCCTCAGGCAAGGACAAGATAGGAGCAGAACAGAGTTTAGCCTTTAACAGCTGAAAGGCCGACTCCTGCGAATCACCCCAGTCGAACTTTCTGTCCTTCTGGGTAAGCGAGGTGAGGGGTTGAGCGATCTTCGAAAATCCCTCGATAAAACGACGGTAATAACCTGCAAGGCCTAGGAATTGCCGCACCTCAGATGGCGTCTTAGGTGCTTCCCAGTCCTTTATGGCTCCAATCTTCGCTAGGTCAACGTGAATTCCTTTCTCATTAACGACATGACCAAGGAATTGGACTTCACGCAACCAGAAGCTACACTTAGAAAACTTGGCGTACAACTGTTCCCGCCTCAGGAGTTCCAAAACAAGACGCAAGTGTTCTGGTGGTCCACCTCGTTCTTGGAATAGACTAGAATATCATCAATGAAGACAATCACGAACTTGTCAAGATAAGGCTTACAAACACGGTTCATCAGATCCATGAAGATGGCAGGTGCGTTGGTGAGACCAAAAGGCATGACCAGGAATTCAAAATGGCCATAGCGAGTTCGAAAGGCGGTCTTCGGAATGTCAGCTTCTTGAACCCTCAACTGATGGTACCCCGACCTCAAATCGATCTTCGAATAGAAACTAGAACCCTGAAGCTGGTCAAATAAGTCATCGATGCGAGGAAGAGGATAGCGATTCTTGATGGTAACCTTATTCAACTCCCGGTAGTCGATACACATCCGTAGGCTTCCGTCCTTCTTCTTGACAAACAAAATAGGGGCTCCCCACGGGGACGAACTAGGTCGAATGAAACCCTTCTCCAACAGCTCCTGCAACTGGTTCGATAACTCCTGCATCTCGGGAGGTGCAAGACGATATGGGGCTCGGGCAATAGGGGCCGCACCTGGAGCAAGTTCAATACCAAATTCGACCTGACGATAAGGCGGAAGGCCAGGTAAGTCTTCAGGAAATACATCGGGAAAATCACGGACAACAGGAATATCTTCAATCTTCTTCTCTTCTTCAGACGAAACCGAAACGAGTGCCAGAATGGCAGAATACCCCTTCCGAAGATACTTATAGGCTTTCATGCACGAAATGATACTCAACGGGACCCCGCTTTTCTCACCATGCACCAACAGAATTTCTCCATCAGGGAGAGGAAGTCGGATGACTTTATCAAAACAAACGATCTCAGCATGATACAGAGACAACCAATCCATACCCACGACAACATCGAAACTACCCAAGGACACCGGCATAAGATCAATAGGGAAGGAATAACCCGACAACTCAAGGTGACACTCCCTAAGGACGTGCGTCGCCTCGACTTTCTTACCATCAGCCAATTCTATCAAGTACTTAGCCTCTAAAGGTGTAGGTACCCTATCAAGCAATTGACTAAACCAAGAGATATAAAACTCTTATCAGCACCAGAATCGAATAAAACCGTAGCATAGCGATTATCGAGAAGAAACGTACCAGTAACAGTGTCAGGATCTTGTCGAGCACCGCTCGAACCAATCACGAAGGCGCGAGCATTCCTGCCTCCGCCCCCATTGTTTCCATTACCCGACCCATTCTTCCCGCTTCACCCTGTTTCAACTTGGGACAGTTACGCTTGTAGTGACCAAGCTCCCCACAGTTATAGCACCCTTGTTTCCCTGATTTCCCTGGGGAGCAGCGACTTGAGGGGCTGGGGCTGGTGTGACCGACGGGTTTCGGTTCCCAAAGGGTTGGACCTACAATCTTTGGCTTGGTGCCCAACCTTATGGCACCGACGGCAACGGTCCTTATCATCGCAAGAACCGGTGTGATGATAGTTGCATCGATCACACTTCGGCAACTTCCCAGCATAAACCCCCGGTTGTCGTTCAGACGACGATCCCCCAGTATCAGTCTTCTTCACCTGCTGAGGCTGAGCCGAACTCGAGCCTTTCCCACGGCTTCCCACTTCCGCTTATTACCATCAGAAGCCTTCACAGTAGCGCCTCGAGGAGGCAAGACCCCTTCAGTCACCTTCATGTTGGTCAGCCTGTGAGCCGACCGAACCACCTCAGAATAAACAGTGAGATTACCCGCAACAACTAACCCCGCAATCTCCGGTACCAACCCAGCGACGTAATGCTCAATCCTTCGGTATTCGGGTGTCTGCAGATCGGGGCACAACACCGCCAACTCATTTTGCCTAGCAGTATAAGCTTCAATCTCGGACCCCACCATCTTATGATTCCAGACTTCATGCTCAAGCTTCTGGATTTCATCCCTCGGGCAGTACTCATTTTTCAGCAACTGAATGAACCCCGCCCAGGGCATAGCATGGGCTTCCCCAATACCCATAGTCTGGGTGGTGGAGTTCCACCAAGTCAAAGCTTGACCCTCCAGGGTCGCAGAAGCATATTTCACCCGGTCGCCCTCCGGGCAGCTGCACATCGAGAAAACAAATTCGATTTTCTCCAACCAACGGAGCAGTCCCACTGCCCCTTCAGTGCCACTAAAGCTGTGGGGCTTGCAATCCATAAACTTTTTGTAGGAACACTGGGATGGAGGAGGATTGACAGCACCACCTGGAACAGACACGCAGGTGAGTATCAAGAAAAGGTAAAGTACCCCAGAACGAGGTAGAATAGATGAGAATTGACGTACCACCCATAGCATTATGAGCGGCTTGGAATGCAGCCAGAGCAATATTCACGTGCTGCTGCGTCAGGTTATCCAACTCGGCTTGGGTCATATTAATATTCCCACGGCCACCGCCGCCACCACGGCCGCCAGCACGACCGCCAGCACGGCCGCCTCTGCGACCTCCACGAGCTCCCGACATCTTCTGTCACAACATGAAACAAAAGATTTAGGTTTGCCCGTGGTATAACCCATTAGGAATTTCAAGAAATTAGACCGAGCCCAGCTCGGGTCCATCCGTTCAAGCCCAAAGTCCGCCAGGGATCCCATGTATCACAGTTTATGATCTCGTGTGCACCCGACATGATAAACTGTTCCACATGGTCCTCCAGGCGCGCTTTAAGTTTGAAGTTCAAGTCACCGAACACTAGCGCCCAATTATGGTATTATCATAAGTATAAGTACAAGACAGTATGCATAAGAACAGGCGTGTTCATTAGGGCATAGAGGGGAGATGTCCAAATCCCTGGACAGATCTCAGGAGTACGCCGAAGCTACCCCAATGTACACCGCCGTCAAGAAAGTTCAATAGTATATCGTTCGCCATCGGATCATAGTAAGGACGAGTCAAGAAATAGGATGATAAGGAGTAAATAGATGATGTAGCGTAGTAGACGATGACACCGACACCCCGACAAGTCATATTGTTACCCACTTGCTAATGACTCGACTAATTGTGACCGTCTAGTGTGTGCGACTCAGTTATAGACTAGACTCTACATGCAGTCTTAGTTCACTATAACCGTTGGCTCTGATACCAATCTGTCACACCCTCAAATTCCACGTGCGGGGTTTTACCGCGAGGCGCGTGACATACCAGGATCTCAGTCAACGATCACAATAAACATACAACAAACATGCATTCATAATTATATTTAAAACCAAAATATCATGCTTTGAGCTGTAAACCAGCAGCGGAAGCATTCTTGTTTACAACCAAAAGACATATCATTGTTTACAAAGACATTGTTTAATATGCTTCAAAATATTAGACGCTGTGCATGACTCCGTGCGCCTAGCCCCTTGACTGCTACCTTAGCGACCTGAGAAAACATGCCAAAAATGTCAACATATAATGCTGGTGAGTTCACAGGTTTTCTTTCATAAAATGTTGTTATAAGTTCGGTAAGATCATTTCCCGTTACTACTATGTTATGAGAACGTTAGCTAGACGTTAAGATTTGCTACTACTGCGGTTGGGAATCCATTACTAAACGGTATAAGTGTTGAAGCCAGCCCAGACGGACGGGATTACCGATGCCTCGGTAACCCCCAAAGTATTAGAGACAATATGCACCCGCCCGGCTCCCAGCCGTCGGGTGGGGTTTGTAAGGCCCAATAGATCTATCCACATTTCCCCGTTGTGCATCCCCGCACATTCATGGTTCCCCCTGGGACTTTCTGTAAAAGCCGCATAGTACGTGAAATAACCATAGTATAACATGATATATGATGAGTAATCAAAATAAGTAGCATGTTTCTCCCCGAAAGTAAAACGGTAAAAGTGGGGCTGTGACACTCACCTTGGATTGCGTTACTTGAAAACAGTTAAGTAATTATGTTATTATAGCCCCAAATAGCGGCGACCTATCATAAGATGTGTATAAGTATCAGACTAATAACCCGCAGGCTAACTAGTCCCCGAATGTCCAGACCGTGACCATAAACGTTTGAAAACACCTTTAACTGTTAAACCGACCGTGCCAGACAAGACCCGACATCCCATTGGTGACCCGACATCCCACGTGTTAGATAAATGCAAGACATCATGCAACATATGCAATTAAACACTTAATACGCGCAAGAGTTCACCTAGTCTAGCATAATGTCCAATTAACGCATAAACAGGTCCGAACACGTCTTACTAAGTCATTGGGTGTATCCCGGGGTTCCTAACATGTTCCTAGGTATCAAATCGTGTTCCGGGATGTCAAAACGCGTTCACGACAGCAGTACATGCGATTAGGAAGGTCACACGCGAGTAGGCATCAGCCTACAGGCGATTAGGGCCTAATCGCATGAAGCTTGAGGCGATTAGGGTCCTAATCGCCCCATATGTCTGCATAATCGCGTGGCATCAGGCGATTAGGATGCCTAATCGCCTGTTGCTGCTGTGTAATGGATTTTCGCGCGTTTAACCCTCCAAATCAGATCCGAAACATGCAACAACACCCAATATCAAACCTAAATCATTTACCAACCCATTTCAAGCAAAAACCCCCAACATATCACTGATCTATCATGTTCTAAGCAATTATTTCCTAAAATGGCAAAGTACTAGGTTTCACCAACCAACCTTATCTTTCCTTAAATGGAAACAATCAGATTTCAAACTCTACAAACATGTAAATCATCAAACCTCTGATCTAACATCTTCCTAGTATGAATCCTAACAACATTGCATCAGCAATCATACCATAATCATCCTAAATCCTCAAGAACATACAAATGGGTCAAAATATGCATTTTCTTCAAAACACCACAATAATGGCTAAAATTCTAAGACAACCTTCCTACTAATCTCTACATAGCAGAAGTACAATCATATCTTGAAAACATTCATGTTAAAATCACCAAGAAGACCAACATATGCATGTAAACTTCACATATAACAAGCATTAAGGTGTAGACTTGGTTTAGGACTCTTTTGAAAGGTTTTTAAAGACACATTTTGGTAAAACGAGGTCTGGAACTTTGGGGAACTCAAAATAACAACTTTACAAAGGTTAGGGATGAAGAACACACCTTGGGTTTTGTTAAAGAAGGTGTGTAAGCTTGGAGATGGTGATTTTTGTAGCAAAAAGAGTTCCAGAGGTGTTTCAAGGTGTGTGGGCAACTTGGGAGCAGCTAGGGTTGTTCTAGAGGTGTTTGGGGAGTTAAGGGTTCTATTTATAGGTGTTTTGACCCGGACTCTGCTGTTCATGCGATTAGGAATACATGTTACGCGATTGGGAGCCTAATCGCATGAAACATCAGGCGATTAGGTCCCAATCGCCTGTTGTTGATGCTACTCGCCCCACATATAGGCGATTAGGGGTTCCTAATCGCCCCTGTGGTGCTGGAACGAGTTTTTGGCGCGTTAAACACTATTTTAACATATTTAAACACGTATTCACATACCGATAAGTCACATAATGATTTCAAACATATAATGCATGATAACTAACACGTTTACATCCGTTCACCAATTCCCGGGACTCGAGACTCGTGTGTGCATTAAACCCGGCGATTCCACGAATCGCGATCCTTGTACCCATAGTTATGGACCGACTCCCGATGACCCCGCGGATCATCATAACGACTCCTGATGATTCCCAGAATCATCATACCGACTCGACTGACCCCGTTAAGGACGTAATATGCATGACTCGCTAAGGTAGACTTACTAGTTTAGTCAACGTTACTAACCTGAGTTTGCCGGGTGTCACACAAAGTGTTGGACAACAATGGTGTTGGCTTTTTGAAGGGCATCTTGAAGTTAATTTGATGTTGTTCATCTGACTTCTTTTGTTTCTTGGCAGCAGTTTTGGAAAGTGGTCTTCTTGCAGAATCAGAAGTTTCATAAACTTCTGAAGTTTTAAACTTTTCAGGATTGGACTTCTGCAAGGCCTTGAACTTTTTGTATGCTTCATTCAGATCAACTTCTTTCCACCTTGATACTTGTGACTTTTTTCCATACTTATTTGCTACCAACTCTTCAATCATTTGAGCCTTTTTCATCTTATTCTTTTTTTCATAAACTTGCCTTTCTTTAATCAATCTAACTCCATATTCAAGTTCTGATGAAGATAATTCTCTAATAGAGTACTTCTTCATTTTGCTGTTTTTAACAATCCAATTCATCATCTCTTGTCTCTTGTCATCTTCAGCATTTTGGATTTTTTGCTGTTCAAGTATCTCTTGCACATGCAGAGCTGTTCTTGCCATAATTTTAGCTTGGCTTTATAACTCAAGTCTTCCATGGCATCAATGTTATTCCACAACTGATCTTCCTTTCCCTTTCTCTTCCCTTTAATTTTATCTTCAACTTGTTCAGAATTTAAGGAAAGTGGTTCAGGGTTAAGAACTTCTAATGGCTTAAATGGGACAGTTAGGATTGGGACGGTTGGTGTTGTGTTTTCAGAAGATATTGGTTTTGTAGTTTGAGTTGTAACTACTGATAGTTGTTTATCATCAGCAACTACTGAATCATTATCTTCATAATTTTCAACTTGCTTATCAGCAGTCGTATCATTGCATTGGAATGCCTTATCAGCTTGTTCTCTAAGAAATCTTTCGTGAGCTTCTTGATATACATGTCTTTCTTTTAAAGCTTCAGCTTGTTTAGTTAGTTGAGAGATTTTATTTACTTCCTTCAGTTTTTGAGCTTCACGAGCCTTCTTGCTTTCTTCAAGATCTATCTTCTTCGGTACCTTGCCTTTCTCCAACTGTTAGGCTGCATCTACTTCAGGAAACCAAGGAGCAGGAGATGTAACAACAGTTAAATGCTGAAGTTGTCTTCTGTTATCTTCAATCCTTCTTGACAACTCATTTATCTTTAAGTCCATAGCATTATTGATCATGTCCATTTGTGTCCTGTTTTTCAGTTCCATGGCAGTAGTGAATGTTTGGAGATGAGCAGATAGAAGTTGATGGATTATTTGATATAAGGCACCATCTGGCATGCATAGTTGGTTTATGTCTACACTTGTAGCACAAGAGGAAGATGTTTGGGTAGGATTTTGTGAGTGAGAAGGGGGTATTTTTGGATCATCCTCAGTAAAAACTGGGGATGCCAATGTTGGGGAATGATCATTTAAATGGTCTTTAACATGATACTCTGTAACTACCTCTTTCAGCTTTGAGACATTGGATCCAGGACATTCACAATCAGCCGTCAAATCCTTGATATCTGAATCATCATCCAAGTTAATGGAATCATCTGGAACCCTAATGAAAGCATCATCAGTAGCATCACGACCTAGGCCCAACCTAGTATCCTCATGAATCCCTTTTTCTTGGTTCTGGGGAATTCCTGTATCAGGCTCAAAGCCTTCATCAATAGTTGCCACATATGAGGTCTTACTTATGTTACCACTGGCCTTTGATCCATGAATAGATGGTAGAAGAGTAGTAGCAGCCTCATTTGTACCTAAAGTCTCAAAAGTTGGGCTAATATACTTTGGTCCTTCCTCATCTCTTGAATTAGGATTGATAATATCCTCATCAATGACCATATGCACTGTTTCATCAACTGATTGATGTGGTGATTGGGTAATGGCACTATCTGATGTGATACTTCCTTTCAATACAGAGAGAACTTGTGCTATATCTACTGTATGTGTTGGTGAATGTTCTGACTCAGTATTTTGGGTGGCATCAGTATTTATGAATAGTGTTTCAGTATTTTCATTAACAGGTTCAGAAGTTTTATCCTTTTTAAATTTCTTCCTTGAAAACATAATTGAAATGGCTTCGGTTCTTTTTGGTGTGGCTGGAGATGGATGTAACTGAGAGGAAGTTTCAATTACATCTTTATCAACTACAGACGGCATATTAACATCCTCAGGCATCTCAACTTCATGAGGTGTTTTTATTTTAGGCTTGGTGGTTTTGAATTTTCTCTTATTTGACTTTTTGGCTTTTGTGGTGAAAGATTTGGAAGATATGGGTTCCATGGGGACTGTTGCCTATTCCCCTTGGTCATCTTCTGGTATAGCAGCCGGTTTGTTGTGCCTAGAGAATACTTGTGAGCATAAAGGGTTTAATTTTGAAGCATCACCCACAAGTACCTCTTCACCAAGTTTCTTAATTATACATTGCATTATAAACCTTGGGTAAAAGCAAAAAAAATTTTTTGTCATTTTGGTGATGCAACACCAATTCATTGAAAAAATATGACGATGCCCTGAAAGATGTTTCATTCACAATGGAATGGAAAATTTGTTGCAAACCAGAGGGCATCTGATCATTAGAGCCAGTTTTAGGACTCAAATACATAGTGATATAATGAAATAACAATTTATATGGTGCATCAAAAAACTTTTTATAAACTGTAACAGATGACAGAGTACCTTGGTAACCACACTCTGTCATGGTTAATTTAACAGTTCCAGTAGGAATGCGATCAGGTGTGATTTCCATGGTCTTCCCTCTTATCATCGTCTTCAGGGAAGTAATCTTGTCATCAACAGTGACAGGAACAGTGTTGGACCAGAATTCATTAAGAGTTTCAGTATGGATTGGTGGGTCTAAAGTGAGCGTTGTATAATAGTTTGATTTTACAACCAAATCAATTATTTCGTCATATTTCGGACCAGGTTTTATCCTTGATGAAATAACCTTTTTGATTGTGTCTCTGCTTAAGCACTAAAACCATGATTGTTTGATTGATCAATAAGTTTAGTTTTCAGAGGGTTTGAGAGAGAGGGAATTTTTGTGTTCAAACCTATAAGTAAGAAAACAAGACATGTTAGAAGTTTATAACCAACTTCAGACAAACATCTAAATATGAAATGTCTGATTTACCCTTAGTGACCAAGCTTATGATGAAACTGATTTTCTTCATCAGTCTTTGAATTATATCATCAGTAGTTACTTATACCTATTTAAGCCATTTTTTTAATAAACTACAATGAATAATAAAAAAATAAGGTTACTTTAAAAAACAAAAAAAAAATATCTAGTTCACATTATGACGACGTCTTTGCTCTGTAAATATTACGAAATGATACATACCGGTAATATCGAATAAGGGATAATGTAAGAGTTCACTTATCGATTAAATAAATACTAATAGCTACAATAGGATTACATATATCATACCTTATAAACGTTTTTCAAAGTTGTTTACAAAAAACATTCAACATCATGCTTCTTAACCATAATTGCATGATTCAGCATAAGTACCTTTGTCTAATGTATTTATAAACAAACATTACCAAGTGTTCAAAACATACAAACAAACCACCACCACCTGACACTCAAATTCAAGACCTCCTTGCACGTACTGCCTTCCTGAGCCTGGTAATATGCATTAGCTCAAGAACATCTTCACGTTTATCGTACTTAAATGTGCACCTGTCACCATTCTTCACTCCATTAAACCTCAACCATTGGGGCCACTTAATAACAACAAACCGTATCCGCTTCTTGGACCTTTCCATCCTAAGATCCATTCGAAGATCAATCACATTGATAGATCTCATTTTAATCCTACTACCCTCTTCAAGCTTTGCAAGCTCAACAACATCCTTTGGCAGGCGCTTCAACAAATATATATACACACATTTATATAACATTCTATCTAGCCACAATGAAAACTAAAAAATTGTATACCTTACTAATAATAACAAAAAAATAGATCATAAAATTTAATTTTGCATAAGAACCCTTACAATCCGATGGCGAGCAACGATTGAGAACTCATAGATGTCATCAACATTTGATGCTGTTGCATTCATGCCAAACTGACCACTTTGAACGACTGTTTCAACATTGTTCACCTAATCAACCTTTGGAATAACAATCTGACTGCCATCAGAATGAAACATGGTAAGCTTGAACTTCAAAGTTTCAAACTGATGAAACACAATGAAATATGCACTCAATGGAACATGCTTGAGTACATCTTTCCAGCCACCACCAAAATAGAAATTCTTTCCAGACTTGGCTACTTTCACTTCCTTGAACAAATCATCAGCGAGATACATCAAAACAGTCGTATTCTTCAAATCATGATTACTCATGTTTTCCACAATAAAGTCAGGAATCCTTTGTCCAATATGAAATCAAATAATATTAAACTAACACAAACTAAAATATATGGTCAATCGTTAATCAGTATCTCTATTATGCCAAATACAACAACAATATAAAATGTTAAAAAAACATAAAATATAATGTTAATAAAATGAACACAAACATACCATAATGTTTTTGGAATCTCCAAAGCAAATATGGCCAAACAACTCTGTATGCCGAAGATCTTCGCCTATAGGTTCAGCTGTTAAGGTCATATTGATTTTATCAACATTTGCAAACCTGTTCCATTCAATCCCTAAAGAAAACACATTTAGTTGATACATATACGCCTTAGGTGCTGTGAAAACCAATATATCACCCTGTTTCAAGTGCAACTCTTGAACCATAGATCTCCAACCATAATTAAATGCCAGGTCACCATAAACTCTGAATAAATCGAGTGACATTGACCTTTTATCATCAACTTGTATGGTTACTTCATGTTTTTCTGGCATATTACTAAGGTAATGCCTACTAAAAGAAGTCGGTAACACCTACATTACGAAATTTTAAGATGTATCAATATAACATGTTACATTAATACAAAAGAAATAACAAAATTTCTTTGTTTACCATAAATTTCTCTTCAACATCCTTAAGCAGAACAAAAAATGATGGTTGGAAAATTTTTGGCAACCTGTTTCCATGTAAACAAAATATAAAGTATTAAAATGACTATATAATTAATTTTGAAACAAAAATATATAACAAAATTTGAAATCGTTGCTTACACAAACACAACCCTCAATATTGACATTAATTCTGTATAAATATTTACAATCAAAATAGTAAATACAAATAACAGTTACACAGAATAAATATATAAATCTAACTAACTTCAGATATATATATATATATATTATAATATATATATATATGATCCGATTTGATAACAATGTGAGTATCCACAACTTGATTCAACACATTATACACTAAAAATACAGCAAATTTAAATGCACCTTAACAACATGAAGATTGCAGGAGCTAAACTACATGCATCTTGGTTACAAGTTGATGGTATACATATAACATTATTTATGTTAGCAAAACATATGATACGACAATTGTACAACATAAATTTTGCAAACAAAGTAGAGTAATTCAAACAAACATGCATAAAAATAAATTCCATAATCCAGATTTTAAGCCTTATTTCACACACATAAACACAGTATTTACTTTATATCCACGCTTATTACGATGATCAACAACCAGACCCACTCTGATAGCAGCATTTGAAACAGCGAATGTATATAAAACAACAAATGGAACATAAATACACAAATACAATGAAATAAGTATTAATAAAACATTATAGAAACAGCAAAAAGTAATACTAAAGGCAAACACATTACAAAAAACAAAAATCAACTTTTGAACTTCTGAAAGCGATATAAGACCTAGAATTAGCAATTTTTCGAAATCATGCTCGAAAGTATGAACATATATCTAATAATGAAGAAGTTACCACCCAATTTTTTTTAAAAAAGCGAACTTATATGATGATCGAACGTACCTTCTGATAACTGACGATATTGTTGATAAGAGGAGTTACAAAGAAAAGTAGTGAAATAGAAGAGTAAAGATTGAGTATAAGTTAAGAAAACATAAGTACAATTTTAAGATTTTGTTTATAAATAATAGATAGAGTAAAGATCAAATACAAAGTGTTTTTTTTGGTAAGAACTGTGAGAATCAAAGGGGGTAAAAAAAATGTATTTTTTTTAGAATTTTTTTTTTCACATGTGCTTGAACATATTTTATAGATGAATAATAAAAAAAAATTTAAAACAAAAATTGTTGTGTAATTGCGTCCTTAAAGTAAATACATTATGTAATTACTCTACACCAAAAGTTTATTTTATTTTTGTTTTTTTAGTTTTCAATACTATAATACATGTTTAACAATATGGGAAAAAAATTCGCAAAAAAAAAATAAAAAAAAAATACCCTCCTTTGATTCTCACATTTCTTACCAAAAAAACACTTTGTACCGGATATTTCCCCATAAGAGGTATATTATCAAACATATATATGGTATGAATTACATTAATAATAAGGGTTGTAACCAAAATTGATTAAACCATTAGATACTGGCCGGTTATATCGGTTTTACAATTTTTTTGTTATGGAAATTGACCCTAGTGCTGAGTATATCAATATGGATTATGGACTGTATCATGTCCCAAATGCTGACTTCACATACACTAGGTCAAACACTAGATTAAATAATCGTGATAGCAATCGTGACAAATCATATCCGAAATACACTCTACAAGATTGTGATCCCATGTATTAGTTGCTAATTTAGGTAATGTTTTACTTTTTTTTAATTAATGTTTTACTTAGGTTTATATTTAAATTATCTTTTTTATTCGGTTCATATAATGTTTTACTATATGGTAATGTATTGCTTTAAATCAACTTTATGACTATGTGATACATAATTTGGGTTATATGTTTTTTGCTTCTTTATTTTTTTTAAATTACAATAAAATTTTTGATGTATTTTATAATAATAACACAAGCAAATCCATATAAAAACGTCACAATTACATAAAATGAATATACATAATGAAACTCAACAATATACGTTATATAAAGTAAGGACTATACAAAACATCTGATATGATATAAAATGTATTGTTTATATTCAATAACTACTGATGAAACTAAGCATCAGAAGTTACAAAAAATGTTGTTAAACTGATTCTCATCAGTTCTTAATAAACTACTGAACCATGATGCCCTACATATGATGCATTCAATAAATAACTGATCAATATACAATGAAATATCCCATGATCTCATTATCCATCCAATTTTAACGGTTATATTTTTTAACAAAATTATATGATCTACTAATGTGACACCCGGCATATTTAGGTTAATACTTTTCATACTTTACATACATATGTTTCATACTTTGCATACATACGAGTCTACCTCAACGAAAACATTGAAAACAACTACTTAATATCATACTTGACCGGGTCGGTTGAGTCGTGTCGATGATTCGGGAATCACCGGGAGTCGTTACAATGGTCTGAGGGATCATTGGGTGTCGGTCCATAACCATGTGTACAAGGATTGGCGGTTTGTTGAACCGCCGGGTTTAACGTACACACACAAATCTCGAGTCCCGGGAATTGGTAAACGGATGTGTGACACCCGGCA
This sequence comes from Ambrosia x helenae, assembly GCA_030844895.1. NCBI lineage: Eukaryota > Viridiplantae > Streptophyta > Magnoliopsida > Asterales > Asteraceae > Ambrosia > Ambrosia x helenae. Next base: position 100,152,078 of record CM061228.1, on the reverse strand, counting down.
AATTCTGGTTAACAACGTTGTCTAGATGAAAGTCTACCTTAGCGAGTCACGCGTATATTGTACTTAACTGGGTTAGTTAAGTCGGGTTATGGTTCGGGAACTATTGGTTAGTCTAGAAGATCATTGGATGTTGGTCTAGAGGTTCGTTAGATGTCAGTCCTTAACCAAGTGTACAAACGGTGACGATTTGTAGGATCGTCAGGACATACGGAACGTACGAGTCTCGAGTCCCGGGAATTGGTGAACGAGTGTAAATATGTGTATTTACTTGTGTTATGTGTTTACAATCATTATATGACTTGTCGGTACGTGAATATGTATTAACATATGTTAAAATGGGGTTTAACGCGCAAAACACACGAAACCAGCCCCTATAGGCGAGTAGGAAGGCCTAATCGCCTATAGGGGAGGCGAGTAGGCAAACTTAGAGGCGAGTAGGGGCTACTCGTGTGCCCTTAGGGGCGAGTAGGCCCCAATTGCCTGAACAATCAGGCGATTAGGATTCCTAATCGCCTGAAACTGCTGCATACTCGCTAGTAACGGGCTGGACGACTAAAAACGACTATAAATACCATACTTAACCTCCTAAACTTCATTATACCAACCCTAGTCGTCCCATAACCCGCCCCAACACATAAACAACCTCTAGAAGGCGATTTTTGATCAAAACTCAAGGTTTCAAGCTTGAATCATCATATTTTCATAATCCTAAGGTTTGATTTTCATCCATAACTCTTTATAAACATTTTTAATCAATCCCTAATGGTCCAGACCTGTTCTTAAACGAAAAAGCTTTCTGAAAATCGTCAATAAGGGTTGTTAATCGGATTATAACTAATATGCATGCATTATGGGTGTGTATGATTAGAAAGCTAGGGTTTTTATGATTCATGATGATGATTTGATATGTTATTATGATAGATCAGTATTGATATTGATAGTATGATAATAGGAATCTCAGTAATTGGATATTAGGGTTATGATTACGCGTGTTAGTATGATGTTGCATGCTATGTGAATGGTGTTTGGATTACTTGGTTGCATGCAGGACTGATTATACGAGGTTAAACGAAGGATTTTGGGTTAAACATGTTTAGGATAGTGTTTGGGATGATATTGGGTGGTTACACACGTTCTGGATCTGATTTGGAGCGTTAAACGCGCGAAAAACCGGAACAGCAAGGTTACAGGCGAGTAGCATTCCTAATCGCCTATGTTATAGGCGAGTAGGGTGCTAATCGCCTATAACATAGGCGAGTAGAGGCCTACTCGTGTGAAAGATCAGGTGATTAGCCCTAATTGCTAGTAAGTTCATGTGAATAGCCCTAATTGCTAGTAAGTTCATGTGAATAGCCCTAATTGCTAGTAAGTTCATGTGAGTAGCTCCTAATCGCCTATAATAGAGGCGAGTAGGGTTTCTAATTGCTAGTTGACCAACCTAATTGCTAGTTGACTTTTCCTAATCGCGTGTACTGCTGCTGTAAGTGTAAATTAGCATTCCGAGACCCGATTTAACATGTAGTAACATGCTAGGGACCCCGTAACATGTCTAATAACTTGGTAACATATATTTGGATGTAATTCGGTGATACGTGAACGATGTGCTATAACTTGTTGTGCGTTAACGTATGTTAAGTGTAATTGCGTTATTGTATGTTTTGGAGCGTAAACATAACACGGGGAGTCTCGGGTCACCAATGGGATGTCGAGTCTTGTACTTTGGGTCAGTTAAACAGTCACGGTGTTTTCAAACGAACTTGGTTATGGTCTGGACATCTAGGGACTAATTAACCTACGGGTTATTAGTCTAAGTACTTGTAACTGTCGTATGTTAGGTCACCGCTTTACGGGACTAGCATAGCAGCTGAGTTTACTCGGGTTAAGGAGTAACGCAACTTAAGGTGAGTTTACGGCCCCTCTTTTAAACTGGTTTTATACTTTCGGGGGAGAAAACATGTGTTAAAACGATTGTTTGGTAATTACTGTCATACTATGGGTTTCTATTGTGTACTACACGATCTTTGGAAGTCCCGGGGGGAACCATGAATGTGCGGGTTTGCACAACGGGGAAATGTGAATAGCGCTATTGGGAGTGACCAACCCCGCTCGTCGACTTGGAGGGTCGGCGGGTGCATATTGTCTCAAACAGGAACAACAGGAACAACAGGAACTACATCGGGCATACTTTTGGTATTCGCGTTAGTAATGGTTTTCCAATCGTGGTAGTAACAAAACGTACGCCTAGCTAGCGTATACTGGTTTTCGATTATTATAGTATGGACAGGTGGACTTGGTACTTGGATACAAAACCTGAAACTCACCAGCATTTTTGTGCTGACGTAAACTTTTACATGTTTTCTCAGGTCGCTAAGGTAGCACGACTGGACTAGGGCGCACGCGTCTGCACGGCGTCTTACTAGGGTTGCATGGTCTTTTGAACGTTGAACTATTGTTTCATTATTGAGATATTGTTTTTGAATAAGCTTCCGCTGTAAACGGGATTTTTAAACTATGTTTTGAAATTGCATTTATATTCATTTAGAGTTGTTTATTGTGATCGTTGGTTTGGATCCTGGTTTGTCATGCGCCTCGCGGTAAAACTCCGCAAGTGGATTTTGAGGGTGTGACAGGATGGGAACGGGTTAGTTATCATGCATTATGTTCTTACAATCATTATATGACTTCCGGTATGTGAATACGTGTTTATATGTGTTAAAATAGTGATTACGCATAATTTCATGACATTATAGGTGATTACGCGTAATTGCATGACATTATAGGTGATTACGCGTAATTGCATGATGCTTAAGGCGATTGGGAGGACCTGAAGGCGATTAGAACCCTAATCGCCTATACTGAAGGCGATTAGAGCCTAATTGCCAATAGGTATAGGCGATTAGGAACCCTAATCCCCTATACTACTACGTAATCGCCTGACGTGTGTTGAACGACTAGAAACGCCTATAAATACCACCATTGACTTGTAAAACATCATTTGTGCAACCCTAGCCGTCCCATAACCTCTCTCAACTCATAAACACCCTCTGGAACACGTTTTTGCATAAAAACCTACCTTTCCAAGCCTTACACCTCATTTCCTTGCAAACCCAAGCTGTGTTCTTAATCCCAAACCTTTGTAATGTTATTGTTTTGCTGCCTAAAGGTCCAGACCTGATTTCTAAACATTTGTGTCTCTGAAAACTTATTAAAAACAATTTCTAAACAAACCCAAACCTCTATGCATGCTATATGTGATGTATTCATTTAAAGATAGAATTTTTATTATTGAAACATGATTGTTCTTGTGTTATTGATATGCTTCTGACTTGTATGAGTTGTTATGATGTTAACCTAGGAGTTTGGAGGTTCATAGTCGCGTATTGTTGATATTAGGCGTTTTGACCCGTTTGAATGATTATGTAGGATTGATGATAGTATGATGTGTTTTATTGATTGTTTGAGGTTAGGGTTTGCTCTAGGTTGATGCTAGAACAGTAGGGTATTATCGAACAACGTCGTTATGAGATGAAATCTGGATATTTGTCGTTTAGGGCAAACTTTGCATGTTGATGTGATGTTTACATGATAAGTATGCTATTTTGGGAAAACACTTGCATTCGGGACTGTTAGAATGATGATAATTTAGGGGTTTAGATTGGAATAGGTTTATTAATGTTTTGGGTTAGATATTGGGTGTTTCCACGTACTTCGGATCTGATCTGGAGGGTTAAACGCGCGAAAAAGCGGAACAAGTCTGCAGGGGGCGATTAGGAAGTCTAATCGCCTATACTAAAGGCAATTAGGGGCCTAATCGCCTATACTGAAGGTGATTAGGGGCCTAATTGCCTATGCTGAATGTGGTTACGATCCTAGTCACTAGTTAGATCCTAAATGCATGTGTGATAGCCTAATTGCATATACTGAACGTGGTTACGATCCTAATCCCTGGTTAGATCCTAAATGCATGTGTGATAGCCTAATTGCCTATACTGAACATGGATAGGCCTAATCGCCTAAGGCTATAGGCGATTAGGAGCCTAAATGCCAATAGCTATAGGCGATTACACTCCTAAATGCTAGTTGACTTCTCCTAATCGCATGTACTGCTGCTGTAAGTTTATTTTGACATCCCGATACACGGGTTGACACCTAGGAACATGTTAGGAACCCCGTGACATGTTCTATAACTTAGTTATACGTTTTCGGACTTGTTTATGCATTAATTAGGCTTCATGTTAGATATAGTAAACTGTGATGCATACTAAGTGTTTGATTACATATGATTGCATGATATCTTGCATTCGGCTAACACGTGGGATGTCAGGTCATCAATGGGATGTCGGGACTTGTCTGGTGTGGTCGATTAAACGTTTAAACATCATTTCAAATGTACACGGTTATGGTCTGGACGTTGGGGACTAATCAACCTACGGGTTGTTAGTCTAACATCTTATACGCTCGTCATGATAGGTCACCAGTAGTTGGTGCCGTCTATTGAGCGGGTTTACTTATCCTAGAGGGGAAGCAGTATCAGATGAATTTCACGACCCCACTTTACGTTTTTACATTTCGGGGGAGACACATGCTTTAGTGTCATTTATTGTGACCGTTGTTTTAGATCCTGGTTTGTCACGCGCCTCGCGGTAAAACCCCGCACGTGGAATTTGAGGTTGTGACAGATTGCTATCAGAGCCAATGGTTATAGTGAACTAGGACTGCATGTTGAGTCAAGTCTATAGCCGAGTCGCACACACTAGACGGTCACATTCGTATAAGTCATATCATGTGGGGAATTGCCGGGGTGTTGTATTACATTCGTTATCATCATTTATGCTTACATCATCTATCTATTATTCTTATTTCTTATTCTATCCTTCATCTTCGTGCTGAAGACGAAGAGGCTTACTATCCTTGCACGGCGGTGACGTACATTGGAGTTGCTTCTGTGACACCCGGCAAATTCTGGTTAACAACGTTGTCTAGATTAAAGTCTACCTTAGCGAGTCACGCGTACATTATACTTAACGAGGGTTAGGTAGATAGCTAGGTAGGACATACCTGCATTGTTGTGAGTTAATATGTGATTACATGATTAGTGAACCTCGGACGTTGGTGAATAATAAACTTATGTGTCTCGGTGATATCTGACAAACTTATGTGAAAACCATACGTGATTATGTGAACCTAAACCGAACACGTTAATAAAAATTATTAAAAGTGGAGCATGAGGTTGGTTGTGGTCTTAAAACATGGGGTTACGCTTGGTATGGCCCAAAATAATGAAAACATCAAAGAAAACAGGCTATACAACAAACTGGGCCGCTCAAAACGGATTAAACCATTCCGAACGGCCATTCACAATTCCGAACGGGTGTTCACAATTCCGAACGGGTGTTCACAATTCCGAACGGGTGTTCGGAACACGCTGACGTGGTTAAACCGCCTTAAACTACTATTTAAGCAACCTTAAGCCTCTTGTATCTCCTAAACTCAAACCCTAATCGCCCCTACTGCCCTATTTACGAAATATTAACCCCTAAACACCTGCTAAGGCATAAGAACATCGATCGGGAAGCTTCAAGAGCATTCGGTTGATTGTTTCGAGGAACTTGCGGTATAATCCTTAATCTATTATGCTTTAATCTTATTAATATGTTATAAAAACCTTATAACTAAGTTTGTCCAGGTCTGGAACCTTTTTATAAAGATTAAAACTTGAAGTTTATAAAGATTTAACGGGTTAAACATGATCCTATGCGATTAGTGATATGATAGGTTACTTGTTGCGCAAGTTTGTGATGTTTTGATCATTATGGTTTATGATTTTGCATGTGTTATGACAGGTTCTGAGCATGCTAGGTCTAATGAATGTTTTGTGATGATTATTGATTGTTGTTGATCGATTGTACGCACACGTGAGTCGTTTAAATAAAGGTTTATGCGTAATTAAAATCTGGACATAATGTTTAGGTTAACTTGTAGGGTCTGTTACGTGGCTTTAACGTACTGGTTTTGATGCTTTCTTTGCATGGTTAAATCACACCTGGTCTTAGCTTTTCATAATGGGTAAAATCATGTGTTTTGGACGTCGGATGAGTCGTTTTTGGAATTTTCATTGAAAATAGGTCAGATCAGAATTTCGGGTGTCAAACTGAGTCAACTTTGAAACATCATAACTCAAGTTTTATAAAGAGTTGGGTTTTGAAATTTTTACAGAAGGTTAATATTGGAGTTTTGCAAGTTTTCCAAGTAGATTCATCCCGTTTGGATAAATACACAATTTTTGGGAAATTATTTACCAAACTGACCTGTTAGGAGGGTTTTCTGAACATAGCTGAGTTAGACGAATTTTAATTATTTTTGTGTTTGGATTTAAGACTAAACAAAAATAGCTATTGTCAAGCGACTCCCAAAGAAAATTCAGTAAAAATTTGGGGGGATAACTCACTGATTTACTATTTTAAATAAATTTGTTTTGATGGCGCACAATCGGTCCTGAAAACACAGATTGTGTATTATGTGCTTATGTGATTAATTGAGGTCTTAGGTGATCTGGAATTGACATATAACTGAAGTACACTTGTTTGTGACACATACGGGATGTAGAAACTAAATGGTAACCAACTCATTCACCAACGAGTCCGTAGGGTTTACTATTGCATGTAGAATCACTAGGCGTCGCATACACACTTTTGAACATTTAAAACGCCTTGGAGAAACGAGTTATATGGTGTAATGATATTACGCCTATACTCACTTAGTGACACTGTTATTAGGGTGTCAGTAGCATATATTGCTTGCTGTTCGGATTCCTTGCTTGCACGTTAAGGTGAGTTTACGGCCCCTCTTTTAACTGGTTTCACTTTTTGGGGGAGAAAACATGTGTTAAACTTATGTTTTGGTAACAACTGTCATACTATGGGTTTCTATGGTTTACTATATGATCTTTGGAAGTCCCGGGGGAAACCATGAATGTGCGGGTTAGCACAACGGGGAAATGTGAATAGATCTATTGGGAGTGACCAACCCCGCTCGTCGGCTTGGAGGGTCGGCGGGTGCATATTGTCTCAAACAGGAACAGGTTTACTATTCGGGCACGACATCTGGTTTGCGAGTTAGTAATGGTTTTCCAATCGTGGTAGTAACAAAACATACGCCTAGCTAGCGTACTTTGGTTTTCGATTGGTTATAGTAAGGACAGGTTGAACTTGGTACTTTAATTACAAACCTGTAAACTCACCAGCATTTTTGTGCTGACGTATCTCTTACATGTTTTCTCAGGTCGCTAAGGTAGCACTACGGAACTAGGGCGCACGCGTCTGCACGGCGTCTAGTTAGGATTGCATGGTTTTCAAACATTGGATAATTGGTTTACTTTTGGATATTGTTTTGAGAATAAGCTTCCGCTGTATTTGGGGATTTTAAACTATGTTTTTGAAATTGCATATGTTCATTTAGACTTGTTTATTGTGATCGTTGGTTTGGATCCTGGTTTGTCATGCGCCTCGCGGTAAAACTCCGCAAGTGGATTTTGAGGGTGTGACAGCATCCTTCAGAGATTTGTCCAAGATTCGGACAACTCCCCTTTCTATACTCCAATGGACACACTTGCTCGCACACATCGTCGCACACTTGTACTTGTTGTTCTACATCTTGGGTGTTTTATCACCTAGGAGTTCTTATCTATTCTAGAACGTGGGTGCCTCGCGGTTTGAAAGTCAAGCTAGGAGCACACCTCGGGGACCATGTAGAGCGACTTATCATTTCGGGTGCACACGAAATCATAAGTTGAAATGCATGGAAATCTTGGTGGACTCTGTGTTTGATCCGACAGTCATGAAGGAACCTAGTTCTCTGGTTTAACTCTGTTACTTGTGATTTCATGTTCTCTGTTCTGAAATCTGATGTCTTGTCTTTGGCTTCGACAGAAGATGTCAGGACGTCGTGATGGTCGCGTTGGTGGTCGGAATGGCGGTAGACGCAATGGGGGTCGTGGTAACATTAACATGACCCAGGCTGAGCTGAATAACCTGATCCAGGAGCATGTGGCAGCTGCTATTGCTGCGCAGCAGGCCGCCCATCAGGACCATGGTGGGAATGCTTTTCATCCTCCACCACCTCCACCTCCTCTAGTCCACTGTACTTACAAGATGTTTCAGGACTGTAAGCCCCATAACTTCAGTGGGACTAAGGGAGCTGTGGGACTACTTCGTTGGTTAGAGAAGGTCGAGTCAGCTTTCTCCATGTGTAACTGCCCAGAGGATTATCGTGTGAAGTATGCTTCAGGGACATGCGAGGGTCATGCCCTGACTTGGTGGAATTCGACGGTGCAGACTATTGGTTTACTGGAGGCCCATGCGTTGCCATGGACCGAGTTTGTGTTTCGTTTGAAGAGGGAGTATTGCCCCAGGGATGAGATTAAGAGTTTGGAGCATGAGCTGTGGAATCATCAGATGGTGGGATTTGAGGTCGAGGAGTATACCACTCGTTATCATGAGTTGGCACTTTTGTGCTCGGATTCTGTGACTCCTGAGTATAAGGCTATTCAGTTCTATGTTAGTGGGTTAGTGCCAGAGGTTCGCGGGTTGGTGACCGCGAATGATGCTTCTACACTTCGGGATACCATTCGGTTGGCTCATAGGCTAACCAAACAGAAGGTTCAGGAGGGTGTTCTGCCTCCTAAGGGTACTGTGGTGAAGACCTCTGATGGAAACAAGAGAAAATGGGAGAGTGCGGGTAAGGGTACAGTTCAGCCTCAGCTGCAGGAGCCAAGGAAATTTGAGGCTACGGGTGCATCTTTTGAGCAGAGGCACAGTGGGTATACTGGGAGGCTGCCTAGGTGTGATCGTTGTGGGTACCATCATCTTGGAAATTGTAGTTATTGTACCCGCTGTAAGAAGAACGGGCACCAGGCCCAGAACTGTAGGGTGAATCTTCAGACGGCTCAGCAACAGGTGGTTGCCCCTACTACTGCTGCTATCCCTGCTGCAGCTCCTCAGGGGAAGTAGAGATGTTATCACTGTGGGGACACTGGGCACTTCAGGCGGGACTGTCCCAAGGTGAAGCAAGGCGAGGGTGGCGGTCGAACTGGTCATGCTTATGTTATCGGTGCGAGGGAGGACATGGAGGACCCTGATACTGTTACTGGTGAGTTTCTTTTCTTAGTATTCATTGTACTTTGGTTTTATCCTCATTCGCATCATTCAGCATTCGCATTCATCATGTGTTTTCGGTCTTGTACATGGTTATCATTTTGCATTCGTGGGTCTTGTGTGGGTCCTTTGGAGATGCTACGTAGACGGTACCGGTGTATCATTTATACCGATCATAGTAGTCTCCAGTAGGTCTATGATCAGGAGGAGTCACTTATCTTGCATCCACTTTGGGGAGGGCGGTTCCCTGGCATAGAGTATCCGTTGCTATCATTCTTCGTTCGCGGTTATCCTTTCGTTTGAATTCTGGGAAACGTTACTTGGGTTAGGTCGACACTCGTTACTGTCGAAGAGTGAATCTCGGTGCGAGATTCCTTTCAACAGGGGATGATGTGACGACCGGGAAATTTTTTTTTCTTTTTATCGCTTCGTTCTCTTTTACTTCGGGAAATTTTCGGGACGAAAATTATTTCAACTGGGGGATGATGTGACACCCGGCATATTCAGGTTAATACTTTTCATACTTTACATACATATGTTTCATACTTTGCATACATACGAGTTTACCTCAATGAAAACATTGAAAACAACTACTTAATATCATACTTGACCGGGTCGGTTGAGTCGTGTTGATGATTCGGGAATCATCGGGAGTCGTTACAATGGTCTGAGGGATCATTGGGTGTCGGTCCATAACCATGTGTAACTGGTTTCACTTTTTGGGGGAGAAAACATGTGTTAAACTTATGTTTTGGTAACAACTGTCATACTATGGGTTTCTATGGTTTACTATATGATCTTTGGAAGTCCCGGGGGAAACCATGAATGTGCGGGTTAGCACAACGGGGAAATGTGAATAGATCTATTGGGAGTGACCAACCCCGCTCGTCGGCTTGGAGGGTCGGCGGGTGCATATTGTCTCAAACAGGAACAGGTTTACTATTCGGGCACGACATCTAGTTTGCGAGTTAGTAATGGTTTTCCAATCGTGGTAGTAACAAAACATACGCCTAGCTAGCGTACTTTGGTTTTCGATTGGTTATAGTATGGACAGGTTGAACTTGGTACTTTAATTACAAACCTGTAAACTCACCATCATTTTTGTGCTGACGTATCTCTTACATGTTTTCTCAGGTCGCTAAGGTAGCACTACGGAACTAGGGCGCACGCGTCTGCACGGCGTCTAGTTAGGATTGCATGGTTTTCAAACATTGGATAATTGGTTTACTTTTGGATATTGTTTTGAGAATAAGCTTCCGCTGTATTTGGGGATTTTAAACTATGTTTTTGAAATTGCATATGCTCATTTAGACTTGTTTATTGTGATCGTTGGTTTGGATCCTGGTTTGTCATGCGCCTCGCGGTAAAACTCCGCAAGTGGATTTTGAGGGTGTGACAGATTGGTATCAGAGCCAATGGTTATAGTGAACTAGGACTGCATGTAGAGTCTAGTCTATAGCCGAGTCACACACACTAGACGATCACATAGTACTAAACATTATGGTGGGTTACGTATGGCCTTGTCGGGGTGTCTCTAAATCATTTGACCTTCCTATGTTACATCATCCGTTCTATCTTAGGTCGGGTTACTTGCTTTCTAGGCAGTGTGGTATATTGGGGTAAATCGTGTACTCTTGAGATTTGTCCAAGGCTCGGACATCTCCCTTTCATACTCCAATAGAAACACTTGCCATAAACTACCGTAGCATTTCGGTGTATAGCTAAGAGTCTATGTCCGGTGATTTGAACTTTGAACTAGGAGAACACTTGGAGGACCATGTAGAGCGGTTTATCATTTTGGGTGCACACAAAATCATAAACCGAAATGCATGAAAGCCCTAGTGAGCTCTGGGTTTGAATGGATAGTCCTGGGTTGGATCTAGCTTTGATCTTGCGAACGCTAGTGGTTACCATTAGCTGTGAAACTAAATTTTCTCGTCCTTTTTGTCGGAATCATGTCTGGAGTGCGAGGAGGACGTGGAGGTGGCCGCGCTGGTGGGCGTGGTGGTGGCGGTCGTGGTGGTGGTGGTCGTGGAGGTGTGGAACCTCAAGATGACCGGTCAGAGATTGAAAAGTATACGGTGAGGCGTAATGAGTTGGCAGTGCTGTGTCCTGATCTGCATGTGCCAGAATACAGGAGGATTGAACACTATATCTCGGGGCTAGTACCAGAGATCGCAGGGTTAGTGGCTGCGGGGAATCTTCCTACATACTCAGAGGTGGTTCGATCGGCTCATAGGATGACAAACTTGAAGGTGAATGAGGGTATCTTACCTGCTAAGGGTTCGACTGTCAAGGCCCCGGAAAATAACAAGCGTAAATGGGATAATGAGGGGAAAGGATCTGCGCCAGCACCAGCACAACAGGGTAAGAGATTCGATAGCAGGGGTTCTTCTTCTTCGGGTACCAAACAGGGTGGTTATGCGGGGAAATTACCTAAATGCAACAAGTGTGGGCGTCATCATCAGGGGGACTGCGACCATAATCGTTGCCATCGCTGCCAGCGACTTGGGCATTTTGCTAAAGATTGTCGGGCGACACTTCCATCGACCCAGGCCCCAAGTACTACCCCGGCTCCTACTGCTCAAGGAACTACGGGGAAACAGGGTTGTTACAACTGTGGGGAGACTGGGCATTACAAGAAGGAGTGCCCGAAACCTAAGCAGGGCGGGGATGTGAGGGATAGGAACGGTAACGGGAACAACGGGGGCGGTGGCAGGAATGCACGTGCCTTCGTCATTGGAGCCGCAGAGGCTAGACAGGATCCTGACACAGTTACCGGTACGTTCCTTCTCAATAATCGCTCTGTTAGCGTTTTATTTGATTCCGGTGCCGATAAAAGTTTTATATCTATGGAAGTTAGTCGACTGCTAGATGCAGTACCCGTACCATTAGAGGCTAAGTATGTAATTGAGTTGGCTGACGGTAAAAAGATTGAAGCTACTTGTATCCTTCGGGAGTGTCAACTAGAGTAGTCGGGTTTGTCTTTCCCCATCGACCTTATGCCGGCACCTTTGGGTAGTTTTGACGTTGTGGTAGGCATGGATTGGTTGTCTTTGTATCGCGCTGAGATCATTTGTTACGACAAGATTATTCGGATTCCCCTCCCTGATGGGGAATTCCTTTCTGTGTACGGTATCAAGGGCGGTGCTCCGCTAAATCTCATTTCCAGCATGAAAGCCCTTAAGTATCTTCGAAAGGGTTATTCGGCCGTTTTGGCACTTTTATCTGTTTCCTCTACCGATAAGAAGAAGATCGACGATATTCCTGTTGTACGCGAGTTTCCTGATGTATTTCCCGATGATCTACCTGGTCTTCCTCCCCATCGTCAGGTTGAGTTCAGTATTGATCTTGTACCGGGAGCTGCTCCTATTGCTCGGGCCCCCTACCGTCTTGCACCTCCCGAGATGCAGGAATTGTCCAGTCAGTTACAGGAACTCTTGGACAAGGGTTTCATTAGACCAAGTTCTTCCCCTTGGGGAGCCCCGATTCTGTTCGTTAAGAAGAAGGATGGAAGTTTTCGATTGTGTGTGGATTACAGAGAATTGCACAAAGTGACCATCAAGAACCGTTATCCTCTTCCACGTATTGATGATCTATTCGACCAACTCCAGGGTTCTAGCTGCTACTCTAAGATTGATTTGAGGTCCGGTTATCACCAGTTGCGTGTAAGGGAAGCTGACGTTGCAAAGACTGCCTTCCGTACGCGTTATGGCCATTTTGAGTTCTTTGTCATGCCTTTCGGTCTCACAAACGCACCGGCGGTTTTCATGGATTTGATGAACCGCGTTTGCAAACCGTATCTTGACAAGTTCGTCATCGTGTTTATTGATGACATCCTGATTTACTCCAAGAACAAGACCGAACACGAGGAACACCTGCGTTTGGTTTTGGAACTTTTGCGACGGGAACAACTTTACGCTAAGTTCTCAAAGTGTGACTTTTGGTTACGCGAAGTTCAGTTCCTAGGACATGTGGTTAATGAACTAGGAATTCATGTCGATCCAGCTAAGATCGAAGCGATCAAGGACTGGGAAGCACCAAAGACGCCAACTGAGGTGTGGCAATTCCTAGGCCTTGCGGGCTATTATCGTCGTTTCATTAAGGGGTTCTCGAAGATCGCTCAACCCCTCACCACTCTTACTCAGAAGGATAGAAAATTCGACTGGGGTGAACCACAAGAGTCGGCATTTCAAGAACTGAAGTCTAAACTGTGTTCTGCTCCTATTTTGTCCTTACCTGAAGGCCCTGATGATTTCGTTGTTTACTGTGATGCTTCCATTCATGGTCTCGGTTGCGTGTTGATGCAACGCGAGAAAGGGATTGCGTATGCTTCTCGTCAACTCAAGGTGCACGAGAAGAACTACACCACCCATGAATTGGAGTTGGGTGCAGTGGTTTTTGCGTTGAAAATTTGGAGACATTACTTGTACGGTACCAAATGCACCATCTACACCGATCACAAGAGTCTTCAACATATTTTCGACCAACAACATTTGAACATACGACAACGTCGTTGGATTGAACTTCTGAATGACTATGATTGCGCCATTAAGTACCATCCTGGCAAGGCGAATGTAGTAGCAGACGCCTTGAGCAGGAAGGAATCAATTAAACCTCGTCGCGTTCGGGCGTTGCAACTCACCATTCATTCCTCTCTACCTGACCAACTCTGTTCTGCCCAGTTAGAAGCTTTGAAGGAGGAAAACCTTAAAGCTGAGACTATGCACGGTGTCGACAAGCACCTCGAGCAAAGGCCTGATGGCCTGCACTACTTCGCAGAACGCATATGGGTTCCTTTATTCGGGGGACTTCGGGAGCTTGTCTTAGATGAGGCTCATAAGTCCCGGTATTCTATTCATCCTGGTTCGGATAAGATGTACCAAGATCTAAAGGTGCTTTACTGGTGGCCAAACATGAGGTCGGATATAGCCTCATACGTGAGCAAATGCTTGACCTGTGCTAAGGTCAAGGTGGAATACCAGAAACCGTCGGGTCCATGAGGTCGGATATAGCCTCATACGAGTTTACCTCAACGAAAACATTGAAAACAACTACTTAATATCATACTTGACCGGGTCGGTTGAGTCGTGTTGATGATTCGGGAATCATCGGGAGTCGTTACAATGGTCTGAGGGATCATTGGGTGTCGGTCCATAACCATGTGTAAAAGGATTGGTGGTTTGTAGAACCGCCGGATTTAACGCACACACGCAAATCTCGAGTCCCAGGAATTGGTGAACGGATGGGAACGGGTTAGTTATCATGCATTATGTTCTTACAATCATTATATGACTTGCCGGTATGTGAATACGTGTTTATATGTGTTAAAATAGTGATTACGCGTAATTGCATGACATTATAGGTGATTATGCGTAATTGCATGATGCTGAAGGTGATTGGGAGGACCTGAAGGCGATTAGAACCCTAATCGCCTATACTGAAGGCGATTAGAGCCCTAATTGCCAATAGGTATAGGCGATTAGGAACCCTAATCGCCTATACTGCTGCGTAATTGCCTGACGTGTGTTGAATGACTAGAAACGCCTATAAATACCACCCTTGACTTGTAAAACATCATTTGTGCAACCCTAGCCGTCCCATAACCTCTCTCAACTCATAAACACCCTCTGGAACACGTTTTTGCATAAAAACCTACCTTTCCAAGCCTTACACCTCATTTCCTTGCAAACCCAAGCTGTGTTCTTAATCCCAAACCTTTGTAATGTTATTGTTTTGCTGCCTAAAGGTCCAGACCTGATTTCTAAACATTTGTGTCTTTGAAAACTTATTAAAAACAATTACTAAACAAACCCAAACCTCTATGCATGCTATATGTGATGTATTCATTTAAAGATAGGATTTTTATTATTGAAACATGATTGTTCTTGTGTTATTGATATGCTTCTGACTTGTATGAGTTGTTATGATGTTAACCTAGGAGTTTGGAGGTTCATAGTCGCGTATTGTTGATATTAGGCGTTTTGACCCGTTTGAATGATTATGTAGGATTGATGATAGTATGATGTGTTTTATTGATTGTTTGAGGTTAGGGTTTGCTCTAGGTTGATGCTAAAACAGTAGGGTATTATCGAACAACGTCGTTATGAGATGAAATCTGGATATTTTCCGTTTAGGGCAAACATTGCATGTTGATGTGATGTTTACATGATAAGTATGCTATTTTGGGAAAACGCTTGCATTCGGGACTGTTAGAATGATGATAATTTAGGGGTTTTGCTTGGAATAGGTTTATTAATGTTTTGGGTTCGATATTGGGTTTTTCCACGTACTTCGGATCTGATCTGGAGGGTTAAACGTGCGAAAAAGCGGAACAAGTCTGCAGGGGGCGATTAGGAAGTCTAATCGCCTATACTAAAGGCAATTAGGGGCCTAATCGCCTATACTGAAGGTGATTAGGGGCCTAATTGCCTATACTGAAAGTGATTCGGGGCTTAATTGCCTATGCTGGACGTGGTTACGATCCTAATCACTAGTTAGATCCTAAATGCATGTGTGATAGCCTAATTGCCTATACTGAACGTGGTTACGATCCTATTCACTAGTTAGATCCTAAATGCATGTGTGATAGCCTAATTGCCTATACTGAACGTGGTTACAATCCTAATCACTAGTTAGATCCTAAATGCATGTGTGATAGCCTAATTGCCAATACTGAATGTGGATAGGCCTAATCGCCTAAGGCTATAGGCGATTAGGAGCCTAAATGCCAATAGCTATAGGCGATTACACTCCTAAATGCTAGTTGACTTCTTCTAATCGCATGTACTGCTGCTGTAAGTGTATTTTGACATCCCGATACACGGGTTGACACCTAGGAACATGTTAGGAACCCCGTGACATGTCCAATAACTTAGTTATACGTTTTCGGACCTGTTTATGCATTAATTAGGCTTCATGCTAGATATAGTAAACTGTGATGCATACTAAGTGTTTGATTACATATGATTGCATGATATCTTGCATTCGGCTAACACGTGGGATGTTGGGTCATCAATGGGATGTCGGGTCTTGTCTGATGTGGTCGATTAAACGTTAAACATCATTTCAAATGTACACGGTTATGGTCTGGACTGTTGGGGACTAATCAACCGATGGGTTGTTAGTCTAACATCTTATACGCTCGTCATGATAGGTCACCGGTAGTTGGTGCCGTCTATTGAGCGGGTTTACTTATCCTAGAGGGGAAGCAGTATCAGGCGAGTTTCACGGCCCCACTTTACGTTTTTACATTTCGGGGGAGACACATGCTTTATACTTATTTCATAAATTATCATGTTATACTAGTGTTAATTCATTTACATACTATACGATACGTAAAGTCCCGAGGGAAACCATGAATGTGCGAGACACAACGGGGGAAATGTGGATAGATCTATTGGGACTAACAGACCCCACTCGACGGTTGGAGGCCGGGCGGGTGCATATTGTCTCGGTCATAACGCTACCGTGGGACGGTAGTGCATATCGTTTCGGGCAAAATCATATATCGTTGTCTGTAATGGTTTCCAGGTTGTAGTAGTATTATTCATGCGTCTAGCTAACGCTATCATTTCTAACATAGTGATAGCATTATGGCTTTCATTACTTAAACGTTTAACATAAAACCTGTGAACTCACCGACATTATTTGCTGACGTTTTTAGCATGTTTGTATCAGGTCGTTGAGGTAGCAGCATTTCATAGGCGCACGGAGTCTCACGGCGTCTAGGATTCATATACATCTTATTTAGCATTTTCAGACTTTTATGCTTTTACTTTCGTGTTGTAATAAAGTTTTACGCTTCCGCAGCGATGGATTGTTTATGAAAACTTAATGGTTTGCTTATGTCGTTTTTACGTATCATATATTGTCATTTATTGTGACCGTTGACTTAGATCCTGGTTTGTCACGTGCCTCGCGGTAAAACCCCGCACGTGGAATTTGAGGTTGTGACAACTAATTTAAAAAATCATGATAAAAAATTGATCCGGAATTTTTATTTTTTTACTTGCAGTTAAAACCTCCATTATGCCACTATCCCATGATCTACTAACTACTTACAAACAATTTAATATACTACAATAATATCAAGTATGTTTACTAATTTAACACAAAATAATTATTAAATTAAAAAACAGTAACCGCCATTTATCAAACTGGCAAATGAAACCACACAATAATTCATTTTACTGGGTATATTAATGATGAATAAGTTTGAAAACCAAAATTGTCTTTTCAACTTATATACACACGGTTGCACTATATCTATATATTAAGGTCTTCATCTTCATCTTCATCTTACACAACACACACAAATCACAAACCAAAACAAACAAAACAATAGAGAAATGGAACACATTGTCAACTCGAGGTATTCCCCATACTACCGTCGGTATTTTGTTACACTGAACAACAAAAAAACGACTGATATTTCGGTCCAGGAAAGAAATAATGGCAACTCAAGAGGAATTTCAAAGAGAAATGTTTGAAGTTGGTAAGACAATCGCCCTCAGATATCATCAAGAAATGCGATTACAGGAAAAGTTGGACATCAAGTTTGGAGAAGATGAAGACGAAGAACACCTTCAGACCTACCCTATGGTAAAATGGTGTTTCATTGAAAGGTATAATCTTGCATGGGCCCTGTTGAGTAATGGTGTTGCTCAATCTGTCACACGTGATTATATTGAATACTCCACTGATTTGGGGTTTTTGGAAAACCTAGATCGGGTAAGGATGTTTAACATCAGAAGAACTACAACCCATTTAAACGTCGAGCAGATGATAAGAGCAAGACTTATGTGGTTAAGAGAGCAAGCCGAACTTGTTCCAGAATCAGAATCATCAGATGAAGATTTATAAGATGAAGATGAAGATATGGAACTTGATTAATTATATTAGGTTATGTTAGTATCTTGTATATGGTGTTTAATGTTTTTTTTTTGGTATATTATATGCTATTAAGCACGGAAGGTGCAAGTTTTGTATGTTAAAAAAAAATCTTTAACGCTATTTGATTGTGTTTGTTTAATATGTTTATTCCTTGTGTGTTTCTGACCTTTGGATGACTAAATAACACAAAGCAAGTCAAAAGTAAAGTTTACATAATAGATTTTAAATATAAGATAACACAAATGTAAAAATGATAATAGATGACTTATATAGTTATATATATTACATATGACATATAACCATCTATATGTATGTTAATGTTGTTAAATGAACAACAAAATGATAACAATCAAGAACAATTAACCAATGATTAAAGACCTAATTGATAACCAAATGATTATACAAAAGGAATTGACACTTAAATTTGACTCACTTTTGATAACAATCTCCATCATGATTCAACCAATCAAGATATATGCAACTTTCTCAACCATTTACACAACAATCAATCCTTGATTCTTTCACACTTTTTATCAAAATATTAGCTGCATACTCTTCAGTCACAAAGTTGACCATTTTGACCTTTTCAAATGCCATTACCAAACTTATTCATTCTTACCCATTTTGCAGCTTGATTTTCAAGGTCACAACCACATTACAAACTTGAAATGAACAGCTTGCAATGAACATTTCCTTGTCCATTGTTTTTGCACATTCAGCCTTAACAAAAAAATATGACCATTTTACACCTGTCTTAAGTTATCTTATTATACATCAATTTTGACTTAACTATCATAAACCAAGTTTCATTACCACTTAATGAATACATTTTATGATTCATTTTAATAAGAAAACTCAAACAATTATAAGTGAGAATAACAATCCCTGACTTCTTAACTAAATGTCATTACTAAAATTTATTACAATTTAGGCCTTATACTATTATTACACATCATTGATAAACTACATGTTTATTTATGTGTATGTTCAAACACATGGAGAAATAGACATTGAATACAAAAGAAAAACATTCATATATAAGTAGGCGATAATTAACAAAAAACACAAACGTGTCTAACTCTAGACATCATACAGAAATATAAAACATACATCACACCGAAAACATATGTTTGTGGCTTTTAGTAGAGACACAACTGGATCACCAGTATCACAGACATCATCTTCCAAATCAGCATCCGAATTTGTAATCTCTATAACATTATCAATTGTCTTTGCTAAAATTCAAACTAAATATACACATTAAATACTGATTAAAATAATCGTCAGAAGTTACAAATGTGTTTTTAAAACTATTCACATCAGTTTTATTCACAAAATACTGAAGATGATGTGATAAATTATGATGAACAAATATGATTCATCAGCAGTTTGTATATGCATCTTATATCGATACACTTTACCATTTCAGAAGTTGGACCTAGTGCGGTTATAAACTTCAATAAGAATATAACCTTTACATTGAACATCCAATACACCTCTTGTTTGGAATTTCCATCCACAACAATCATGATGCACTACCTAAGATGCATTCAATCAATAATTGATCAATAAACAATGAAATCCTAATAAATAATACAATGAATTATAACAAAACAAATAAATGTAAGCACGATAATAGATACACATTTAGGATAATTTTATAAAATGAAAAAGGAAACATCCATGCAATTTCATATTAAGTCAAAACCATAATGGTAAAATTAACAAAACATAATCAACTAAGATAGACTAAACGCCTAAATAAAAATTTAACTAATTATGCCTTCATAACATTTGGTGCAACATGGAATAACTTCTTTAGGTTTGCAAGGAACATCACATACCACACAAGTGTTGTATGGTATATGGCTTGAAACATCAGAAATTTCAAAGAATTCTTCAGATGAATATTTCTCTATTTCACTTGAACCTTTCTCAGTATCTTCATCAGAAGTATGATCTACCAAAACTTTATTACTCGTATCCTCACTGACTTTTTCATTTTTAAGATGCATCTTGCCTGCAACATGCTTACTGAGATTTTTAGCACTCGTGCGACTAACATTACAAATATTACATCGGAATGCCCTGTTGCCATTGCTTCTACCAATCTGTTTAATGAAAAAAAAAAGTTAAACAAATATAATTATACTTGAAACATCGAAAGAATTTACCTTAGAAATATGCATTCTCGATTTCAAATGGTCATGATACTGTTGTATGCTGTTGCATACTTTGTTGCACAATTTGCAACATTTAATATTGCCAGCATTCACTCCATTTTCCAAAAGAACATAAATTTTATGCTCCATCATGCATAAACCTGATAGAAAACAAATAAAAATAACAAAAAATAAATAAAACTCAACTTGTAAGATAACACAAGTAAAAAAAAAAAAAACAACTCAAAATGCTATTAAGAAGAAATTACTTATATAAAACAGCTGTGAAAAAGTAGATAAGGACTAACAATTTGCAAATTTAATATCTAAGTATATTGCAAACTATTTATAGAATAATACATAGCGGTTACCATATCCTAAAATATCGGACAACTCATAACTAATCGATAACTGATATACAAATGATCAATGTAACTCCCTGTTGAATCGGTCTATCCGTTTATTTCTGGTTCCACCCTAGGATTGCACATTCATTATATTATAATTTTATTTGTGTACAATACATTATAGGATTTAATAACGTAGCTATTAATCGAGTAAGAAACATCATATAACAAAGACACACTTTCATAACTCAATTACGTATTAACACTTTATTTAATAATATTAATCATTATATGATTAATCCATCATCACTCACTTGTGTTAATTATTATACAAGTGTTGATATTATGAGCATTAAAAGGTTTGCAAAAATAAGTTTAGGAATTTTTAAATTTGAAAAAATTGTACTTATTTAAATACTTACTTTAAAATACGAAACATGTCTTCTTTAAATGTTAATTTTTATAACTTCATAATACAATTTATAAAAATTAAAAAATAAGTTGTCTACATATCAGCTTATATGTGTAGATAAATATGCATTATAGTATAATCTATAATTGTGGTTGATAGAAAGCAATAACATATACATTAGGCAATACATTCATATGCAAAGATATGTTATACATAAACTAATATTGTAGATAAACATTAGCTTGTTATATGTATACGAATACTATATAAAACAAATATAATTTAAATATTATGTTACTTGATATAAAATACTTGATATTGTAGTAATATGAAACATTCAAAACAAAGTACTGCAATAGAAAATAAAAAGAGACATAAACATTAGAAGTTACATAACACATAAAACACATTTAAGATAACTAAACAAAGGGTGAAATAACTAATTGGTAGAACATCGCTCCTCTTAATCCATGAAAGGTATCAGCATGAAAAAAGATATTCAAGTTGAGCAACATCCATGAAAACTTCGAAAAACTGCCCCCAATCAGCCATCAACAACCATGTACCAGCATTCACCACATCTCTTACATTGAGTACTTGATCAAGATTAAGTTGACGAACATTTGAGAAACTTAATACCTTAATCCAAATGGATGAATCCAACTTCCAAAGTTCCACATCCAAATCAGGCGAACCTCTACTCAGAAACATGTGAAGTGTATCAGCAATTCTTACAATATGACCTTGAGGAATCAAATTTTGTTGAACTGCTGGTAAGGATATCCTTTTGAATGTCTCTTGAGTAGCATCAAATGCCACTATTATGCATTCATAATCGGACCAATACTTTGAGACTGTAAAAAACAAAGAATCTTTGCAGAACGTACCACTCGACCAAACAAAATCAGTTGTACTGTATCTTGTTTCATCTAAGACCCCTATAGATCTCCATGATGCAGATCTCCTTGAGTAGACATAAGGACTGATAGTAGCACCACGTCGCTTTATATGTAGTATCTTGTAGTCATTAGATGAATCCATATACAATCCAACAGCATCATGTTGGTAGTTGTAGGAATTACCATGTTCACTATCAGATACTACCTTAAAAACTGTTGTAGTGGGATTCCATAGAATCAAAGCACTGGTATTTTTGTCGCAAACCAATAATAATCCATTCAAAGATGACAGAAACTGTAAATCACTAAACCTTAATTGCATAGGTCCATATATACTATTACTGAATGTAGCATCATGTTGGCCTTGAAAAGTGTTAAAAGTAACAATTGATGACCCTTCAATAGTCATAATTTTTTTATTTTCAGGCTTTGAAATCCTTTTAAAATGCATGGTAGCAAATTTTTCGGTAGACAACTCATAATACCATCTCTTGGATAACAACTTCAACCGACCAACGGTTTTGGCAGGAACTCGTGTAAAAATTTCAGAAAACAATATCTCAAAATTAAGCTCCCCCATTATGATAGCAACTACATTTTCAAATATAACATATGTAAACAATAAGTCAAAATTTAGTAGTTATTTTTATACATTGGATGACTAAAAATTTGAATATACAAATATATGTGCCTAATGAGACAGGCAACATAAACAGTTAAAACCTTATAACCTAAATATAATAAACATCATCTAAATGTGCCAAAAAACTGAAATAACATTAAACATCATATATAATCCATGAAATATAATAAAGAAGCATAATATATGTTGTGCAATTAGAAAAAAAAACAATCAGGAGATCTTAATTAATAGATATTGTTCACGAATCTCATATGGTTGAAGTTAGTATACACTTACATGTTAAAATGTGGAGAATTCAAAGGTCCGAGTTTGAAGAATGCAAATAAAACTCCCGGTTAAAAAGGATAAAAGATTGTTCAAAATCTTTGAGAAATTAAAAACTGCCAGTTAGAAGATGATGATGATTGAATTTAAAAGAGTAAGTTGTATTATGAAATGATTGTACTTAGATTGGTAATTATAGGTTTATATATATAGATCATAATAGCCTAAGAAAATTTTCAATTACCCTATTAAATCTTGTAAACCGTGTAAATGTTTAAAATTCTAGTTAGATACTAAGTATATAGTAATAATACCAAACTTTATGGATAGAATCTTTTCACACATAATTTAATATTCCTTAATTACATATATTTGTGTTGATATTATGAACTATGAGAATTTAAGTTAATATGTTGATCACACTGTTTGAGACTGTTATATACCTTGTCCATCTAATGTAACTTCATATTATCAAACTATATCAATATAATCTTAAAAAAATAAAAAACAAATGTAACTTCTGATGATATAGTCATCAGTAATTTGTCATTATCTAATCAGTAGATATAAATTATTAATGATAAATCCAATTATTAAGACATTTTATTACTTACAATTCAACTTATGTCCATTGAACAACTGATTACACTTGTAATACTTTTATAGAAACAACATATTAACTATACAAGGACTGAAAGATTGTATTTAGTGTTATACTATCCATTGAAACAACTGACTAATATTATAGATCAAATACAACTAAACCTTTTTTAAATCCCAAATGGTAATATTAACGTTTGGAAATTATTTTTTACATTATAAAACAATATCCTTATATGATTACCAATACCACTTTGAAAATCATATAACTGAAAAATAACATACATAAAACTGGATTTTAAATATATTACAATGACAACTCTTGATAAACACCTAGAATACTTAATACAAACGAAACGATTGTTGATTTATATAATATATATTTTATTTGTTCATTACTAGTAACTATAGGTTCAATTGTAATATTGACAGTAACCCTCAACTAACCACTGAAATCAAGTTACAGTACATAAACGTCATCTGTAAGTTTATTGATAACGGACCAACTGATATGTATATACTAATATTTAGTTATATTTTAATTATATTGAACAAATAGTAGTAATAAAAAAATGTATACAATCATAAGCAACTCAAAGGCCTATATGGTTATATTAAATTCAAATTAAGACATGGTTTTCTATTTTGGAGGGAACGGTTAGTAAACGTTACATGTGGGAAAGCAACCAAATCGATAAATTCAAAACTAATAAAAATGCATTACATTTAATAGATTCATTAGAATTAATACATTTTACTTAATAGATTCATTATATTTAATGCATTGATTTAACTATAAAATCCCATTGTCACCTCTTCCAATTGCATACCATTTAAACTTTATATTCTAAATCTTCATATCTTTATCAGTCTTACAAAGAATTTCATCAACATGTCTTCAAGCAACAACAACTGGTCCCAAATGATTGAAGTTCAAAAAATTGTTTTGGATTGCTTTATAGAAGATAAAGAGCAAGAGATAATGGAAGTAATGGAAGGTGTTACAAGACTACTTGAGCACCATATATGGAAAACTAACTTGAAGATTGATCAGGTGCTTAACACCAACGTATCAAGGGAGCGCTTGTCGGTTTCTTCGTTTCTACTAGAAAACAAAAGAACTAACGAAAAGTGCAGCGAAGAAATACAAAAAATCCTTAGGTCATACAGACAACACGTTCAAGAGAAGAACAAAAGTTTAAAAGAAATATTGAAGACGGATAATTAAGTTTTTAAATATATTTACCATTATTACGCATTATAATAAATTAAATTTTCAATTTTACTTATAATGTAATAATTATATAAATATTATCTTTATATTTATAGTTTCTTTGTTTATAAGCACTAATACAAATAAATGCGACAAGTGTTGATATTGTAGAACAAAATCATTTAAGTCAAAAGTCATAAAACGTCACGATTGCATAAAATGGTTATACATAATGAATCTCAACAATATAAAAAGGAAATAAAATAAAATAAACATCAAATATATATAAAAAATAACTTAAACCCAAAGAACACAAATATTAGCAACAAAACATAGTATGATATATAATCTACTTTTTTATAAAGTTAACACCCCTAACATATAGAAGATCAACATCAATGACATCATTCCATTTCCATGTAGCCAAGTTTGCCGTCAATTTGTTGAATCTGTAGAAGGTACTTTTATATATATATATATATATATATATATATATATATATATAGTATAAGTATCCATAGAAAACCTTAGTTAGAGGGTAAACCTTAGAAACCCTTTGTGTGGCTACAATCAAGCCACATCACCCCAACCAAAAATCAATTTAATAATGAAATGAGGGTAGTGTGGTAATTTGACACATAGCATCTTTTCAACCCATAGAAAGTCTTCCATACAAGTACAAAAAGGTCACATCACAAGCACACCCACCCATGTTTGTACTTTGGTAAAGAGTTTGAATTCGTTCAAAAGTATTCTAATTTAGATGATTTCAGAATAAAAAAAGGTACAGTTTGATAAAACCATTTGTTAAATTAAGTTAAATTAAGATGGGAAAATAATAATAATTTTATATAATCCGGTTACCTATAATTTCAAAGATATAAAAAAAATAACTAAGTAGTTGCTTAGTAGTACCAACAATAATTTTTTAAAGTATTTATGTAGTACCAACAACAATCCCCAAGGAGCTCGTGAAATGTGTTATGCTCTTTCATACTTCAGATGCAAAATTAAATAACAAAAGAGAGAATAAACAATACTTGATAAAATAATATTAGATTTTAATAACTCTATCTATCATATTTTAGTCATTGCCACTCACAAGTCACAACTAACAAATTAATGACCACCACTTCTACCTTAAATTTTATTTTTCTTTCTCACTCAAAACTAATTGAACCCTAATCTAGCTCAACTTACATAAGTTATGTGCTCTTTGTTTTTTCAAAGATAAAATGTCTACAGTTTGCGGACCACAAATATAAACATATGCAAGAAGACTGTTTGTTTTGTAACGTCTATACATTGCTAAAATAAACTAGTGGTGGTGTACGGACAGTGGTGGTGGAGGTGAACAGTGGGTGGTGGTGTTTAACCCTTTGCAGACTTTAGAAGATCTTAGAAGTGGTTGGGCCGATTCTGCACCAAGATGAGATCACGCATATGTTTTTTTAAAAGAAACGTCTTCGAAAAAACAAAAAGTCTGCGTGGCGCAGACTAAAAAGCTTGCACATACCTTTTTTAGAAAAGCAAACATCACCTTAGTTAGCAAAAACTAACTGGGCTAAGGTTCGATTAGTCTGAGAGTGGTGAAGGAAAATAAGTTGCAAATTAAGAGTGGCGGCAAGTTATTAGTTGAAAGTGATAGCGGCTAACACATGATAATTAAGATTATTAAAATCCATTAACCCAAAGCAAAAACAGAATGAAGTAGATAAGGTAAAAAAAACTTCGGACCCACTTTCTTACGTCACTAGGCAAATGACGATTTTGTAGTACGCGTTAAATCAGTGTTGTTAAGTCACGATCACACATTATGATTTTGTAACGCATGTTAACCTGATGTTTAGAAAAATAGGTTTCTATGTGTATAGTCAGCAAGCTAGTCAAACAAGGTGGTAACACATGTTAAGACATCACATAGATTGGTGTTTTGCTTTCGGTATAATTTTGGTATTTTACACCCCGTTAAACAATACAACGTATGTTTTTTTTTACCACAATTGTGTTTGTTAACACATGTTCACATTTGGGCCCCGATTAACATGTGTTATTCCTGCTTAGTTTGTTAGATGATGAGTTGGTCACACCGTTTAATATCTCATCTATTTGTTTTGCAGTTGATAACGAAGACCCCACTGGTTAACATATGTTAACAAACGAAGTCGAAGGAAGTCAAGAAAAATATGTAGAAAAACTTTATAATAACGTTTTCTTTTTTGTACTCAATGTATAGAGTTACTAGATCTATTTTGTTAAAGTGGTTAATAGTTTGTAATGATACTTTGTAATAACGTGTATTAATCGTTTGTGTGCTTTATTTCTCAGTAAACTTATGATGTGAAAACTATAGGGGGTAAGCAAGACAAAAAAAAAGGCTGACAAAATAAACACAAGTTTAACATATGTTACCAAATAACACATGTTAACCTCTTATGCATTATTAACATACGTTAAACTTCCATGCAGTTCATTTGAATGTCATGGGTAGGTTTTTTATGTGGTTCAATAGTTTGTAATGATACTTTGTAATAACGTGTGTTAATAGTTTATTAATACAACAAGGGTAACACTTGTTATCACACCTTACAAACACACCTAGTATTACTCTTTTTTGTTGGTAGGGGTTTAAAGGTTTTTAATAGGTTAACACATGTTACCATATTTGCATACACAAGGATAACACATGTTATTACACATCTCAAACAGACATAGTATTTTACTCTTTTGTTTAACTTAACACATGTTAGCTTACAACCACAACAATAACACGTGTTAACAGAAAATATAACAGTGTTTTTTGTGTTGATTCCCACAGGTTAAGTTTAACGGAAGTGATAACACAGCTGTTTGTTCTTGTATGACTTTCATATGAATTGGGTATCTATGTCGCCATGTTTTTTTGCGTCTAGCGGTTACTTAGTGCATATGATCTTTTTAAAACCTTTGTTATGTGTAAGTTAAACTATGCGACGCCCATGGTGTCCCTTTTGGAATCTAGGCTGTATGTGGTTGCATAAATTGCTGCTTTGTATTATCTTGTTAATAGTTGTTAGTCATTGCCAAAACTGACAAGAACTTATTCCTCGACTGCCAACTTTGTCAACTTATGCCTCAACCAGGGTTTTATATATAACACATGTTATTCATAAGTTAACAGTTGTTAGTAAATTCGAAAAAATGACAATGCTCGTGCAATCCAATTGTCAATGTAGTCAACATGGTTAAAACGTGTTAGTCTATTCCACCATAAACAACTGTTAATACATGTCTAACTCTAATCCACGTGCCAACATAGTCAACAAGGTTAACACGTGTTAATACATATATCAAGCACTACCAACTGTTAATACATAGTCAACAAGGTTAACACGTTTTACCAGGTTAACACATGTTACCATATTTGCATACACAAGGATAACACATGTGATCACACATCTCAAACTAACATAATATTTTACTCTTTTGTTTAACTTAACACATGTTAGCTTACAACCATAATAATAACACGTGTTAACAGAAATTATACAGTGTTTTTTGTGCTGATTCCCACAGGTTCAGACCAAACATTAAGGACACAACTATAAAGAACATCTATAAAACATAACACATGTTGCATATTCTGACAAATAACTTACATATTAAGGACACAACTACAAAGAACTTGCTTAAGGACACAACCACATTAAGGACACAACCACAAAGAACACCTTCAACCCCTTCTTCTCTGTACACACTGGACATCCTCTCTGACCGTCTCTGGTCACCTTCTAACACCGCGGATGAATATCTTCACAATCAAAGCAAAACCCACTTCAATTTTCTTATATAAAAATAATGAAACTGAATAAATGAAAAAAAAAACCCAAATAAAAAATTGGGTTATCACCCAACAAAAACCCAAATCAAGAACACATACATACCTGTTAAAATTGAAGATCATCACCAATGTCGTCGGATCTAAACATTTAAGGTCGTGGGAGGGAGGGAATGATAGAGGAGAGAGGAGATGGAAGATGGAACGATGGTGGTGGTGGTGGTTGATGAAGAACACCAAGAAGATGAAGATAAACCAAATAGATCTGGTTACCACCACTATTACTAACATTCAACAACAAGATGAAGAACACCAAGAATATGAAGAAGGATGAGGGAAGATGGACGAGAGAGAGATAAAGACGAAAACGAGAGAGGGTTGCTGAGAGAGAGATGGAACGACGGTGGTGGTTGATGATTTTTTTGAAGGTGTATGCTTGTTGTTTTTCATTAGTGTAGAAGGTGGTTGATGATTTCTTTGAAGATGATGAAGAAGAAGAAGAAGGAGGAGGGAGGAGAGAGATTGTGTTGGGATTTGAAATATGATAAGAAAGATGAGAGAGGAGAGAGGTAATGGCATTGGAAAAAACAATTGTTGTGTCCCCAAAATGCCCCTCCATGTGTCTTTATGTATTAAAATACTAATATATCTATGGTCGGGTACATTGATTCAATCCTAGCCATAGATGTGATGTGATGGATGGCTAGGATTGGGTTTCCATAGTTTACTAAATAAGAAGAGTTTCCTCAATATCCATTCCCTATATATATATATATATATATATATATAAAAAAGTACCTTTCATAGCATGAAGTACAAGGAAACAAAGATGTTCCATGGTCGAATTCCGTTTCAGTTGAAGCACCACCAACATTTTCATAAGTGTAAACCTGATAATAATTAGCTTATATAGATAACTGTACATTATATAATCAACAATCAACATTTTGATAACTGTACACATTATAGTATTAGGTTAAAAAAGCGTTAATTAATCATGATTGTTAGTCAAATACGATTTTAAAACTGGTAGTTATAATAATACGTCTTGTGCTACGATTTAGTAGGTTGTTATTATAAAAAGAAGTAAAAAAAAAGAGAAAGAAAGAAACAAAATAAAAAACAAACAAATAAAAAAAATCAAAGTAAGGATTATACAAAACAACTGATATCATATACAATGTATTGATTATATGAAAAAACTACTGAATAAAATAATAATCAAAAGTTACAAATGTCTTTGTTAAGCTATTATTATCAGTTGTTTAATAAGTAATGAAGTAAAAAATATAATACCGATGAACAAATTTGCTTCATCAGCAGTTTTGACAAAAAAGTTATATAGAGGCATTTTCCCATTTCAAAAGTTTCACATAAGCATTTATAAACTTCAATAAGAACAGAACCTTTACCTGTAACACCGATTACACTTCATGTTGGGAATTTCCATCCAAAACAACCATGATGCACTACATAAGATGCATTCAATAAATAACTGATTAATATACAATGAACTCCTAATAACTAATACAATGAATTATAAGTTATAACTTAAATCAACTTAGTACAAAAATTCAAATTACCATGTTTGTAATTGCTATACAGAACACCAATGCTGGCCTGGATATAATATCCAATAAATGAAGCAAATTACCTACTACATTGAAAGATAAGATATAAACTGACATGAAATTAGCATATAAATTCGAATTACCATGTTTGAATTACTATACATAACACCAATGCTAGCCTGCATATAATATCCATATAATAAATAACTAATCAATATAAAATGAAAGCAAATTAGCTGCTACATTGAAATATAACATATATACTGAATAAATATACAAATTAATAATGAAAACTTGCAAACCAAATAAGTAATAGCTTGGATGATAGATGTATATGCTACACATACAACGGATGCTTAATCGAAGGGAATGATATAGGATATGTCTAAACAATCAACATGCCATTTTATAGCTGCCATGTCGCTGTGAGGACATTTACAACTGCTTATATCGTGCAGAGCGTATGAGAGAGAGCGAAAAATACTGAAGATTATAAACTGCAAGGGCAAAAAGCATAAACGCCAAATTTCAGGACTATCAACGGCTGAGATTAAATCTTAGGGAAGTTATTGGCAGTCGAGATGAGTTTGAACGGTCAAGATTAAAAGCTGATGGTGGTTTTCAGCAGTTAATGTTACGCGGTCTATATATATTATAATTACATGCTATAAAGAGGGACAAAAGCCAGACAGGATGAATGATTCAGCTATTTGTAACACCCCAACCGATGGCGGAAACATCGGGATGTCACGTATTGATGATTGTTCAGTAGCTCATGGTAAATAATAATTCTCATTATATGATTTAGATAAATTACATACAATTGTTTTACAAGAATTCATACATCAAATTGAATAAAACTATGCACACATCTTCAAGCATTAATTCAAATCCTCAAGCAAGTAGAACCTGAAACATGTTAAGTTGAAAATATTTTGGGTCAACAAAAGTTGGTGAGAATTACATAGGTTTTGATAATCGAATAAAATTGTTGTGCAATTCATGTGTCATGGCAATCTAGTCCATATGTGAAAACATACTAGAAGTAAATCGAGTGCATAATCAACCATTGTGACTGTTGTATTGTGGTACATCCCATACGCTCATGGTTCACTCGTTTATATTGCCGTAACAAACACCCACGCTACCTTTGTAGGAGGCACGTATCCGGGTGGGATTGTCAGTCCAATAGATCTATCAATGTATACCGTTTGGCTGATGAATGTTTATGCTAGAATTGTGCTTACCCTAGTCATGTTCAAGACATAATGCAACATAGAAATACACATAGACACATTGATGATTGAACTGCATAAATAATGTTGTAACATGTTTCACCCCAAAAATGGTGATAAATAGAAAATGGGCTATGTAAAACTCACCTTAGCAAAATGTTATGTCTCGTAAAAAAATAGAATAATGTGTTGTGAATGTATGCGAGGCGAATCCCAAAGACTCAACAACGTAGCTAGTCCAAATTGAAGAAAACGAAAAAGAAAGAATATCAAGCTTCCAATTCGCCAATTACAAGAGCTTATAATCAAAGCTTCAATTGTAGAAGTAATAGACTATAGAAGAAAGGTATGAGGGAAAGTTTAATCGGATTGAAACAATCGATTTAGAGGTGCAAAGTATAATGGGTCATAGGTGGGTTTTTATACTAGTTTTGGAGTCAATTAGCCATTAAAATTGGTCAACACCATAAAGTAAGGTTTTATGATGAATTGACTATTTGACTAAGACTTTGACTGTTTGACTAAGACTTTGACTAGGACTTTGACTATTTGACTCAAGGCTTTATTTAAAAAAAAAAACAAAAAATCTTGTATGTGAAAAAAAAGAATTTAGAATCATATTATTATTATTATTTATATACATTTATGTATGTATATAAGTTGTGAGTTAGGATAAATAAAGACTTAGGCACATTTGTATAATATTAATGATAAAGGTGTAATAAAATATATATATATATATATATATATATATATATATATATATATAAGGGCTTTTTATGTATTAAAATTTTGGGGAAAATTTTGCGATGTTACAGTCTCCCCTACTTTTAGGAACTTCGTCCCGAAGTTTAAAGAAAAACACCAGGTATACAATTGGTCGACTACCGAAAACCTTGATAAAATTTCTCACTGCCTTAACGTACCTGTAAATTCATGATTACGTTCCGGACCGTAATTATCAATTTACCTTACATTAGGGTTTTGCGTTCTTTTATGACTCTACCGATTGTTGAGCAGGTTCGATAGTCTCCACCAGTCGTTGAGCAGGTTGTAGGGCATCTCCCGACTGTTGGAAAGACATGATGACCTCTACCAATCGTTGAGTAGGTTGTTTGGTAGTCAACTAATTGTTGTACAAGTAAGCAAGTATGATTATAGATATAGCAATTAGTTCACATTCAAACAAGCATGCACTTAGATGTTATGATAATACTTGAATTTATTACTTGAATCAAAAAGTGTCAATACATAGAATAAAAGCAACCAATAGTCAAATGGTGAGACTTGCGGTTAGGTAGCTGGAGGATCTTGATCTCTGTTTAGTTTAGGGCATTGGTTAGGGAAGTGATTTGGGTAATGAATGTTCAATAAGATATGGGTTGAATGAAGGACAATGAGGTAATATAAGGAATGTAATCATTTATTCATTTAATTAAAATGAATAAACGAAAACGTTGACTTATCAAAGATTCTAAATTCTAATAACATATGAAGACATGCTTTAGCCTATAAGTGAACACTCATCCCGAGAATTCCCAGGTAGGCATCCGGGTCCCTCGTCTGAATGGGATATATGCGCAATGCCAGCCTAGACAGAAGACTCAGAATACAGGCGTTCACCCTTCCAGATTGCACGTGCTCGTTATTAAAATCTAGAAATTCGACGAGATCTCAAGGTGTTTCAGGCTAAACCTGAGGATTTTGTCCTATTAGTCTAAGAGTAGATCCAATGGTGGAGAGCAACCTTCTTGTAAGGATGAAAGTAGGGATAAGAAGTAGGAGGGAGATAGAGAATGGCAAGTAAAAGAAGCAAATACTGGTTATAATCCTATGGTTATCGACTAGATTATTTTTCTAATAACCTAATTCCCTATAACCATGGCTCTGATACCAATCTGTAACACCCCAACCG
This sequence comes from Ambrosia x helenae, assembly GCA_030844895.1. Classification (NCBI taxonomy): domain Eukaryota; kingdom Viridiplantae; phylum Streptophyta; class Magnoliopsida; order Asterales; family Asteraceae; genus Ambrosia; species Ambrosia x helenae. The sequence continues at coordinate 100,118,953 of CM061228.1, read as the reverse complement.
ATGGCGGAAACATCGGGATGTCACGTATTGATGATTGTTCAGTAGCTCATGGTAAATAATAATTCTCATTATATGATTTAGATAAATTACATACAATTGTTTTACAAGAATTCATACATCAAATTGAATAAAACTATGCACACATCTTCAAGCATTAATTCAAATCCTCAAGCAAGTAGAACCTGAAACATGTTAAGTTGAAAATATTTTGGGTCAACAAAAGTTGGTGAGAATTACATAGGTTTTGATAATCGAATAAAATTGTTGTGCAATTCATGTGTCATGGCAATCTAGTCCATATGTGAAAACATACTAGAAGTAAATCGAGTGCATAATCAACCATTGTGACTGTTGTATTGTGGTACATCCCATACGCTCATGGTTCACTCGTTTATATTGCAGTAACAAACACCCACGCTACCTTTGTAGGAGGCACGTATCCGGGTGGGATTGTCAGTCCAATAGATCTATCAATGTATACCGTTTGGCTGATGAATGTTTATGCTAGAATTGTGCTTACCCTAGTCATGTTCAAGACATAATGCAACATAGAAATACACATAGACACATTGATGATTGAACTGCATAAATAATGTTGTAACATGTTTCACCCCAAAAATGGTGATAAATAGAAAAGGGGCTATGTAAAACTCACCTTAGCAAAATGTTATGTCTCGTAAAAAAAATAGAATAATGTGTTGTGAATGTATGCGAGGCGAATCCCAAAGACTCAACAACGTAGCTAGTCCAAATTGAAGAAAACGAAAAAGAAAGAATATCAAGCTTCCAATTCTCCAATTACAAGAGCTTATAATCAAAGCTTCAATTGTAGAAGTAATAGACTATAGAAGAAAGGTATGAGGGAAAGTTTAATCGAATTGAAACAATCGATTTAGAGGTGCAAAGTATAATGGGTCATAGGTGGGTTTTTATACTAGTTTTGGAGTCAATTAGCCATTAAAATTGGTCAACACCATAAAGTAAGGTTTTATGATGAATTGACTATTTGACTAAGACTTTGACTGTTTGACTAAGACTTTGACTAGGACTTTGACTATTTGACTCAAGGCTTTATTTAAAAAAAAACAAAAAATCTTGTATGTGAAAAAAAAGAATTTAGAATCATATTATTATTATTATTTATATACATTTATGTATGTATATAAGTTGTGAGTTAGGATAAATAAAGACTTAGGCACATTTGTATAATATTAATGATAAAGGTGTAATAAAATATATATATATATATATATATATATATATAAGGGCTTTTTATGTATTAAAATTTTGGGGAAAATTTTGCGATGTTACACTATTGGTGTTGAAAGTTCAAAAAAGATGAGAAAAAGATCGTATATTTGTATGGGATACAAAGCACATATTAATTTAGGTTCGGATGATGGGAAGTCATTTAAGATTTATGAATTGTTGAGGGCCACAATCATCCATTTCTGTTCCAGTCTGATATGCATTCATTAGCAGACAATAGGCACCTATCATACGTTAAAGAAGAAATGATTTGTGAGCTATCTTCATTGAATCTTGGTTCTGTCAAAGCATTTAATGTTATGCAAACTAAGTATGGTGGATTCGAGAATGTTGGGGCAATTGTGGTTGACTGTAAGAACTTTAAAAGTGGGTTAAATAGTTTTGTAGGTGAGTATGATGCGGACATGATAGTTTCTATGTTGAAAGATAAGAAAAAGAATACTTGCCAGACTATTCATTTGAGTATTCCACTGATGCTAATAATGCTCTTACTGGGTTTTTTAGGCTGATGCTTTATGTAAGAAGAATTATATGAACTTTGGAGATGTTATTTCATTTTATGAGACATTTAACACCAACAAGTATGCACATTTCTACTTTATATATGTCACACCCCGCCAAGGTGGAAACACGAGATGTAACTTCGAAGGGTTTTCAAGTACATAAGTCACGTAGGTATCAATTTCACAAAATAAGAGATATATTAAAAGACGTCATTGTTTTAGAAAATGTTGATATACGTTTTGCGACTAGTGCTATTGGATTGCATATTCAATTCTATTTTGGCAAATACGTAGGGTCGAAAGTGGAACTAAGAGGGTCGAAGGTGACTAATTTGGGTCGAAGGTAGATGATACAGGTCGAAGGAAGAATTTTGTAGGGCTATGTGCTGATTCGCCCATACAAAGGGGCGAACCTGCACATTCGACCCTTACGGGGGGCGAATGTGCAGGCCTATATATTGTTTGATTTTCATTTTCAAGTAATCTTTTGTCATTTTGTTTCCCTCCTTCGATCTGGTTTTCTCCCTAGGGTTCTAGTTGAGTCTTAATATTGATTATTTCATTGTAAACAAGGTTTTGTAACTTTAATCAAGTGTGTTTATGAATGAAATGGAGTTTTAAAGGTGATTTGTGTGTTTTGTTGATATTATTATCATTTCGTAACTGATTCATGGATTCCGCACCTGAATTGGTAGATTTGATTAATCAAACTACTTGTTTTTGACAAAACGATCCTCCCACAAAGTGGTATCAGATCCATAAGGATCAAACAACTTCGAATTGATAGTATTTGAGCTGATTTGGACCCATTTTTGATCAAAATTTTTCTGTTTTCAAAGAACAATGGTTTTTGATGAAAATTGATTGAATTGGACTAGTTTTCATGAATAAAATCTAGAATTCTCTTTATTAAACTTGTTCCAAATCAATTCCGAAGCAAAACCTACAAAACATCATCAAAATTCATCAACTTTTGAAACATTGAGGTCAAATTAACTGATTTTCAAAGAATAACTGTTTTTCAAATGAACAGGGTCGAACCTAGGAGAGAAAGGTCGAACGTGTGAGTTTTAGGTCGAATCTGAGATTTTTAGCTCGAACGTGGTCATTTTTAGGGTCGAATCTAGAAGTCGTGAGTGTGTGGTTGTACATTCGACCATATTGTGTACATTCATCGAAAGTGGGATTATTGTGGTCGAAAGTGAGATTGTTTGTTATATTCTACATTCGGGTCATCAGAAAAAGGTCAAACCTGGAACAATTCCACTTTCGAACCCACGTTTAGTGAAAACGGGGCGAACGTAGAATCTGATCAAAAATATTTCTAAGTGTTTCGTGTTCCGGACTTCGCAAACGATATGTGGAACTTTCCAACAACACCGAGGCCTAATACTACACAACAGCAGCAAGTGACTATGGATCCTTTGACTGTAGATGCACAGAAGACGACTAGTCAACCATCTCAGCCGATCAATTACTTAGCAATGACTAGTTCGATGCCATAGACAGTTGCTCAACCACCACAACAACCCATGAATGATTATTGGGGAGTTGCAGCAACCACGGTACACTCTCAAACTACCAATGTTATTTCTACTCTAATTCATGATTTATCCTCAGCTAGCGGGAGTCGTCCACCAAAGCTGATGGAGATGGTGGATTACAATCAATGGAAGACCAAGTTCAAGATTCATTTGGAGGGAATGGGAATGGAAGGCACCGAAGCATGGCAAATGATAGCCAAGGGTTATGTAGCACCGGTTTTAGAGAACATAGGTGAACCAATTCCGTTGGAGAGCTTAGCTGAGGATGAGAAGAAAAAGTTTGCGGTGGAGAAAAAGGTGTTCTCCCAACTATCTTAGGCTATCAACACTAATGTTCTACATCAGTTTGGTTCTTGCACAACTTCAAAGCAGTTGTCGGATATGTTGAAGAATCGTCATGATGGGAACGAGAAAACTAGGAAGTTGAGGATGGAAGAGTTAAGAGAGGAATTTGAGAATTTTAGTTACATAGGGAAGGAGACTTTGAAGGAGTTGATTCCTAGATATTTCCATCTGTTAACCGAATTGTCAAGTTATGAGATTAATATTCCTATGTCTGAATTGGTGGATAAGTTTGCTGATGCATTACCACCATACTGGAATCAACACATTGAGGTCCTAAAGGAGAAAGATGATTATCAATATTGGACCATCAATGAATTCATTCAAAAGTTGGAGAACAAAGAGATGGAAGAGAAGAGGAAAGCAAAAAGAGCACAAGTTCCTCAAAATCCGGAGTTATATCATGGTGGTACATCTTCTACCCTGACTAATTCAAGTACTAGTAGTTCTGTTGCTCCACACATTGCTTGTGTTTCAAGTGTTATGGAATCACCTAAAACCCCAATTAACTATCTTGCTCAAACTTCATCTTACACACCACCATCATATCCTACCACTTACATTCCACCTTTTTCACCAATGCAACAAGCAGCATGCTATTCAGCTAGTGTGAATCAACCTCAACAACAACCATACATTCCTCAAATGAACCCAAGTCAACCAAGTCAAAGCCTAATAGTGTTGGAGACATCTAATTTGAATAATGTCACAGTTGAAGTTGCTCAGCAACATGTAGCTTTGGTATCTGCTATGGTAGCTTCCTACAATGGTCTGGTAGCTAGTCAAATTGGTAACAAAAATCTAATCAGTGAAGACTATGCTCAAATTGACAAGGAGGAGATGGAGCTCATTGACATTCAGTGGGCATTTGATAGTGTTATGAGAAGAGCAACCGAGTTTATAGAGAAGACGGGTCGTACTGATCTATCTACATCACCTAACACCACATATGGCTTCAACAAAGACAAAGTCACATGTTTCAACTATGGTGGTAAAGGTCATTTTAAGAGGGATTGCACACAGCCAGCTCAACAAGGAAACAGGAATCCATTCAACACCAATTACCAGAACCGTCAATCCCAGAATCAGGTATCTTATCAAAGCCAAAATAACAACAACTATCAACCACAAAATAATTACCAAAACCGACAGAACACCTCACCAAAAAATTCTGTTAGACAAACCACTACATCAAACCAGACCCAAAATCAAACACCACATAATCCAACCAGAACCATCATTCCTATTACTACACCAAATAGCCAAACACCAACAGATAACCAAAACCAGGCTTTGGTAATTCAAAAATATGAAGGATTTGACTGGACTGGGATGCAACTAGGTGTTGAAGAGATTACAGCCGTAATGTGGCGTGTGTTGCTAAGAAGATTGATTTAGAGAAACCGGTGTTAGTTGAAGAAGGTTTGGAGAATGAGAAGAGGTCTGAAGTGAAGATTGAGGAAATGGTAGAAGAAGCAGATATTCCTGTTGAGAAGACTCCAGGATTTATTCTTGATTCAGTCACTGATATTCCTGAAGAGCGTGACTCGGTCTATTCTGATTCGTAGAGCGAGTCAGATTCTGAAGCTAGTGTTAACTCACTAGATGATGATATTGATCAACTTCTAGCCGAAGCTGATTTTCTTATGACTCGCAAGTCGTGCATAGTGGATAATGCTTTCACCAGAATTGATTATTCCAAATTCTTTGCTGGAAAGGAAGCGCACTTTGCTTTGATGGCTATGACAGAGCCTCCGAAACAGGCAAGTTCTGATTCCACCATAGATATGAATAGTGATAAATATTGTGGAACTTGTGATAGATTGACAGAAGAGAATAAGCAACTCAGGGTTCAACTTGAGAGTGCTAGAATCAACTGTCAATCTTATCGCAAAGAAGCACATGAATTCAATAAAGTGCTTGATGGTTACAAAAAGGATATTTCTGATTTGAAGAAAACACTTTCTTTAAAACAATTGGCCATAAACAGTTATATCAATGAATTGGAAGAAACTAAACTTGAAATGACAACCATCAAGTGTTTTGCTGAAAAGGCCAACAAGAAGCTAGAAAGTTACAAACATATTGCTTATGTTGTTGACCATATTATTGAAGAACCCTCACAACCGAGTAGTGCAAACTACAAGGCTGTTCCATCTCCTGTGTTATTTGAAAATCACACTTTACATTCAATAACACCGGAGAGTTCAATCAAATCTGATTCTACATCGGATGATGAATCTAACACTTCCAGTGTTGGGGATCCTCATTCTGATGTTAGACCAATTTTAGGATTGAACAATGAGGGAGTGATTGCAGTAACTGATGATTCTGACTCAAATGATGAGAAAACTAAGAATGTGAGTGATATACCCATTGAAAATCACATTATCACCAATTAACCGGTATCACCTTCTCAGATTTTACATCCGATGGCAAACGCTCATCGAGTGAATCAGCCAGTTAAGAATGTTGAGAAAAATGAACCAAGTGACAAACCCGTCAAAGTATTTTATCGGATGGAAGGATCTGATAAGATTATTTCTGACGAGGAATAGGAGAGTACTATTTGGTTTCCTAAGCATGAGAGGACCAATGATGTACCTCCAGAAATCTTAAAGAACATTTATTTGGATGTTCCTAAAGAACCCAAAGTTCATGTCACTGAGTTTATCAAGCCAAAGGAAAAGGCTAACAGTTTTCTTGAGCCGACTTACTCAAAGGACCCAGCTCCTGAGAGTTTAAGACGAAGCTGTGTGGATGACGAATATCCTATCACTTCTTTTGCAAAGTCGAATGCCAAGAACGTGTTTAAAGAATACCGTGCATGCTTTAAGTGCAGGGAGAGAGGGCATTTACTTGCTCACTGCCGTACGTGAGGTAGAAGAGGCACGAAGTTGAAGTAAAGCAGAAATATCAAAGTCCAATCGACAATCATTGTTATCCACAACGACGTTTTGTCCCTCAACCAGCACCTTTTTATAATCAAAGCCGATATTTTCAAAAGAGGGATAATCGTCAGATTGCATATGATCGTCGTAACCGGATAGCTCTAGAAAAACCTTTAAAGAAACCAGTGGTGAACACAAGTGTTGATAAACAGAAGGTTCCAACAAAACCTGCTGTTAAATCAACGGTTACCTGTCTCTGTTAAATCAGAGAAGGTAACTAAGAAAGTTTCCTTTAAGAACGAAGTAAAGAAACCGACTGAGACCCCAAAATCTTAGATCAGGATCTTGAAACGTTCGGAACAATCTTGGTCACTGGTGGGTTCTCAAGGTGCTTCTACTTCAAAAGCAAATGATAAATCTGAAAGTGAAAAGAATTTGATTGATCAAAAAAAGGTCAATTCAAATTCAATTGTTTATGATAAAGAATCTTTGAAACTGAATGTTCAAAGACCCAAGACCAAGAAGGCTTGGGTCCCCCGAAAGAACTAATCTTTTTACTTGATATGTGTAGGGAGCTTCAGCTGGCCCTGTTAGCAGTCTTTGGATTGTTGACAGTGGAGCTTCTGGTCACTTGACAGGGGATTTTTCTCTGCTGTTCGACATTAGAAACATCAATGGCGGATATGTAGCATTTGCTGGGAACAAAGGAGGTTACATTACTATGGAGGGAAGTGCGAGTAATGGCATAGTGAGTTTTGACAAGATATCATATGTGAAACAGATTGATTATAATCTGCTTAGTGTCAACCAAATCTGCGATAAACAATTTTCAATATTCTTTGATGACAAATCTTGCTACATACTCAAACCCGAATTTGTACTTTCAAAAGATTGGATCATGTTAAAAGCACCGAGAGTGAATAATCTTTACATTCTCGACATGTCAAAGGCGATGACAACTCAGGGCCAAGTTACGTGTTTCCTCTCCAAGGCTACAGAAAAAGAATCTATTATGTGGCATAGGAGGATGGGACATATTCACCTCAGAAAAATGAATCGTCTGGTGAAGAATGGGCTTGTCGAAGGCGTTAATGTCAAACATTTTCATCTAAACGACAAGTGTGTGAGTTGCAAGAAGGGAAAACAGCACAAACAGTCCCACAAACCAAAGAAAGTAAACTCTGTTGAAATGCCACTTGAGTGTTTGCACATGGACCTATTCGGACCGGTCAAGCGTAAAAGTCATGCTGGAGAGTTATATTGTCTTGTGGTTACTGACGATTATTCTAGATTCTCGTGGGTAATGTGCTTGCAATACAAAAGAATTCAGAGTGATAATGGACGGAGTTCAAAAATGCACAGATTGATGCTCTTTGGAAGATAAAGGAATTCATCATGAATACAGTGCTCCGTATACCCCTCAACAGAACGGTGTCGCAGAAAGGAAAAACAGGACTCTAATTGAGGCGGCGAGAACAATGCTTGCAGATTCTAACATTCCAGTAATGTTCTGGAATGAAGCAATATACACAGCATGTTATGCACTGAATCGTGTGTTAACAGTGAAGAAGTTTGGCAAAACTTCTTATGAACTGTTGAACAGACGAAAGCCGAACTTAGAGTATTGACGGGTGGTTCAAGGAACAACCGTTATAGTGTTAAAACGCATATATTAATCACATTTAATCATGATATTGCTTGGAATTGGATAACTACGGTTGTTATGGATGCAGGTATGATAAGGGAGCTAAAATGGCGGAAAACGGGCTTTTGGAACGGATCGGAAGCATTGGAATGAGGTGGAAAGAAAGAAGAAAAAAATCAAGATTTTCAACAAGCCCACCGTAGGCCTACGGCCTGGGCGTTCCCCTACGGTGGCAGCAGACACCTTTTTCTCACCGTTGGGCAGTGTAAAACAGCCGTAGGCCTTCCACTCTTGGCCGTACCCCTACGGCCATGCCGTAGGGTTACGGTGGCCCTGCATTAAATGTGTAACTCATCCATTTAAGGGCACTTTGATGGAGACTTATGGCATCTTTTTCATTCTAAACGGTTTCTATCAACTTTTGGGCGATTTTTGGCTGCAACTTATCATTGGAAACATTATCTAATCATTGTTTTGATGTTTGTAATCCTCATGAACAATTGCTTGAAGATGATAATGATCCACCAAGCTATGTTAGGCTAAACAATTGGTGATCATTCATGGTGAAGGTTTCTCTACAACTCTTGTGTGTGTTTTTCTTATATTTCTAGGATGATAATTTAGTACTCATGCTTGATTATTATGATGTTTGAACAATTGATTGTAGTGTGTTGATTATTTTACCAATCTTTAGTCTTTATCGTTCGTTCTTGGTGTTGCTAACAACCGAGATATCACGGGAAAGGATTGGGGTTGGTTATTGATTAATTGGTCATCGGGAAACAACCTCGCGTTAATATAACCCGAGTACTTTGTTATCTTTTACCACAACAATTGTTTTCACATGAGTTATGTCTATGTAACTCTTCCTAGTTGAAATTCACACATGTGTTTAGAGAAACCGGATCCTTGAATGGTTATTAGCTCATAATCTGAAGAAACACTTCTAAGTTTGAATTGATAATTAGTCGTTATTTTAGTTTAAACCAAAACAATCAAAAATCATAATCATTTACGTTTTATTCAAGTAGTTTAATTGTAGTTAATCAACAAAGCTAGAATTTACACATTTTCCACAAACTCCCTGTGTTCGATACCTTCTTACTACTATACATTAGTTGTAATTGGGAAATTTAACGTGTTTTTCTTGTACTAATCTCCCACAAATCGGATTCCTTGTGAAATTTTATGCAAAATAGGCTCAAGAACCAAGTGATTTGGTTAAGAATTGAAGGATTTATGGGTATTTGAAGGATGAAAGTTATTAGTGTTCTTGAGAGGTTATGAAGAATATGAAGATAACCCGGCGGGTGGACATTTGGATATTGGCCAAGGGAGTTCGAGCGGATATCATGGTGGAGGATTTTATGATTTTACCGAGAGGGCATTTGTGGATGGTTGGGCCTTTGGGGGATCGATGAATGAGGTGATTGAAAGTCAACGCCCCCAGCCTCGTGTTTGATACTTGGTCAGGGTCGGAGCGAACATTATTTGATCATCAAACGATGATGGGAGCTAGCATGGAGCGGAGAATGCAACAAGGTTTTGATCGTCAAGAATTATGGAACCGTGGACATGCTTACGCTCAGCAAGTGGAGATTAATCACAGGTACATTGATGATCAAAACAGGAGAATGAATGATGATTGGCACGCGGAAGGCCTGTAGTCGCAAATCCACCACCGGTGGATTATGGGTCTTTACCGCCATATGACGGAAGCATCTCCTACCCGACTCCACCAATCCACCATTCCCAATGGGTCAACCCTCAGCAGCAGCAGCAACCCACAGATCAAGGAGGAAGCAGTGATGGAGCATTCGGCTTTGGCGAATGGAATGATTTGTTCACTTCGGTGTTCGGGCCGCCGCAGCCGCGCTACTATTGATCAGGTCGTGCTTCTTGTACATAGTTTTATATTCTGTTTGTTTATGCTTGTGTTTTTATCTTTGGGTTGGGTGGTAGGGTGGTGTATTGAATCATGTGAATTGTTGATGAGTTTGGGTTGTGGAAGTTGGATGTGTGTTTGTGTTTTTAAAAAAAATGAAAAATCTAAAAAAAAATTACAAAATGAAAAAATACAAAAAGAAATTTGTGGTTTGAGTGTACGAGCGTTTCTTTTCCAAAGCCATGCATTGGGACAATGCATCCCAAGTGTGGGGATGGGAGGAAATTTTTGGAGATTTTAAAAATTTTTTGAGGTCAAGTGCAATGTCGTAAAAATCGGAACACCTTGATTTAACCCCCATTAGACACATCGGCAACCTTTAATACCCGTTTCTTTTTCTTGGTGAGAGTTGAAGCCACACATGTAAATAAATAAATTCTTCTTTTGTGAGAGTGGCAACGGGTGGGGGTGCACTAGAACTTGTGCCTGAATACAGCTTGAATCCTTGATTGAACATGAGTGTAAAAATGATAAGGGCATTAGGTAGCCTCATCATGTGAGTGCGAGTGTGGGTTTGGGGGGTTGGACCTCATACATTACAAATATGAGCAAGGTAGCGAGAGGGGCGGGGGTTTGGACATTTAGTTGCCCATCTTTGAGCCTAAAAAGCCTATCGATTGTTAACCCTTTAGCTAGTTCCCTAAATCAATACCCAACTTGACCCGGTCTTGTGTGTTTTAAATAGAGTGTTAGTGTGTTATTTTAGTATTACAAGTTAGAGTGTTAATTGAATGTGTTCGTATGTGTATGTATTAGTGTTTCTTGATGTATTGAAAAAAAAAAAAAAAAAAGAAAAGGGGAAGAAGAAATTGAGAAAAATGATGAAAAGAAAAAAAAATAGAAATGAAAAAAAGAAAAGAAAAAGAAGAGCATGTTAAGTTATGTTTGTGTTTGTATATAGTAGTGTTTCTTGTTCGCGTGAGTTTATGTTGAAATAAAAGACCGGGTAAAGTTTGCGCTACTTATATATATCCTATTCCCTACCTTCACACCTAGCCAAGTTACAACCGTCAAGTCCCTTTGATTTATATTTATGTTCATGTTAGGAGGATTATTGATTTAGGTACAAGCTTATGGTTGTACAACTACCCGTTTGCCTTTTGTGTGTCTAGCGTATCTTTGCTAAAGCTTATTTGATACAGAGAGGAGAGATATTGTGAGGGGTGTGTTGATTGGGGTGTTGAGAATGGGTTAGTACGAGGATTGCACATTTAACTTGACTTTAAAATGGTCGTTTTTGGTGAGAAATAGAGTTTTGGTGGATTGCTTGGGACAAGCAATGGTTAAGTGTGGGGATGTGACGGGTGGTTCAAGGAACAACCTGTTATAGTGTTAAAACGCATATATTAATCACATTTAATCATGATATTGCTTGGAATTGGATAACTACGGTTGTTATGGATGCAGGTATGATAAGGGAGCTAAAATGGCGGAAAACGGGCTTTTGGAACGGATCGGAAGCATTGGAACGAGGTGGAAACAAAGAAGAAAAAAATCAAGATTTTCAACAAGCCCACCGTAGGCCTACGGCCTGGGCGTTCCCCTACGGTGGCAGCAGACACCTTTTTCTCACCGTTGGGCAGTGTAAAACAGCAGTAGGCCTTCCACTCTTGGCCGTACCCCTACGGCCATGCCGTAGGGTTACGGTGGCCCTGCATTAAATGTGTAACTCATCCATTTAAGGGCACTTTGATGGAGACTTATGGCATCTTTTTCATTCTAAACGGTTTCTATCAACTTTTGGGCGATTTTTGGCTGCAACTTATCATTGGAAACATTATCTAATCATTGTTTTGATGTTTGTAATCCTCATGAACAATCGCTTGAAGATGATAATGATCCACCAAGCTATGTTAGGCTAAACAATTGGTGATCATTCATGGTGAAGGTTTCTCTACAACTCTTGTGTGTGTTTTTCTTATATTTCTAGGATGATAATTTAGTACTCATGCTTGATTATTATGATGTTTGAACAATTGATTGTAGTGTGTTGATTATTTTACCAATCTTTAGTCTTTATCGTTCGTTCTTGGTGTTGCTAACAACCGAGATATCACGGGAAAGGATTGGGGTTGGTTATTGATTAATTGGTCATCGGGAAACAACCTCGCGTTAATATAACCCGAGTACTTTGTTCTCTTTTACCACAACAATTGTTTTCACATGAGTTATGTCTATGTAACTCTTCCTAGTTGAAATTCACACATGTGTTTAGAGAAACCGGATCCTTGAATGGTTATTAGCTCATAATCTGAAGAAACACTTCTAAGTTTGAATTGATAATTAGTCGTTATTTTAGTTTAAACCAAAACAATCAAAAATCATAATCATTTACGTTTTATTCAAGTAGTTTAATTGTAGTTAATCAACAAAGCTAGAATTTACACATTTTCCACAAACTCCCTGTGTTCGATACCTTCTTACTACTATACATTAGTTGTAATTGGGAAATTTAACGTGTACCACGACAAGCACGTCAAGTATCTAGAACCATTTGGAGCACCGTGTACTATGCTTAATCCATCTGAGAAGTTTGCACCAAAAGCTGAAGAGGGATTCTTTGTTGGATATGCAACCCCGCTCAAACGGGTATTCAACAAACGAACTCGTCAGGTAGAGGAGTGGGCTAACGTTGAAGTTCAACGGTATACTCAGAACGTACAGGGTAACGGTCCAGATTGGATGTTTGATTACAAAGATTTCTTTGAATCATTCAATCTAGATAACTTGGTTGAAGAGGCTGTATTAAGACTTTATTACGAGTGTGAAAACGCAGTGACATCACCGTTGGTGCGTCCGATCACCGTAACTCCTCCAACAGCTTCTAATGATGACAATGTTCCTGCAGCAGAGAGAAGAAGTTTTCCAAGAAGCTTCCACAACTCTTAATTCATCATAATAGGAAGATGATGATGATGTCACAAGTGAAGCTATTCTAGATTTTGCTACAGAGACACCTTCAGTGAACCCAAATCCAAATATTACTTCATCATCAAATTTGGGTAATGATCTGGTTTCGACAGAAAATCTTGGCGCTCTAGCTTTATATGCAAAAATTCAGAAATCTGGTTGTCAGAATGACTGGTCTTTTGCTTTTTATGTTTCGCAGGTTGAGCCGCGGACTTACAAGGATGCTCTTTTGGATGACGCTTGGGTAAAGGCGATGCAAGATGAGTTATTGCAGTTTCAGAAACTGGGAGTGTGGACGCTAACGGATTTACCTCCAGGCAGAAACAAAATTGGAACAAAATGGTTTTTCAAGTGCAAAAAGGATGACAGAGGCGTAATCGTGAGAAACAAAGCTCGACTGGTAGTTCAAGGTTTTCATCAAGTAGAAGGAATTGACTACAACGAGATTTATGCACCTGTGGCACGTTTAGAATCAATTCGTATGTTTCTAGCATTTGCCTCATATAAGAAATTCAAGGTGTATCAAATGGATGTTAAGAGTGTGTTTCATTACGGTGTGGTCAAGGAGGAGGTATACGTTGGTCAACCTCCAGGCTTTGAAGATCCTATCCACCGGGATAAGGTCTATGTTCTGAACAAAGCATTATACGGGTTGCACCAAGCTCCACGCCAATGGTATGAGGAGCTGAGCACGTACCTTCTATCCAAAGGATTTAAACGCGGTTTGGTAGACTGCACTCTGTTCACCAAAAGAACATGGGATGACTTGCAGGAAAAGTTCGAGATGAGTGCGATAGGAGAAATGCAGTTTTCCTCGGCCTGCAGGTGGAACAAAGACCAACGGAGATCTTTATTCACCAGAAAAAATACGTTTCTGAAGTCTTGAGCCGATTCCAGATGGAAGATTCAAAGCCGATGGATACCCCGATCCAACCTAATCACAGGATTGGAGTTGACGCTAAGGGGGAGCTGACTGATCCTTTTACATACAAGGCAATCGTCGGATCTCTGATGTATCTCACCGCATCCAGACCAGATATAATGTTCGCGACATGTCTCTGTGCACGATATCAGTCGAAGCCGAAATAGAGTCATCTTGCAGCTGTCAAACGGATCCTACGATATCTGAAGGGTTGTCCGTCGAGAGGACTATGGTACCCTAATGATGATAATTTTGACCTAATTGCTTTTAGTGATGCAGATTGGGGCGGTTGTGACAAAGACAGCAAATCCACAATGGCTGGATGTCAATTTTTGTGGAGCAGGCTCGTGACCTGGCAATGTAAGAAGCAGATGGCAGTCGCACTATCCACATGTGAAGCAGAATATGTGTCAGCTTCAAGTTGTTGCTCACAGGTTCTGTGGATTCGACAACAGATGGTCGATTACGGTTTGCAATTTCTTAAAACCCCTATTCACTGTGACAACGAAGCCGCAATTGCATTAACTAATGACACGGTCAATCACTCAAAAGCTAAACATATCCGGATTAAGTATCACTTTATCTGAGACTGTTATGTCAAAGAGTTGATTGACATGGTCAAAATCCACACTGATTACCAACGTGCAGATCTTTTTACCAAAGCTTTCGATAGATCTTGATTCGAGTTTTTATTAAAAGGTAACGGTATAAAAGAAAAACAAGACTGATCATCACCTCTCTTTATCATTTTTTTTTATTTTTTAGTTTTACTATTTTTCAAAAATCCAAAAAATCCAAAAATATGTTTTACATTTTAGGGGGTGTTTTAGATTCTCAGAAAAACCAAAAACATTGAAAAATCCAAAAAGCCATAAAAATTAGATAAATCCAAAATGATTTTTTCAGGAGAAAAAGAGGAAATGATAGTACATCAGTGGGGATCTGACACATGCTAAAGATTTGAAATGTTATATAAGCCGTGTGTTGAGTCTATGTGATGTGTTGGTAGGCTTCGTAGACCTATTACTGCGTGTTAGATACATACATATCAAAAGAATTGTAATGTGGATGAACTCCTCATTGGCATATGGTCTTAGTACCGTAATTCCGTTTGATAGGGTATTTGTACAAAACTCGGAGGTTTCGGGTCGTTATGTTACTAGTTATCTGGGGATAGCCTTTCTGATCTTTTGTCGTAAGGTTTTACGGACCTAGATCAGACAGGGTATCTTGTTAAAAGAGCTTTAATGTCAAAACCTAAAGTTACCGAATTGAGGAACTTTCCATGTATGACGACAATCAAAGATTGTCTAAATGCATCGTATCCAATCATTGATACAAATCATGATTGATATTAGCCCTCAACCTGGTAGAGTGCATACGTTACTTTGCAGCATTGATTTGCTGACATGTACACCTGTGTGCCTCAATACCTTGTAAAATCATAGATAACGAAAGCATAATCACGCGTTACAATGAGTCTTTGTGCAATTATTCCTTGATACGGGAGTATGTCGTGTGCGTGGGAACCACATACAATTTTGTTTATACTATAGATAATCGTATCAAACAATGCATAAAAGTCTATATGAGAGCTTATGTGGATAACAATATCAGCAATTGCTAGATCACACATTGACTTTAATGATAATAAACACTAAAGATCAACGGTGTGATCAGATTTCTCAAAAACTGATATGATCCTCTTACCGAAAATCACAAAACATTTACTGTTTTATGTTTACATTCCTGCATTTTACATTGTGTTCCAAATTTACAAAAACTCAAAAAAGATTTTAGGTGTGTTTTAACATAATTTTCTGAAAAACCAAAAAGATTTTACATTTCTGTGTTATTTTTTTATAACAGATGGTGATTGATGGTCGTTTTCTGAAACTAGATGAACCATTTGAGTTTTGTGACTTTTAAATGTGAAATGATGAATGTTGGATTCTTAAAATATGTGAAAAAGATTGAACGGGATTCGATTTTGAGATTTGGTAAAATGTTCAAAAATTCCAATCTCCATTCGCCCCTTCGATGGGTCGAATATGGAATTTTCCTTTACATTCGAGCTTTTTAAAACGGTCGAATGTATGTGTTCATGTGTATTTTGTACATTCAAACCCTGTTTCTACTTTCGAGCCTTTCAATAGGGTCGAATGTGGAAATAGTTTCACCTTCGCCCTGATAAAAACGGTCTAATGTGGAGCCTATATATACAAGTCTGCACGTTCGAACCCTCATTCAAAAAAATTTCAAATTTCTCAGATAACACACCCTTGTTGCTTGATTTTTCTAGACATTATAACATTGATCCTTACACTTTTCTGATCATTTTAATATCAAATACACAGGTAATCATCAAGGAATGAAGGCAGATTCATGGTTATTGTGTTCGAACCCCAGTTTATGACTGTTGGACCATTTTTAGGGTGTTATAGATGCAATAGATGATTAGGTTTTAGTTATATTTAGTTTTAGGGGGAGAATGATCAACAATCTAGGTTAATTACAGTTTAGTTGTGTCCATTTGATCTTTAAAAACTGGTTAGACCTAGATTGCATTTAAAAACTATCTAAAACTATATAATTGATGCAATTGGTTGTTGAAAATGATTAATCGGCCATATTAGAAGATGAACAAATGAAAATCACATGTTTAGATGGTCATAATTGGATTCTGAAAATTGGTCATATGAACAGTCAGGTTCGACAAAGGTCGAAGGTGGCTTTTCAGGTCGAAGGTGATTTGTTAATAGGGGCGAAGGTGGAATAAAGGTCGAATGTACATTTTTAATCAAATTTTTCACATTTGAACTTTGTTTTCCAAATTCGAACCCTGGATTTTCCACATTTGAACCACCGTAGGGTCGAAGGTGGACTTCCAAAAACCAAAATTTCAATTTTGCAAATTTTGTCCATTTTTAATGAATTTTCATGTGTCGTTTTTGAAGTATTTCAAATGGCAGAACCTCAAAAGACGGATATTCCAGCAGGATCATCTGATAAAGTTGCCGAAAAGAAACCCGAAGAAGATTTACCATTTGAAGAGGCTTACAACTGCTGTGCTTTTCTTGGCGATGTCAAGAAGCATACGGAATTCACTAGAATCATAGAGTTTTTGAAGCGTAGCAGAGTTGTTGATGCGATAGCCACACGTGCCATTATTTACAAAGATCATCAGGTGGACTATTGGAAGAATGCGAGGATTGACTTTTGGGATAATCAAACTGCTATCGTTAGTAACATTCAAGGGCAGTTGGCGATAATGACAGAGAGTGATATTCGTAAAGCATTAAGGTTGAAAGATGAGACAACTGATCCAAGAAGTTTGTCATGGATATAACAAAGAAAATGCTTCTTACGAATGAAGTACAACGGACCAATCACAGATGGAGCTTTACACAAGGGTAAACTGTGACCGCAGTATAAATACTTGGCTCATGTGATGCTGCATGTATTTGGTTCTGTTAGTGGTGGCTACGATGTAACGAGGAAGAGCATCAGTTCATTGATGGTTGCTCTTATTCAGAACAAGCCGTTTAATATATCCGGGATGATATTGGATCACATGCTTGAACCATTAAAAGGCTTGAAGCACAAGAAGTTTTTACTATATCCCAGGTTTCTTCAGATGATTTTTGATCAGAAGTACAAGAAGCTAAGGAAAGATCCGACATAGATTTTGGTTCAAGATCATATGAGTTTGAACACATTGGTGAGGATGAAGGGTTATAAAGGGGTTCCTGAAAATGAAAGACCACCCCTGAAGAATCTGTTTGGGCACTTGATTAATCCTGATTATAAGGATCCAGGTGTTGATAAGGCTAGAAATGCGAACAGTGAATCTGATAACGATGATCCTTTATTTCATGTGAATCCTGAAGCAAAGAGAAAGCGACAAGTAGTGAATGTTGGTGCTAAGAGTGGGAAAGGAAAGGGTAATGTAAAGGAGGATGGGGTTGTACCTCCATAGAAAACATCAAGAAGACAGAAAAGTATGGCTAAGAAAGGTACAAGATTGGTTGATGAAGAGTCTGCTGATTCTGAGGAGACTCAAGAAGATGAGAGATGGGATTCTGCTGATGAGACTGTTAAACAAACCAAGCCCAAGGCCACTGTGGCTGGTGAGTCTGAATGTCTCAACAAGACTTTAGAAGAACAAAGATTGAAGAGTCCGATTGTGATGGAGGATATAGATCTGAGTCTTGGTATAGGTGCAGAAGATTTTAGTGGATCACCGATGGTTGGTGAAAAGCAAAAGAAGCCTATGTACAAGAAGACATCAAAGTCAGACGAGATAGAAAAGACAAAGAAGAGGAGAGCTAAAGAAGTAGAGATTCTAATTGCAGGAAAGAAAGTTCCTAAGGTATCGAGTTCTAAATCTGCTACTCCCGTAACATCCCCAGCAGCAAAGAAATAGAAGAAATCTGCTGCTGAGAAAACTGCTGATCCAACTGAAGACTTTAATGAGGCTATGGAAAGAGTCTTAAACAAGTTTAAGAAAAAGACTCCTGTTGCTGAGGCTTCAACACCAAAAGTTACTGTATCTAGTGATGTGATGAATGCAGTGAACCAGAAGCTTGCAGATATGATGAAAATCATTAACCAGCAACAACAAGAGATTGAGCAGTTGAGAAATAATGATAAGAAGATGCTGGATATTGTTGAGTCTTCATAGGAGAGTCAAGAAGAGTTAGAAGCAAAGATTAAACAACTTCAGGATGAAAATCAGAAGTTGTTAAAGCATGAACAGAGAAATACGAGAAGATACATTTCTTTGAGACTCGAGAATAAGCAAGTGAAGAAAGACAATAAGAGCTTAAGGAAGCTAATTTACGATCTTTATGAGAAAGCTCCTCAGTTGAAAGAAGGAGAGGAAGATAAAGAGGGTGAAGAAGAGCTTGTTAACTTTGAACCATCTGAATCAGAGGAAGAAGAAGAAGGTGAAGAGTTGGAACAGGATGCCGGTGATGCTCCTGAGAAGAAAGATGATGATGATGACAAAGATGGTTCTAGAGATGATTTTGATAACAGTTCTACTAATGATGATGATGATGATGATGATGATGATACTGATAAGTATAAATGTGAAAAGAGAGATGCTGGAAAAGATGCAGGAGAATCAAGTTTGAAAGCTCCCGGTGGTAAAACTGATGATGATGATGATATTTTCTGGAATGAAAAGATTAGATCTTTATCTGATGAGGACAAAAAGTTATATCGTCAGATGTTGACAAAGAAAGTCTGGACGAGTGAGCTGACAGGAAAGTTTCTTGAAATATTTGAATCAGATGATATGAGATTCGAGCTCGAGTATAACGATCCTGATCTTGAAGATGGTGAAGTTTCTGCAGCAATTTCTAAAGAAATACTTGAAGGATTGGCTAAAAAAGTCGGGAAATCTTTTGAAGAGTTGATGAGTGAAAACCAGATTCCTAACATTCCTGAGAAAGAAGCCGGAAATCACTCTAATGATAGAGATACTCCAGTGTTTGAAGATGTTGAGATGGAGGATATCACTAGTGAGGAATATCTAGAATATTTCAAAGACAAACAGGATTCTGCAGTTCCTGAATTTTCTGAAGAAATGTTAAGCCAAGCTGAGAAACTTGCACGTGAAAAGAGTAAGAAGTTTGTTGATGAAGTCTTCAAGAACTCAGAAAGTTAGAAACCAAATGTTGATCAATCTGACGATCTGAAAAGCTTGTTGAGAAAACTGAAAGAAAAAGAAGCCAACCGACCGAAGACTGAAATTCAGGGAGGCTTTTACAAATTTCACAACGAATTGTTCAAGGGAAGAGCTCTCGGGTGGAAATACCTAAGACAGCTAAGGTATGCTGCAGTAAAGTGGGAGAACGGAATTTTGTATTTCAACAGATTCCATGACATCAAAACACTACCTTATTGGGCTGTACGCGATATCTGCCAACATACATTGTCAGGTGCAACTGTGAACAATGATGCAATTGGTTACTTTGCACATCGCATGCCTAGAGAGAGCAGAACGAAATGGGACGTGTTCACCCCACAGTATCCGAAGAGGATTGTTCATAAGAAGATCAAAACTCAGATTACGGGGTTGAACAAGGTGGCTTTGAAGTATAAACCGCTGACTGTACTTAAACATATTCCTTTCTAGTCCACAACATTTTTCAAAAGATTTCATGTCGTGTTACTATGACTGGAAGACCGAAGAAGCTGTTATCTTATTGAAGGATGGGAGAGATGAATTCAAGAAGATACATTTATTTGATCCAATGTGGTTGATAAACTGCTCACACGAAGACATTATTATGCTATATTACAACCCAATCTTCTGTGAAGAGAAAGATAGCGAGCAAGCTCTAAAATACCAATGGGTGGTATGCTTGTGTTTCGCTTGGGATGTTAATGCGGGATGCGACTGTTGTGGGTGAAAATCCTCAGGATTATTTTACCCTACATCCCTAATGCTCCATCTTCCGGATGCTGAAGGGCTCAGCTGACTTCAGGATATTTCAACATATGCACATCCTGAAGATATACTAACAAGCTATCTTTATATGATATGATTGCAGGTACAACTAAATTATAACATGAACCTGAAACTGAGTTCCAACGTCTACGTTAGTTTGTCAAAGAAGCTAAATATGGAGGAGGTTACGAGCCAAGGTCTAAGAAAAAAGAAGAAGTCAAGAATGTAACCGATATACATTTATTATCGGCGATAAAAGAGGAAACAGCTCAAACAATAACTAAGCTTGGAGGAGACCGTTATCTAACGGTTTAATTCAGGTGAAACACCTCTAACGTTCACCTGAAACAGCCCAACCGATATTGGAGTTTAACTAACGGATTCATTGTTGGTTTCATGTACTATATAAAGGGGAGTATTGGACGAGTATAGGACACTTACATGCACATTGCTTACAATATAGCTACACACACATACACTTAGCTGATCAAAAACACTCACACAATCATTGTAATCGTAGTACTCTCGTCCACATACTCATCCAAAGTTGTATCTTTTTACTATTTTAATATTAACAAACAAGGCAGGGGCCTAGATTCCTCCAGAGGTTTTATGCCGGCGATCTACAACTGATCAAGGGCTTTCCTCATAGATCGTGTGTTGTTCTTCTCGTTATTTGATTTATTTGTCTATTTCTAACAGTTCCATCCTGAGGATATAACTGTTCATCCCGAAACTAACCTAAGCCATTCCGGTCATAGTTGCCATATTTTTACTTATGAAAACATCCTAATACACCATCTCAAGAATATTATTGATTTACAAACATAATTCTACATATTTAGCACTCTACCTCACATAAACTAATTTGGAATACAAAGTTATTTTTATTAAATAATCTTTGACCACAACAATTTGGCGCCCACCGTGGGGCAAGTGGTGCTATTTTACCAAAAAACTTTGATAAAACTCTCTTTTATTCAATTTTTATTTACGAAATTTGACAACTATGGCTTCTTCACAAAAATCTGTTTCAACATCCATGCCATCTACAACCTCTGCCAGAAACACTGCCTTACCACTGTAACGTTATGCATTATCCTTAATTTTTAAATAAGTAAAATTTCCTACACCCAATTATTGAATAATAACATTCCCTCGTTGATTCCTATTGAGCCTCAAATTCTAGCATTTACCATGTCTCTTGTTACACTTTTTTCATCATTTTTATTGATATATAAATAGAAGATAATGTTTAAAAAAATCGGAGTGTGTATTAATGATATTAAAATCATTTATGACAATATATGTGTGTATATATTTGGAAATGCATTGTTTTGCTATTATTTAAAAAAAACGTAAATTTGAAATGTTTTAGTGGTCAAAGATTTTAAGATATTAAGCTTAAATAAATAAAACAAAACTATAAAAGGTGATTTTTATGTGTAATGGGCATTATAGAGGCATGAATAAGCATGATAATGCCCCCAACACCATCCCCTTGGGCATTATATGGACATTATGAGGATGGGGAATTTCTAGTATAATGCCCAAATAGGATAAAAAAAAAATATGGAAAGTAATAATTAAAAAAGGCATTAAGTTGCTTTAACCATTACACATTTTTTTGAAGGGCATTATAATAATGATGTGGTGAAAAATGCCCCCTAAAGGGCATGAACCATTACTTATTGTCTAATATGCCAAAGCTTACAAGTTGCATTCGAGTTTATATATTTCAAATTTTGTAACTTATAATTAAGAATTAAATAGTTTTGACTAAGCCATAATTGCCTGTGTCAAACCATGGCAACATCTCCACGTCTCTTGCCAATTTTCTTTAATGCCATAATATAATAATTCACCATTAGAAATAAATGTTTCTCCAAAGCACACATATATATATAGACACATTAGAGAACACTTTTTCTTCACAATCACGAAACATTAGAACCGGCACATAAGTTCTCAAAATAACCATCACTAGCGCATCCATGCTTCGGTCTCTATGATATACTGTAGGCAACGGTTTAGGTCTTATCGACCCAAATAATTTGGTGGATGATTTGAGGTATTCTTAAAATCCATCCATGTTTTATTTTTATATATATACATATTTTTTAAGTACTCGAAATCACATTGCACAAGACATATACATGGAAGCAAACATTTTTATAAATATGAGTGATGATCGAAGAAAATATTTATGAAAAAAAAAATATAATAATAATAATAACTTAAATTTTTATACTGATCATTATACATCAAAATTTGTAAAAGGTTATTTTTTTATTTGTTTTAAAGGACCTTTTCAAAGGGTATATACTAAATATATCTTGTAAAACTAATATTTTCTTGTTTGATATGTACTAAATATATTCTTTAAGTTTGTTTAATCTTGACCATAAAATACTTCTGGCATCAAACCAAAACCATAGGATATATATTTAAAGATTTCCATATATGATATATATGGAGCTTGTTATTGTAAAGTAGTAATATATTAACAAATATATAAATATAATATCATGTTTTTTTTTCATATATGGGAAATAATGAACACTCCAATATTTAAACAGAGTAATGTATTTTACATGAACAATAAAACTATAAAATAACCTTAGTTATACTAAATCCTCATTCTTAACCAACTTAGGTACGAGCATAATCCTTTGGTTCTCGTCAAATCTTTGCAAGCTCAACATCAAATTTTATGTGAATTTTTGGTATGGTATCAAGGTGAGTTTACATAGCCCCTTTTTCTGTTTTACATTTTGGGGTGAAACATGTTTAAACATTTTATGCACTATCATTTACTCATTCTATCATTTGACTGTAACAAAAAGACACAGCACAATCATTAACATTGATCAAGCCGTCTGTTTAGATTATAGCGCTATAGGTCTGACAAACCCACCCCCCCCCCCCCCACATAAATTTAGGGATGATCGATAACAGTTACACTTTTACTAACTTGCGAGTTAGGTCTCAGTCGACACAAGGTTTGATTGTACAAAAGACGCATTGTTACATGTCGGACTCATATTCTATCATTACTCATTATTATACTTCAACTATGATTGCTATACAACATATTGTTTTCAACTATATGCAAAACCTATGTATTCTCACCAACTATTTATAGTTGACCCCCCATCTTTCCAACTTAACATGTTTCAGGTTTTATTTGCTATTGGAAGTTGTACAAGTCTTGGAACACATAGGAGCTTTGGACCTAGTACCATGCAAATCAAGTTTATGTAATTTGTTTGACAAATTGTAAATTGTTTAGTAATATTCAACTTCCATTTAGTACCATGAGCTATTGAACAATCATCACTACGTGACACCTCGATGTTTCTGCCATCGGTTGGGGTGTTACAACCACCTCCACTGGTACTTCCAAGAAGTTCCACTTCCCAAATCCCACCTAGACCGTCTGGATCTACTCCTCCTGTTTTTGTATCGAATGATGAATTACTTTCTATGTTTGCATTGATGAAGGATTCGATACATCAACAACAAGACACAAACCGGATGTTGATAAGAGAAATACAAGCTCTTAAATCATCCTCAAGGAGGCCATGTGAAGACATGGGGACACCATTGCAACCCAGGATGTTAGATTTCAATTCTAGCATCTCTGGAGGAGTACATCACAGGGAATTTCATCCCATGAGTTCTGGATTCTCTGCCCCAGAAATGATTACTGCTCCCAGGATGGCGACCACCAGGGATACAGGATATGCACTTGTGCCATCCCAAGGATATAATACCAACGGTAACAATTTAAGTTCTAGTACTTTTACTACTAATGAGGTTGCTTCTTTGCAGGATACAGGAATAAGCCCTCAGCTAGCAAGGGAACTTCAGAAGATCAAGGATATGGTATCGAGTGTTCCAGGGATAGTACAGCCCATCCGTGAAGTATCCTCGGCATGCCATAGAGTGTCAAGATTTGCACCTCCCATATGTGATGCAGAGATTCCAAAACGATTTCAAAATTCAAGCATGAAGCTTTATGATGGATCTACAGATCCTGAAGAGCATGTGGCTCAATATAGGGAAAGGATGGAAATAAATCCAAACCCTGCCAATCTGAAAGAAGCATGTTTATGCAAGGGATTTGGTTCAACTCTCACCGGTCCAGCCCTGAAATGGCTCCTAAGTGTTCCACCCTATTCTATTACTTCTTTTTCACATTTAATTAACATATTTAATAACCAGTTTTCTTACAGTCGAACGTTCGAATGTTTGACAAGTGATCTGTACAGGGTAACTCAACCACAGGGGGAATCACTAAGAGAATATATTACCAGGTTTGGAATGGAAGCACTTGACATCCCGAACCTAGATGTCACTACAGCAGTACAGGCATTCAAGATGGGGCTGCGAAGACATTCACTATTCTATCAGGAACTGGTGATGAATCCATGCAGGAACTTGGATGAAGTCAGGAACAGAGCTTTGAGATTCATCCGACTTGAGGATGATAAGAGGATATAAGAGAGGATGGAATTATCCTCAAAATAAAACCATCCCAATCGAAAATCCACTCCCACATATGAGCCATATAAGCATAAACCATATGCTAGGCCTGATAATAAGAAGGTCAATATGGTAGAGGATGACGATGAGGATGACTACCCTAAATTATCAGAATATTGTTTTTCTGTCGATGTAACAGGTTTGATGTATGCCATGAAGGATCTAGGGGACAAAGCAAGATGGCCAAGGAAGGACAACAAGGCAGGATGGAAAGACAAATCCAAATGGTGTGCCTTTCACAAAGATTTTGGCCATATCACTGAAGATTGCATTGCATTAAGAAAGGAGATAGCATATCTCTTAAGCAAGGGTCACCTCAAGGATCTCATGGGCAAAAAGAAATCAAGATCTCAGGATGGTGCAAACATCCCGGAAAGAGAAGCATCCCCACCTAAAGATGCTGGAATTATCAACTTTATTTCAGGAGAGTCAGATATTTGTGGAACCTCATACTCAGCTGCTAAAAGACATGCGAGGGAAGAAAAATCTGAAAAAGGAGGAAGACCAACGAAGACGACCATCCTGACAACCTCAAGAGTGATAAGTTTTGAGGAAGAAGACAGAGAAAACATCCTTGACCCTCATCATGACGGTTTGGTTATTACTTTATATATTGCTAACCACTTTGTTCGCAGGATTCTTATAGATAGAGGAAGCTCAGTAAACATCATCCAGCTTGAAGCCCTCAAGAGGATGAACATCCCAGAATCGGAGATAGTTTCCAGGTCATCAGTTTTGGTGGGCTTCAGTGGAGAAACCAAGAGCACAGTGGGTGACACAAAACTACCAGTAGATGTAGAAGGGGTAAATTCTATCCAAAGATTTTGTGTGACAGATTCCCTATCCTGCTACAATGTCATCTTGGGGAGACCCTGGATACACGATATGAAGGCCGTGCCTTCAACATATCACCAATGTGTGAAACTACCCACACCTTGGGGAGTTGTGAAGGTCAACAGCAATCAACAAGAAGCCAAGGATTGCTACACGACATCAATGAAGGCCTCATCCCGACAAGCATAGCAATTACTGCAGAATGCACAGTGCCATCCTCAGAATGTTAAAGCACATCCTGATCAGGATGTAAAAGCCATCTGCCTTAACGACAACAACAAGGATATCACTGTGCCAATTGGTAAGAATATCCCACGTGATATTGAACAATCACTAATCACTTTTGTTAAATGTAGGATGTCTACTTTTGCTTGGACACATGAAGATATGACCGGCATATCAAAGGATATCATCACTCACAAACTTGGGATTGATAAGAGTTTCAAGCCCATTCAGCAAAAAAGAAGGAAGTTTGCTCCAGAAAGAAATGTCATCATCCAAGAAGAAGTAGACAGGCTGCTTAAGTCTAAGATGATAAGGGAAGTAAAATTCCCAAGATGGCTGGCGAATGTTGTGGTAGTCCAAAAGAAAAATGGGAAATGGAGAGTGTGTGTGGACTACACAGACCTTAATAAGGCCTGTCCTAAAGACCCATTCCCACTACCACACATAAATTCATTGGTGGATGCTACAGCAGGCCACGAGATGCTGACATTCATGGATGCATCCTCAGGATTTCAACAGATACAAATGGAACCAGATGACCAGGAGGATACATCATTCATGACACCGTCAGGTATATATTGTTATATAGCCATGCCATTTGGATTAAAAAATGCAGGTGCCACTTATCAAAGGCTAGTGAACATGATGTACAAAGAAAAGATTGGGGACACGATGGAGGTCTACATTGATGACATGGTAGTAAAATCCAAGAAAGCAGAAGACCATATTCGGGATCTCAAAGAAGCTTTTGACATCCTGGACGCTTACAACATGAAGTTAAACCCGGCAAAATGCCATTTTGGGGTTGGAGCTAGGAAGTTTCTTGGATATTTGGTAACAAAAGAGGGATAGAAGCCAACCCTGAACAAATAAAAGCCATCCTTGATCTCAAATCCCCAAGAAATATTAAGGATGTGCAAAGGCTGACTGGCAGGATAACAGCCCTGAATCGATTCATCTCGAAATCCTCAGAGAAATGTAAAAAATACTATGACATCCTGAAAAAGAATAACAAGTTCGACTGGGGACAGAGACATGAAGAAGCATTAAAGGAGCTCAAAGATTATCTTGCAGCAGCTCCATTGTTGATGAAGCCCGAGGATGGAGAACCTCTCAAGCTATATCTTGCAGTTTCTGGGAATGCAATAAGTGCCGTATTGGTAAAGGACTTTGAAGGGCAACAACATCTTGTCTATTATGTAAGTAAAACCCTCCTAGATGCTGAAACCAGGTATTCACATCTCGAAAAACTCATTTTGGCTTTAATTATGGCTTCTACTAAATTAAGGCATTATTTTGAAACACATAAAATATATGTTCAAACTAACTATCCCATTAAAAATGTATTAAGAAAACCTGAAATGTCTAGAAGAATGGTAATATGGTCAGTTAAATTAAATGCCTTTGATTTAGAGTATGAGCCTAGAAATGCAATCAAGTCACAGGCCCTAGCAGACTTTGTTGCTTCGACTGTTGTGGGTGAAAATCCTCAGGATGATTTTACCCTACATCCCTAATGCTCCATCCTTAGGATGCTGAAGGGCTCAGCTGACTTTAGGATATTTCAACATATGCACATCCTGAAGATATACTAACAAGCTATCTTTATATGATATGATTGCAGGTACAACTAAATTATAATATGAACCTGAAACTGACTTCCAACGTCTACATTAGTGGTCAAAAAAGCTAAATATGGAGGAGGTTACGAGCCAAGGTCTAAGCATAAAGAAGAAGTCAAGAATGTAACCGATATACATTTATTATCGGCGATAAAAGAGGAAGCAGCTGAAACAATAACTAAGCTAGGAGGAGACCGTTATCTAACGGTTTAATTCAGTTGAAACACCTCCAACGTTCACCTGAAACAGCCCAACCGATATTGAAGGAGTTTAATTAACGGATTCATTGTTGGTTTCATGTACTATATAAAGGGGAGTATTGGACGAGTATAGGACACTTACATGCACATTGCTTACACTATGCAAATTGGATTCATGGAACAGGAGAAGGATTTCCCATTCCTTAGCCGGAAAGATATGTGGCCATGAAAGGCGAAGGAGGGCTGGAATGCCAACAGGCATCTATTATTGAATTCACCCGACGCGACAGTGCCCGTTTGGGGAACGTCCAGTTCCAAAGTCACTAAATGGGTAAGTCGCCAATCCCTAAAACGGACTATGTAATGCTAAGCTACACACACATACACTTAGCTGATCAAAAACACTCACACAATCATTGTAATCGTAGTACTCTCGTCCACATACTCATTCAAAGTTGTATCTTTTTACTATTTTAATATTAACAAACAAGGCATGGGCCTAGACTCCTCCCGAGGTTTTATGCCGGCGATCTACAACTGATCAAGGGCTTTCCTCGTAGATCGTGTGTTGTTCTTCTCGTTATTTGCTTTATTTGTCTATTTCTAACAGTTCCATCCTAAGGATATAACTGTCCATCCTGAGGATATAACTGTTCATCCCGAAACTAACCTAAGCCATTCCGATCATAGTTGCCATATTTTTACTTATTAAAACATCCTGATACACCATCTCAAGAATATTATTGATTTACAAACATAATTATACACATTTAACACTCTACCTCACATAAACAAATTAGGAATACAAAGTTATTTTTATTGGATAATTTTTGACCAAAACAGCGACTATGACAAGAAACTGGGGAAGTTTGTGAAGATTACGAAAGAAAAGAAGAAACCGAAACAAACTTTTGAACCAATCATGACGAAATAGCAGAAGACTTTATTGCGCATCAAGTTGATGAATAAGCAGATGGACGAAGCACGAAGGCAATCCAAGCAATAGTCGAAGGGGAGTTTGTTGATACACGTTTTGCGACTAGTGCTATTGGATTGCATATTCAATTCTGTTTTGGCAAATACGTAGGGTCGAAAGTGGAACTAAGAGGGTCGAAGGTGACTATTTTGGGTCGAAGGTAGATGATACAGGTCGAAGGAAGAATTTTGTAGAGCTATGTGCTGATTCGCCCATACAAAGGGGCGAACCTGCACATTCGACCCTTACGGGGGGCGAATGTGCAGGCCTATATATTGTTTGATGTTCATTTTCAAGTAATCTTTGGTCATTTTGTTTCCCTCCTTCGATCTGGTTTTCTCCCTAGGGTTCTAGTTGAGTCTGAATATTGATTATTTCATTGTAAACAAGGTTTTGTTAGTTTAATCAAGTGTGTTTATGAATGAAATGGAGTTTTTAAAGGTGATTTGTGTGTTTTGTTGATATTATTATCATTTCGTAACTGATTCAGGGATTCGGCACCTGAATTGGTAGACTTGTTTGATCAAATTACTTGTTTTTGACAAAACGATCCTCCCACAGAGAAAAGCATCAAAACATTGTCTTAAGAACCATAGTTAAAATGACATTATCTAAAATCATTTAATCAAAACAAGGTTCATGATATCCTCGAGATACTCACGCACGACTCCAAGTTCCATGATGATCAATTAATTGCCTAAAAAACATGCAAATTAAATATGTTAACAATTAAGTTGGTGAGGTCATGGGTTTGAGTTCTATGTAAACCATGGGTGATTGGATCATTAACTAGCTAAGATAATAATCATTATGTGACTATCATGATCCCATAACCAAACCTTGACGAATATTGTGCCTCACCCATTGTACACTAAAGACAATGAATGTATTGTGAAATACAAGCACTCTTTTGATAGTCATCCGGTTAGAGCGAGTAATCAAGAGTGGGGGTGTCAACCCAATAGATCTATTCCGGTGTTTCATGGCTAAGTCCATAGCTAATGGTTACAGTATAATGTATGACACGAGGGCTTACGAGTACTCTGAACCTTTTTGTCTCATGATCACATAATAGTAAAAAATTTAATTGAAATTGTATGCATGTTTTCCCCCAAAAGCAATAAAACAGTAAAATGGGGTCTTGAGAACTCGTCTAATGTCTGAATCCTAAAAACTGACTAAGTCTAACGAGGAAATGTCCGAATGAAAGTGCCCTAGATCAAGTAAGGACAACTTAGGTCTAAGTGTTGTACTATATACCATGCAACTGTTCACCCGACTTGTACATTCATGGATTGTGCTCTGGGTGGTTGTTATACACTGTATGTGTTGAAAAGCTCGTTTTTATCATTTTTTGTGTCTAGGATTAACCGTTTGTGGCAAAACCGGTGTCTTGGTTTTCTATATGTTACCACGTGGTATGTTTGTTAAATAATTGATCAATTTATGGCATATTATCATATGTTTTGGCCTTTTTCATGCAAAAAATGTCATTTACACATGTTTTAATCTTGTTAACACACGTTCCTTTGTTGCTAACACATGTATTTCCAAAAACTTTTTGTTTAAGTCTATTTAACATATGTTTTCGGGTTTTTTAACACATGTTTACAAAAAAACCACTTTGTATATGTTTATATTTTGAGTCTAAAAGAGAAATGTATGAGCAATGATCGGCTCCCAACATGCTCACATACACTCCTAGGTGTGTCAATGGAAGTGTACGAGTGTCTATTCATGCAATTATGTGTGTGATCACGTGTGTCGTATGTGTGTATTTATGTGTATATTCACAAGCATTTTTGACACATTATTCAAGTTTTTAGCCGATTGTGTCCATTGTGGTTAATGTATGTGTATGTAGTCGGAGGTCTTACATTCGGGTGACCATGTTCTAGCTGATAATAATGAGCAATAGGTATAGGTAATCAAGATGTCTTACCACGAAATGAATGTTGAGAAACCGAGGGAATTGTGACTTGTTCCAGCCGAATATCTGCACTCCAAGGCTTCTAGTGCTCGATCAAGGTTCAATGGATATTGGTAGAGGTGTGGTGTGATTGAAACAAGTGGAATAGGGTGTTTTGGGTTTGGCCGAGGGGTGGGATCCAATTGGGCCATACAGGGTTCCAACAAGTCCATCTCGATGCTTACAGTCTAGCATTAGGCCCATTAGTCAATACAATTTCATAGTTAGTCGAATAGTCTATCATGTGCCATAGAGATAACCATGCAAAACCTAGTTTTGGGAATCAATACAGTAGAACATAAGGTCCCAATGTGTGTTTCAATCAAGGACAAAAACAAACAATGTTTGAAAACAATAAATCACCCGACATGTTATCCATGACAAACTAGTAAAAACACGAGCAATGTGCCCACATGTATTCCCAAAGAAGCGATCCATATAGACTTGTGTGAGTATTAGAATCAAACTAATACATTACCACTCACACATACATAGAATCGGCCCACATATCCACACACACACGCACACACGGCTACGTATACACAAACACACACGGTTACATACATACATACATACATACATACATACATACATACATACATACATACATACATACATACATACATACATACATACACACTCACATACATGTCACCATTCTTATCCTCACAATCCACCAATATAGAGACCTTACACGAGAATGGCATCTACAAGATTTCCACAACCTCTAAACTATGTTGACTAGCCACAAAAAATCATATCTTCCTTCCCCATAAATCGGCTATAAGCCACCCTACACAACCAAACATACCACCACAATCCAACAACCTCAAAAACCTAAGTGTTTCACCAACTAGAAACCTTGTTATCCCATCCCATGGACCTAGACAACTTTGACTTCCTAAATTATCCACCAATGACCATATATTTCGGCCCATGTGTTCCCAAGGCAAGATAAAGTGTGACTACGGACCCACAACTAGCTTACACTATCCACACTACATATACATACATACATACGCATATATACATCCATAAACAACTCCACATTCCAAGTTCCTAGGCATTTATACTAACATAGTAACAACATAATTCCCATGATCATCTAACCTTTGTCAACTTGCCAAAAACAACCATGCTCATTCCCCATGTGTTTTTCGGCTCTACACCCCCCTACATGAATAAACAAGAGCCCAAAGTCAACCTATTATACTAACAAGGTTATTGCTTTTATGCACAACATGAAATGTAAGGTTTGACTTACCTTAATTATGAACCAATGATACAAGGCGACTTCCTCAAAGCTCTCGACTATATATAGAGCATAAGAAAACAAGAGAATCACACCACAACACTCACCATACTCACTAACATTTGAACACAGTTTTCCTCTCTTTGTAAACCTTCGGCCGAGACCCAACACCCCCAAAGGGTCTTGTTCGATCATTCACCATCATCATTTAGGAATCACAAGCCACTAGCAAGCCTAGGAATCACATTGTGGGGAAAACCATCTCGATTTCTTTGTTCACCTTCAGCTACACACGTGAGGTACAAAAACCGATTCATTATCTTTCTTTGCATAAATTTCGAACACATGAATAGTTAACCCAAAGGCACCCGCTCGAACACATCACCAAGCCACTAGTTGTCGAGTAAAACTAACTTAAACACCTAAGTTTTATGACTAAAGTTAAATGTTTTCACATAAAGATGAACACACCTATGTATGTGAATACACACATGCTAGAACACATATATGGGCATCTACGTACACCCACACATACATATGAGTGTATGCGTGAGTTTATAGGGTCGAGGCCTGGCCCAAGACAAGCCAGACTCGCTTAGTTTTATAACATATGCCATGGCTTGTTTCATAAACATATATTAAAGACATTAAAACATGTGTTAACAAGCTTAACACAAGAGTTTTCTTGAAAACCTATTTTAGACACCAATATGTGTATGTACAAGGGCAAAATACATAAATATGTTGCTTTTATACAAAATTGCCAAAAGATATGTCCATATCTCACCCTAGACTTACATAACTGAGGCATAAGTAACACTCGGTAACATTAAGTAAGTCAAGAACTTGTTTTACCATAAACAGACTAAACATAGTCACATTAACAACAAAAACGAACTTTTTCCAACACATACAGTGTGTGACACACATGGATGGTGTACAGAAACACCTAGTCTATAGGTGTTCCAGTCAGGTGAACAAATACATGGTAGATAGAACCAAACATAGACTTAAGTTCCCTTTAAGTGAACTTAGGGCATCCTAAACCAGACACACTGTATCAGATTCAGTTCATGTGTAGCATCCAGACATCAAGTGAGTTTTTCATGGCCCCTTTTTACTGTTTTTTACATTTTTCTGGGGGAAAAACATGCGTACAGTTTTCAGTTACAATCATGACTATTATGTGAACATGAGACATTAAGGTTCAGGATCCATTAAGCCCTCGTGTCATACATCACACCATAACTATTAGCTATGTACTTAGCCATGAAACACAAGAATAGATCTATTGGGTTGACACCCCCACTCTTGGTCAGTCTCTCTGACCGGATGACAAATATCAAAAGAGTGCTTGTATTTCACATTATTTCATTGTCTTTAGTATACAATGGGCGAGGCACAACATGTGGAGGTTTGGTTATGGGCTCATGTCAGATCACATATTAATTATTGGCCTAGCTAGGCAATGATTTAGCCCCAAAGGGTCTTGTTCGATCATTCACCATCATCATTTAGGAATCACAAGCCACTAGCAAGCCTAGGAATCACATTGTGGGGAAAACCATCTCGATTTCTTTGTTCACCTTCAGCTACACACGTGAGGTACAAAAACCGATTCATTATCTTTCTTTGCATAAATTTCGAACACATGAATAGTTAACCCAAAGGCACCCGCTCGAACACATCACCAAGCCACTAGTTGTCGAGTAAAACTAACTTAAACACCTAAGTTTTATGACTAAAGTTCAATGTTTTCACATAAAGATGAACACACCTATGTATGCGAATACACACATGCTAGAACACATATATGGGCATCTACGTACACCCACACATACATATGAGTGTATGCGTGAGTTTATAGGGTCGAGGCCTGGCCCAAGACAAGCCAGACTCGCTTAGTTTTATAACATATGCCATGGCTTGTTTCATAAACATATATTAAAGACATTAAAACATGTGTTAACAAGCTTAACACAAGAGTTTTCTTGAAAACCTATTTTAGACACCAATATGTGTATGTACAAGGGCAAAATACATAAATATGTTGCTTTTATACAAAATTGCCAAAAGATATGTCCATATCTCACCCTAGACTTACATAACTGAGGCATAAGTAACACTCGGTAACATTAAGTAAGTCAAGAACTTGTTTTACCATAAACAGACTAAACATAGTCACATTAACAACAAAAACGAACATTTTCCAACACATACAGTGTGTGACACACATGGATGGTGTACAGAAACACCTAGTCTATAGGTGTTCCAGTCAGGTGAACAAATACATGGTAGATAGAACCAAACATAGACTTAAGTTCCCTTTAAGTGAACTTAGGGCATCCTAAACCAGACACACTGTATCAGATTCAGTTCATGTGTAGCATCCAGACATCAAGTGAGTTTTTTCATGGCCCCTTTTTACTGTTTTTTACATTTTTCTGGGGGAAAAACATGCGTACAGTTTTCAGTTACAATCATGACTATTATGTGAACATGAGACATTAAGGTTCAGGATCCATTAAGCCCTCGTGTCATACATCACACCATAACTATTAGCTATGTACTTAGCCATGAAACACAAGAATAGATCTATTGGG
This sequence comes from Ambrosia x helenae, assembly GCA_030844895.1. Classification (NCBI taxonomy): domain Eukaryota; kingdom Viridiplantae; phylum Streptophyta; class Magnoliopsida; order Asterales; family Asteraceae; genus Ambrosia; species Ambrosia x helenae. The sequence continues at coordinate 100,084,293 of CM061228.1, read as the reverse complement.
TTGACACCCCCACTCTTGGTCAGTCGCTCTGACCGGATGACAAATATCAAAAGAGTGCTTGTATTTCACATTATTTCATTGTCTTTAGTATACAATGGGCGAGGCACAACATGTGGAGGTTTGGTTATGGGCTCATGTCAGATCACATATTAATTATTGGCCTAGCTAGGCAATGATTTAGTCGGTTTTGGATTACATGTCCATCGTATAGAAAACCCGTGAACTCACCAACTTTATGTTGACCTATATTTTTACATGCATGTTTTTTTAGGAAATTAGCATGGATCATGGAACTTCTGAAGGTAGCGTGTGAGCATTTATGCGATGCCTCCTTTTGAACCTTGTGTTGTTGTTTTAACTCTAAAGATTTTTATACATGAATTTGAACAATTAACTTTATGTTTGACAAACTTGGTTGTTTAATTGAAGTTCCTGTTTTATTTAAATTAATGCTCGTGTGACCATTATGCTTGAAAATCATTCGAAGTCGCACCTCACGTTTCCGCCTTGGCGGGGTGTCACAGTTTAGGTGATAAAAAGGTGATTTCATATGTGTATAAAGAATTGACCTTGAGCTTTACGATGTTTACCTAGGGAATTTGTGGGTCGATTTTTAGGGGTAGTGTGGAGGTTTTGGTAGTCAACATTCCTATGTCCAAGCTAGGTGATAAAGTATCTTGCCATGTTGGTGTGTCGTCTAGGAGTTTGTGGGCATGATAGTGTATGTTCATGTTTGTTTGTTATGGGTTGACTTTGGCCGAGACATGGGGAAAGAAATGGATAGATTGCTTGCATAATGGCCTTGATCCCATATTGGTGCAACACTTAGGAATGAGAAAAAATGGTGTGCGTTTGGTCAATATGTATGCATTTATATGTACTTGTGCGACGTGTGTGTGTGTGTGTGTTGGATGTGGGCCATGTGTGTGTATGGAAGTTCATGGTGTTAATTCACTACTAAACATGTATTAATTTGTTTTGTTAACTCATGGTATTTATTTCTTAAGAGTTCAATCAATGAATGGTGAAATTCCATGATTTCATGTGATGAGTATTCACAAAATGTTTTCATGAATGTTCGAGTTTGCATGGGTATACGGGTCTTTGGTATGGATTCTTGAGTTATCATAGGTCTTGCTAGACTCGGGGTGACACATGTATTGTGATGAAATGTCTAATGCATAACTGAAATTGTCAAACTGGTGAGAGTGTGTATAGATCTTAACCTGAAAATCTGGCGGGTGTCACAATATATATGTTAGGTAATTGTTTTTTTCTAAGAAGTTTTTTTTTTTTATGTAGATACAAGATGGAATTTGTCCCATTCACCGGGGTTGATAACCATTGTCGGAATGTAACCCTTGGTGCTGGTTTGTTGTCATCTGAAACTACAGCGTCCTACAAAAGCCTTTTGGAGATGTGTGTCAAATCATTTGGCAAACATCCAAAAGTTGTTGTCACTGATTAAGATCATGCCATGAAGAATACTATTCAATGTGTATTTCATTCAAGCAAGCATAGACTGCGCATGTGGCATGTAATGAAAAAAGTGTCTGATAAGGTATCCATCATGTTTTTTATACTTGTGTTATTGTTGTTTTATCATTTGCGTGTATATTCTAACATTGTTTAGCTACTTGTGTGCAAATTTTAGCAACTTGCGCCTGTTTTACAATTCTTAGGTTTTCCATGTTTTTCTTCCTGGTTTATTTTTTTTATGTTGGACCTGGTTTATGTAGCGACGATGAATTCAAACGTCGCATGTGTAATATAGTTTGGACAGATTCAATGAGTCCAAAGAGGTTTGATTTTGAATGGGTTGATATTATGAGTCATTACAAGCTGTCAAGCAACAATTGGCTTAATGATATGTTTGAAATGAGATCAATGTGGATTCCAGCATTCTATCTTGATGAGCCCATGTCTGGCCTTATGCGAACAGCTTCAAGATCAAAGAGTGAGAACCATTTCTTTTATCAAGCTGCTAATTCTCAACTCACACTTATTGAGTTTTTAAATCATTTTGAAACCTTAATGGAAGCACAAAGATTTAACCATAGGAAGAATGATCATGATTCTAGGCATACTTCCCCTGATCTTTAGTCTAAGAATCCACTTGAGGAGCAAGCATCTAGAATTTTTACACGTACTATATTTTTTGATATTCAAGAACAGATAGATGCTACTAATGATTTGATATCTATTCAAACAAAGAAATATGGTGAGTTTTTAAAGATATTTGTTCAAGATCCTAAGGCTTATGGAGAAGGTTATTTGCAAGTGTTGTTTTGTTTGTTATCATTTAAAATAAAAAATAACTCAACTTGTGTCTTACTAAAGCCATACAAAACACAACTTGCGTTTTAACAAAATGCAGGTTTTGTTCAAGATGGATGCTAATGACTGTGAAGGGGCAATCGATACATGCACCTGCAAAAAGATATGGACAATATGGGTTGTTATGCAGACATATTTTCCTTGTCTTCAAGCTGTTTGGAGTTAACATTTTCCCTAAAAGATATACTATGAAAAGGTGGACAAAAGAGGTTGTTTTTAATGAGATCAACCATGCATTTGATGCTGCTGATTTTGGGGATGACAAAATCAAACAGGTTAAACAACTTGCGTGAGAAATTGTTTTTGCTCGTGAGCATCTTGCTAATAACTTAATTACAAAACATGATGAGTTAAAAAAAAGTTAGGGATCAGATGAAGGAGATGATGGATAAGGTTGATCAGTGGCGGCACAATAAACCTACTCAGAAGAAGTATGATAGATATGCTAGCTTGCTAGGATATAATAAGCATGCGGAGGCTACGGTCCGATTACCCAATGGGATATAAAACAAAGGATGGGGTAAACGAAAGAGGATTATGTCCTAGAAAGAGAAACTATAAGTCGTAGTGGTAAAAAACAAAGGACATGCAAGATATGTGGTGAAAAAGGAAACGGTAGACGTAAGCATGCGAAGGAGCAAACATGCCAAACTCTAGAGCTTGCTGACAAACAAGATGGGGAAGATCAAGGCAATGAGGTAGATAGTTATGATGAAGATCATTTTGTAGAAGATGCAAAAGAAGTTGAGGATGAGTTTGATGAGTTGTAATGTTTTTGTTGTTTAAAGTGTTTGTGAATACTTTTATTTAGCAAAATACAACTTGCGTATTATTAGTTCTTTACTTGCGTTTTATTGAATCCAGAAATTTAACCAAGTCTTTTCTACCTGCGTGTAATCATTTATCTAATTAAGTCCTAATGAAATAGTATTTGTGTCTTTTATTTATTAATGTAACCAATTCAAAATTTTCCAACCGTTATATATCCCCAACGGTAATATTACCGTTTATAACGTCTAGAAAATGTTAACCTACAAAAACCCCATAATTTCTAGTAAAAAAACAAAAACATCTCGTAAAAATGGCCCCGTGGAATGTAAATAATGAGATTGCGTTAGTGCATACGTAGATATATGTTAAAAACAACAATCTTCCTTACATTTTAAGGAGGTATTTGTATTGGAGCAACGTGTTAGATGAATTCAATTGACTAACCGGTACAGATGACTGGATCGTGCATTCGTTCAAACGTAAATGGAAAGATCTCTTCGCCAAGTGTAACCGATAGAGCGCCCCATTTGAAGACATGATGGCTGAGAACCCTAATCTAGACTATGATATGGCAATAAAACTCACACAAGTCAACTATCTAGCTATGCACGACATGAATTTCAACCATTTTAGGGCATGGCAATTGTTGCATTTTCATCACCGTTAATGGACTTACTTGCGTATTATAATCAAATTAGTTACGTTTAAAATATAAACAAACCTAATAGATCTAGAATTTCATCATCGTTAATGGATGTACTTACGTATTATAATGAATTTGATTGCGTTTAAAATATAAACAAACACAATAGATTTTATATCCCTGCTTGTCTTTTACTTAATTTGGTGTACAAATTCGTCATCATTGTTTTCTTATATGGCACCTTCTCAAACCGGTTTCCTTCTGGAACTACTTCATCTCGTATCAAATTGTGGAAAAAAACTATAATCTTTGATACATACCTCACCCTTAACGTAGTTAACTGCTTTTTTTTTAATTCTCCTTCGTTTGCAAACTCACATATCCAATTCATTTGTGCTTTGTATGGTTCCATGTGGCGCATTGTAAAGACACCGCAGTTTACTGCGTTTTTTGTTATCCGCCAACTCATTTCTCTTCTTTTTTATTGGCACAATGTCCAGTTTCTCTATGTTGTTGCTTCTTTTGCAAGTAGTCTTAAAACAAAAAATAATGTATGGAGCTACAATCATAGTATAAGTTAAGAATGTTAATATTTAAATTAATACTAGGTGAAATCCCGTGTGAAAACACGGGAAGAGTATATCTTTTTTTTTAACAATTACTCCCCAAAATATAAAAAACATAAACAAACCAACTGCTATGGTATGTTTACTAAACACCAAATTAAAATGTCAATCATCTGTTGCAAGAAAAATTGTATTTGGCAACGTTTGTTCAAAGTCAATGTGTCAGTTAAGGAGATCTTTCTAAAAACAGTTGTTGATTCAAACAGATGATCCTTCAACGGTTTCCTTCAAATAGATGTTGCCTTAAACAATTGTTACTAAAAATGACATCACATTTACATTTTTAACTTCTGTTTACTAAAGACCAAATAAAGAAGCCAATCATCTGTTGTAAGCAAAATCTTTTTAGTAAGATCTATTCCTTTGACGCTACCAGTTGATAGATACTGATCAGATGTTTTAATACTAAAGGGTGTTACAACCATGGAGAGATAAATAAACAGACGCATGGGAACCTGTGTTGGGAAAACAGATATTAAAAAGAAACAGACAATCTTAATTTCAATGAAATATCTGAGTTAAGAAATCTACATACAAAATGGAAGACTTGTAAACGAACAACTCCAAATATTCTTAAAAACTGCTTTAATTCGAATTAACACATTTACAATATCCAAGTTTAAAAAAACTACATACAAAATACAAGGAAACATAAAAGAAGGCTTCTAACAAACAAACTTTAGAGAATGATCTTCCTTGCCATTGTCATCGAAACAAAAACACGAATAAACGAAGTACGGTATTCAACTTCTGCCACACTTGCATTAAATATAATCACAATAAACGTTGACAATCCTTCCTAGTTAAACATCATTGTTGGATCAGATTTGCTATCACAGTTTCTTCTTAGAACAGTTTATCAAAGTAAATGTACATCGGAATAATATTAAGTGTTCTAAGTTAACAGTTCACTTTTATGAGAAGTAAATGCTCCCCTCAAATGTATGACTAAAGAAGTATAAGAGTTAATATGAGAATTAAATAGTAAATGATAAAGCAGTTGTAAGCGCTCAAATGGTTCTCATATATTAGAAATGATATTCTGCAAAAGATATCTTGTCACACCCTCAAATTTCCACTTGCGGAGTTTTACCACGAGGCGCATGACAAACCAGGATCCAAGTCAACGGTCACAATAAACAACACTATATGAAATACGTAAACTCAAAACTTGGTTATCAAATCATTGAAACATAGCGGAAGCATTTAAAGGTTAAATCAAATACAAAACTGTGTTCCAAAATATTCAAGACACTTATTTAAAATATGCCACTAAGCCTAGACGCCAATGCAGACCCGTGCGCCTAGTCCAACCGATGCTACCTTAGCGACCTGAGAAAAACATGCCAAAAAGACGTCAACATATATATAATGTTGGTGAGTTCATAGGTTTGTTCAATATGTTACCAAGAGTTACCAAAACGTTACCATGTCCATACTATACCAATGTTACCAAGTACGCTAGCTAGGCGTATGTTTTATTACTACTACGATTGGAAAACCATTACTAGACACGTTTAGCAATGTTTAGCAATGTTCAGCCCGAATGTTCAGCATGTTACTAATGTTACCAGTTCGAGACAATATGCACCCGCCCGGCCCTCCAAGCCGACGAGTGGGGCAGGTCACGCCCAATAGATCTATCCACACTTCCCCCGTTGTGCATCCCCGCACATTCATGGTTTTCCCCGGGACTTTAAAAGATCGTATAGCAATGCAAAGTTAAAACCATAGTATGACATATGTTACCGAAATAGTTTAGCGCATGTTTTCTCCCCCAAAAGTTAAAGCTGTAAAAAGTGGGGCCGTGAACTCACCTTAGGTTGCGTTCTTCAGTAAATAATAGAAAGCCAAGCCCATGATAATCCCAGTACCGGAGATCTATCAAAATGTTCTCATAAGTGTTCCGACTAATAACCATAAGGTTTTCTAGTCCCCGATTGTCCAGATCGTGACCAAATATGTTTTAAAACGTTTTTAAGTGTTCAACCGACACGCTAGACCAACCCGACATTCCGTTGGTGACTCATTACCCTAACTAATCAAGTACACATAGATTACACACAAGGTTCAAGCATAAAACACTTAGTTTGTATCAAAAATCACATTTTTGAATCAATAGGGTCGAACCACGAAGATTAATCCACCTTCGCCCGTTTTTAACCCACCTTCGACCCTTTGGAAAGCCACCGTCGGCCGTTTTAAACCAGATTCGACCAAACTGTCCAGGTTCGACCCTGGGATTCAACATTCAACCATTCGAACGGTCGAATGTACCCAGGTTCGACCCTGACAGATTACTTTTTCCAAAAACGCTTCAAAAACATCCGAAAACATCCCGAAACATTATCAAACACTGCAGTTTAGCATGAATAACTTATCTCTACAAAACCTCACCAATTTTGCCCCAAAACCTATTCGTTTCAGCCCTTTCCCAAAATGGCAAAGATTATGGAAGTGTCACATCATGCATGTAATCTTTACCCAATTTGGATACTTTTCAAAATCAATCCATAATCATCTTAAAATGCTCAGTTTATCATGTAATCGAAAACCCCCAATAGTTTTATTGATAATACTAACATGCAACAAGCCCTAGTTTCAATAAAATTCCCAAATTAGACTTGATATCATCATCTATCTAATTATAACCTTTGATAATCCTAAACTATCATCAATAACAGCTCTAGACCATATTTCTAGCATTAGTACAGTAGCAAATCATTAAACAACACATAATATCACATAACATATAATTAAGATATATTTATTGATATGAAAACCTATGTTTAATAATAGGGTTTAGGTTTAGAAAGATGTTTAAAAGGTTTTTATTGATAAAAACATCCTTAGAACAGATCTGGACATCTAGGGTTAGATAAAAATTAATTAAGATACTTGAAAAAGGTTTAGAATTAAGAACACACCTTGGATTCTTGATTAGATGTTGTTGATAGGTTAGATTATGAAAAATAAGAGCAAAAACTCCTTCCTTAGTGATTAAAATCGTTTGAGAGTGTTTTGAGACGGTTAGGGTTTGTGAAATGGTGAAAAATGACAAAGTTTGGTATTTATACCAGTCCACATTCGCCCCTTGTGGTCGAACCAGGACCTATGTTTTGCTAGTTTTCCAATTTGTCGTGTTTAACGCATTTTAACGCCCCTTAACATATGAGCATGCAACCTTAGTCTATGTTTAGCATATTTAAGCATGGATGAGTATCTACACATCATTTAAACACATCTATGCATATAATCCACCATACGACAATTAGTCTACACATACACTTAATTAGTTTATGTAATTTCACCAACAACGGGACCCGGTACTAGTGTATTCCCAAAACGACTCCCAATGATCCTCCAGATCATTGAACCCTGGACAACCCTAACTTGACCCGACTCAACTAACCTAGTTAAGTCTGTTTATAAATGTTTCTTTCTAAGGTAGACTTAGGTGTTACTAAAATGTTTAAGCCAAATATGCCGGGTGTCACATCATCTCCACATTGAAAGAATTTTCGTCCCGAAAATTGCACGGAGCCCAAAAATGAAAGAGACGGAAAGAATGAAACAAAAAGAAAATTTACCGGATGTCACATCATCCCCACGTTGAAAGGAATCTCGACCCGAGATTCATTCAGCTTCAGCAGTAACATGCCTAGATTCGAATGCGCGTTTTGGAAAAAGATGAGGATGTTTAGCTTTCATCTGATCCTCCCGTTCCCACGTGAACTCCGGTCCACGATTCAAGTTCCAACGAACCTTGACGATGCAGATTTTACTCCGACGAAGACTACGAATCTTGTAGTCGAGAATCTCGACAGGTTCCTCCACAATGCGAAGACGATCATCAACCTTGATCTCTTCCAGTGGTACAATGAGAGATTCATCAGCCAAACACTTCTTTAAGTTAGACACATGGAAGACGTTGTGAACACTACCGAGCTCCGCCGGTAAGTCAAGTCTGTATGCCACCGGTCCAATCCGTTCCAGGATTGCGAACTGTCCGACATAACGAGGGTTAAGCTTGCCACGCTTTCCAAAGCGTATGACGCCCTTCCATGGTGAAACTTTCAGAAGTACCCTGTCCCCAACCTGGAACTCTAACGGTTTGCGACGGCGATCGGCATAGCTCTTCTGACGATCCCGCGCAGCAGCCAAAGGGTTACGAATTTGTACAATTTTCTCCGAAGTTTCGTACACTAGTTCCGGACCAGTGAGCTGGCTCTCGCCCACCTCGGCCCAACAAAGAGGTGATCGACATTTCCGTCCGTAGAGAGCTTCGAACGGAGCTGCCTTGATACTAGAGTGATAGTTGTTGTTTTAGGAGAACTCCACCAACGGCAGGTGAATCTCCCAACTTTTGCCATAATCGATAACACATGCCCGAAGCATGTCTTCCAAGGTTTGAATCATCCGCTCATTCTGTCCATCAGTTTGCGGATAATAAGCCGTACTCATATCCAACTGAGTACCCAAAGCCTTGTGCAGAGCCTTCCAGAAACGCGAAGCAAAACGAGAATCGCGATCAGAGATAATAGAAACAGGCACCCCGTGCCGAGCAACCACCACCTTAAGGTAAATTCGAGCTAACCGCTCGAGTTTATCGGTTTCCTTAATAGGTATGAAACGTGCTGATTTTGCAAACCTGTCAACAATCACCTAGATAATATCGTAACCACTTGGTGATCTTGGTAGCTTGGTAACAAAATCCATCGTGATTCGCTCCCACTTCCATTCTGGAACCTCTGGTTGTTGCAGGAGACCAGACGGCCTCTGATTCTCCACCTTGACTTTAGCACAAGTCAAGCATTTACTCACGTAAGAAGTTATATCAGCCTTCATGTTTGGCCACCAATAAAGTATCTTCAAATCCTAATACATCTTATCAGAGCCAGGGTGAATAGAATACTGGGATTTGTGAGCTTCATCCAAGACAAGCTCACAAAATCCCCCGAACAAGGGAATCCAAACTCGTCCCGCGAAATAGTGTAAGCCATCAGTCCTGAGTTCAAGATGCTTATCAGCACTGTGCATAGTTTCAGCTTTAAGGTTCTCCTCCTTCAAAGCTTCCAACTGTGCAGAACAGATTCGGTCAGGCAGTGAGGAAGGAATGGTGAGCTGTAAGGCTCGAACACGCCACAACGTTCGCCTTGCCAGGATGATACTTGATAGCACAGTCATAATCGTTCAGGAGTTCAACCCAGCGACGCTGCCGCATGTTTAACACCTTCTGGTCGAAAATATGCTGAAGACTCTTGTGATCGGTGTATACTTCACACTTGCTACCGTACAAGTAATGTCTCCAGATTTTCAACGCAAAGATCACCGCACCCAATTCCAAGTCATGAGTAGTATAGTTCTTCTCATGAACCTTGAGTTGGCGAGAAGCATAGGCAATAACCTTCCCGCGTTGCATTAACACACAACCGAGACCACGAATAGAAGCGTCACAGTACACAACGAAGTCATCCGTACCTTCAGGTAAAGACAAGATAGGTGCAGAACAAAGTTTAAGCTTCACTGATTCCTGTGGTTCACCCTAGTCAAACTTTCAGAATTTCTTTGTAAGAGTGGTGAGGGGTTGAGCGATCTTCGAAAATCCCTCAATGAAACGATGATAGTAACCCACAAGGCCTAGGAATCACCGCACCTCAGATGGCGTCTTTGGTGCTTCCCAGTCTTTAATAGCTTCGATCTTAGCCGGATCGACATGGATTCCTAGTTCATTAACCAGATGCCCTAGGAATTGAACTTCACGTAACCAGAAATCACACTTTGAGAACTTAGCATACAACTGCTCCTGTCTCAAAAGTTTCAAGACCAACCGTAAGTGTTCCTCATGATCCGTCTTGTTCTTAGAATAAACCAGAATATCGTCAATAAACACGATGACGAATGTATCAAGGTAAGGTTTGCAAACGCGGTTCATTAAGTCCATGAATACCGCTGGTGCGTTAGTGAGACCAGAAGGCATGACCAAGAACTCAAAATGGCCATAACGAGTACGAAAAGCAGTCTTCTGGATGTCGGCTTCCCGGACGCGCAACTGGTGATAACCGGACCGCAAATCAATCTTCGAGTAGTAACTAGAGCCCTGGAGCTGGTCAAAGAGATCATTAATGCGAGGAAGAGGATAACGATTCTTGATGGTCACTTTGTTCAGCTCACGATAATCAATACACATGCGAAGGCTTCCGTCCTTCTTCACAAACAAAATAGGAGCTCCCCACGGGGAAGAACTCGGTCGGATGAAACCCTTTTCCAAGAGTTCCTGTAACTAGCTGGACAACTCTTGCATCTCAGGAGGTGCAAGACGATACGGAGCCCGGGAAATAGGAGCTGCACCAGGAGTAAGATCAATGCCAAACTCAACCTGACGATAGGGAGGGAGACCAGGTAAATCATCAGGAAACACATCGGGATAATCACGAACCACCAGAGTATCCTTTATCTTCTTCTCAACGTCAGTCGAAACGTTAACAAGTGCCAGAATGGCCGAACAACCCTTTCGAAGATACTTACGGGCTTTCATGCTGGAAATGATACTCAACGGAGCACCACTTTTCTCGCCATGAACCGAAAGAGTGTCTCCGTCAGGGAGAGGGATCCGAATAATCTTATCGAAACAAACGATCTCCATACGATACAACGATAACCAATCCATGCCGACAACGACATCAAAACTACCCAGGGGTACCGGCATAAGGTCAATGGGGAAAGACAAACCCGACAGTTCCAAGCGACATTCCCTATGGGTGTGTGTCGCTTCGATTTTCTTACCATCAGCCAACTCTATTAAGTACTTAGCCTCTAAAGGTGTGGGTACTATATCTAGCAATCGACTAATGTCCATAGATACGAAACTCTTATCGGCACCAGAATCAAAAAAGACAGAAACATAGCGATCATTAAGAAGGAACGTACCGGTAACTGTGTCTGGATCCTGCCTAGCCTCTGCAGATCCAATGACGAAAGCACGCACAGTCCTGCCTCTGCCCCCGTTGTTCCCATTACCGTTCCCGCCCCTCCCATTATCACCCTGCTTCAGCTTGGGACAGTCACGCTTGAAGTGTCCCGTGTCACCACAGTTATAGCACCCCTACTTTCCTGGAGTCCCCTGAGCAGCAGGAGTAGAAGTAGCAGCAGGAGTCTGAGTTGAGGTAAGTGTCACCCTGCAATCCTTAGCAAGATGCCCCAACTAATGGCACCGATGACAGCGAGCCCGATCACAATTCCCAGAGTGGTGATAACCACACTTGTTGCACTTGGGATGCTTCCCAACATACCCTCCCGACTTCTGCCCCGAAGAAGACCCAGACGAATCAAACTTCTTCACTGGTTGCGATGGCGCTGGCACGACACTCTTCCCCACAGTATCCCACTTCCTCTTGTTCCCTACTAAACCCTTCACAGTAGTACCTTTAGGAGGCAAAACACCTTCTGTCACCTTCAAGTTAGTCATCCGATGAGCTGATCGAACAACTTCAGCAAGAGTGGGAAGATTCCCAGCAGCCACTAATCCTGCAATCTCCGGCACTAACCCAGATACGTAGTGCTCAATCCTCCTATACTCGGGTGTGTGCAAATCAGGGCACAGCACCGCCAGCTCGTTCCTCCTCACAGTGTACTCCTCGATCTCGGACCCGACCATCTTGTAACTCCAGACTTCATGTTCCAACTTCTGTACCTCCTCCCTCGGACAGTACTCACTCCTCAACAGATGCACGAAATCCGCCCAAGGCATAGCAATAGCATCCCCCAATCCCATGTTCTGGGCAGTAGCATTCCACCACGACAATGCAGGCCCCTCGAATGTCGCAGTAGCATACTTAACCCGGTCCCCAGCGGGACAGTTACACATGACGAACACAGATTCTACCTCCTCCAGCCATCGGAGAAGTCCCATCGCTCCCTCAGTTCCAGCGAAGTTAGGGGGCTGACAGTCCCGAAACTTCTTATAAGAGGACTGAGGTGGAGGTGGATTGACAGTGATACCTAAAACACGATACACGAATAAAACACAAACGAAAGAACATGACACCCAAGAATGAGGCAAACCTGACAGAAATCAACTCACCACCGCTGGCATTAATCCCAGCCTGGAAATTAGCCATAGCCATGTTCACTTGCTGCTGTAACAAGTTATTCAGTTCAGCTTGGGTCATGTTGATGTTACCACGACCACCGCCGCCACCACGACCGCCGCCGCCACCACGACGTCCACCACCACGAGCACCAGACATGATCTAACAAATCAAGAAATCGAGGGATTCAGATTGTAGAAGGATCGAATTGAAAATAACAATTGAATTGATCAAACAAGTCTACTAATTCAAGTGCGGAATCGTTGAATCAGTTACAAAATGATAATAATATCAACAAAACGCAGAAATCAACATTAAACCATTCATTTCATTAATAATCATACTCAATTACACGTTAAAAAGATGTTTATAATCAATAAAAGACGTGTACAAAGTTGACTCAAAACCCTAGGGAGAACACTGACTGGAGGGAAAACAAAATGTCAAAAAGTTACGTCTAAAAAATGAACTTGACCTTATATAGGCCTGCACATTCGCCCATATAGTATGGTCGAATGTGCAGGTTCGACCAAACATACTGGTCGAACCAAGCAATACATTAACATCTATTTCTACCTTCGACCTCCTGTTCTCCTTCGTACCTTCATGTCTCCTTCGACCGTTTAGCAAACTTCCTTCGACCCTTTGGAGACTCCTTCGACCAAACGACTGATGACAAAAACATATGTTAAATGTAATCCAAAGCATTAGTCGCATAAAATGCATCTACAAACTCCCCCTTGACTATTGCTTGGATTGTTTGAGTCGACGTTCTTCATCCATTCTTATGTTCATCAGCTTTATGTGCAATTGCTTCTTCTGTTCTTTGGTCATCACCGGTGCATAAACTTGTTTCAGCTTCTTCTTCTTGACATCAGGAACATCTTGAACCTTCACAAACTTACCAAGCTTCTTATCATAATCACATCCAGCATTTATATCATGAGCAAAGCACAGGAATACCACACGTTGGTATTTGCTTGCTTGATCACAATCCTTCACCTCACTGTAAATCGGATTATAATACAACATAATGATATCCTCATGTGAGCAGTTAATCAACCACATAGGATCATATATGTGTATCTTTTTGAAATCTTTCACACCATCTTTCAACACAGTCACAGCCTCTGCAGTTTTCCAGTCATAGTACCACCAGATGAAATCTTTAGCAAAGTGTTGAGGAATCTGCATCAAATTAATGTGTTTCAACACTTTAGGTGGTTTGTACTTCAACGTCACCTTGGGCATACCAGTTATCTCATCAATCTCTTTCGTATGAACAATCCGTTTAGGATACTGAGGAGTGAATAAATTCCATCTCGTCCTGCTTTCTCTCAACATACTATCAGGAAAATAAGCAACATGATCGTTCACAGATCCAGTTAACTAGTGTCTACACACATCTCGAATCGCCCAGTAAGGAAGTGTCTTTAGATCATGGAATCTTTCAAAATAAAGTATTCCTTTTTCCCACTTAACAGCAACACATTTCAACTGTTTCACAAACTTCCATCCCAACGCCCTACCTTTGAACATCTCATTGTGTAACTTGTAAAAACTTCCCTGAATCTCTGTCTTAGGACGATTAACCTCTTTCTCCTTCAGTTTCCTCAATAACTCCCTCAAACTATCAGATTGTTATGTGCTCGGTTTATCATGCCCTGGAAATATTTCTTCAATGAATCTCTTACTCTTTTCATGAGCAAGTTTCTCGGCTTCTTTCAACAATTCATCAGTAAATTCAGCAAATCCAGAATCTTTATCCTTCTTGAAATATTCAGGATATTCTTCACTCGTTATGTCTTCAATCTCAACCTCCTCGAATACAGGCACATCTCGATCATCTGAATGATTACCTGCTTCTTTTTCAGGTAAGTTGGGAATGTGATTATCAACCAATAATTCTTCAAACGTCTTCCCAACTTGTTTCGCCAAACCTTCTAGTATCTCCTTTGACATCGCTGCAGAAACTTCTCCATCCTCCAAATCTGGATCGTTATACTCCAACTCAAGTATCCTGTCACTGGATTCAAAGATCTCTGAGAATCTGCTAGTCATATCTATCGTCCAGACTCTATCTGTTCACATCTATCGATACATCTTCTTATCATCGTCTGATAGTGATCTAAGCTTCTCATTCCAAAAGACCGTATCATCATCAACAGATCCTCCAGGAGCTTTTGAACTGGATCCTCCTTCACCTTTTCCAGATCCTATTTTCTCACATTTGTATTTATCAGTATCGTCATCATCATCATCACTATCTGAACTCGCGGAGCTGTTTCCTTCACCAGAATCATTATCAGAACCATCATCATCACTATCATCTTTCTTTTTCTTCTGAGAAGTATCACCAGCATCATCATCTAACTCCTCATCTTCTTCCTCTTCATTATTAGATGGTTCGAAATCAACTTCTTCTTCATCTCGCTCTTAATCCTCTTCGCCAGCTTGCAATTGAGGAGCTCTAGAGTACAAGTCTTTAATCAAACTATCCATGTTCTTGTTACTCTCTTTCAGCTTCTTATTCTCCTCTTTTAATACCATAAATCTCCTAGTGTTCCTCTGTTCATGTTTTAACAACTTCTTGTTTTCTTTTCGAAGTCGTTTAATCTTGGCTTCAAGACCTTCCTGATTGTCATGAGATGTTTCAACAACGTCTAGCATCTTCTTGTCATTTTTCAATTGCTCTATCTCTGCTTGCTGCTGATTGATTATTTTCATCATGTCAGCTAGCTTCCGGTTCACAGCACTCATTACATCACTGTCAACTGTGACCTTTGGTGTAGAAGCTTCAGCAACAGCAGGCAACTTTCCTTTCTTTATCTTCTTCAGCACTCTATCCAGTGCATCATTAAACTCATTAACAGGTAAATCAGTCTCCTTTTCAGTACCTGATGTTGTCTTCTGCTTCTTTGCAGCTGGAGTTGCAACCGGTGATTTTGAGCTAGATGCTGGTCGCAGTTTCTTACCAGCAATCAGTGTTTCTATGTCTCTAGCTCTCTTCTCCATTGGTCTCAAAACCTTCTCCTTCTTCTTGAACTGGGGTTTCTTTTGTTTCTCCCCTTGCTTTGGCGATCCAGGAAAATCCTCTGATCCCAAGCCTAAACTCACATCAGTTTCATCTAAATGAATTGGGCTTTTAGTACTCTGTTCCTCCAACGACTTGTTAAGACTGACAGACTTACCAGCCACAGTGGCCTTGGGCGTGGTGCTCTTCACTGTCTCTGCGTCAGAGTCCCATCTCTCATCCACTTGCGTCTCTTCAGAGTCTACAGACGCCTCATCTACCAAATGCAACCTTTTCTTCGCCATACTCTTATGTCTTCTAGAAACTTTCTTCTTAACTGGTTCAGCTTCAGCTTCAGTTTCTTTTTCCTTACCCTTTCCACTTTTTGCTCCAACATTCACCACTTGACGCTTTCGTTTAGCATCAGGGTCTACTGGATGTAAAGGATTGTCTTCATCTGATCCACTGTTAGCATGTCTCACCTTATCCTGACCTGGGTCTGTATAATCTATCTTGATCAAGTGACCAAATAGATTCTTCATAGGTGGTCGTTCATTCAATGGTACACCCTTATACGCCTTCATCCTAGCAAGAGTGTTCAGATTCATGTGCTCCTGAACAATAATCTGCTTAGGATCTCTTTTCAACTTCTTGTACTTAGCATCAAAGATCATATGAAGAAATCGAGGATATAACAAGAATTTCCTGCTCCATAACTCTCTCACAGGTTCTAACATGTGTTCCATCAGCATCCCAGACACATTGAACGGTTTGTTCAATATTAAAGCCACCATCAATGAGCTGATGCTCTTTCTCATCAAATCATATCCACCAGCAGCTGATCCGAAAACATAAATCATCACATGTGCAAGATATTTGAACTGAGGACATAACTTTCCTTTATGTAACGAACTGTCAGTGATAGGTCCGTTATACTTCATTCGTAGAAAGCATTTCCGTTGTTCAGTCCACGTCAACTCTCTGGGATCCGTCTTAACATCCTCTAACTTCAACGCTTCTCTGATGTCGTTCTCAGAGACGATCACCAGCTCCCCCTGAATCGTACTAACGAGTGACGATTCGCCTTCCCAGAAGTCCATCTTCGCAATAGTCCAGAACTCATGTTGGTGATCACGGTAAATAATAGCTGGTGTAGCAATCGCGTCAATCACTCTACTCCTCTTCAAGAACTCTATAATCCCGGCAAACTCAGTATGTTTCTTCACATCGCCTAAATACGCACAGCAGTTGTGTGCGGATTCAAACGGTAAATCAACACTCTTTTCTTTCTCAACTGCCTTCGAAGATGATCCAGTAGGAACACTCGCATTTTCCTGTTCAGACATTGTTAAATTGCAAAACAAATCAAAACAAACATGTTAAAACGGACAAAAAAAAAACTTGAAAAATTTTGGTTTTCAAATTCTACATTCGTCCAGTTCGTTGGTACGAATGAGGAATTTTAGGTACGAATGTGAAGATCTAAGGGTTCGAATGTAAAATATTTTAAAAAATTTCTTCATTCAACCACTTAAACTTAATTCGACCGTTTGAACATTCTCCTTCGCCCAAACTGTCAAGTTCGACCGTTTGTGATGGGCGAAGGTGACTGTTCATCTTCTTCAAAATTTCAGATTCTAATTTTGTTTGTTTTAAACTGCCATTTTGATTTGGAAAGCACCTAACACTACCGATTAAGCTTTTCTAATGATCAATTTTAATAATCATTCATTGATTATGTGTTTTAATTCAAAAACTAGGGTTCGTAAAGTTCAAACAATCGATTATGCAATCTGAGTATGATTAACCAGATGTTTTTGCATATTCTCCCCCTAAAACACTTAATCAATGAAACCTAATCAAAAATAAGTCCAATTATGATGATTTAATCCATGTTAATAGTCGGTTAGGGCTCGAACTGAAAAACAAGGATTAAACACTCATTTCTTGATAATAACCTGCAAATGATGGTGTAAAAATGATCAGTGGAATCAGACGAACACAATAATACAGTCGAAAATCAAGAGCAACAAAGTGACTTTATCACAGAAAATTTGAAAATTTTTCGAATGGGGTCGAATGTGCAGAGAATAGGTTATATAGGCTCCACATTCGACCGTTTGACTAGGTCGAATGTGATGCTTTTTCTACCTTCGACCCTACTGAAAGGTTCGAATGTAGAAAAAGGCTTCGAATGTGAAATTTTCACATGAACACTCACATTCGACCGTTTAAAACATACGAATGAGAAGACAAAATTCCACCTTCGACCCAACGAAGGGGCGAATGAAACATGGAATTTTTGAAAATTTTACCAAATCTCAAAATCGAGTCCCTTCAAAATATTCTTCAACTTTTAATCATCCGACAGTCATTATTTCTTATTTAAAGATTACAAAGCTCAAATGGTCCAATCAAGTTTTAGAAAATCGTCATCAACCACCATCAGCTATCAAAAATAAGATAGAAATGTAAAATGTTTTTGGATTTTCTAAAGTTTATGTTAAAACACACCTAAAATCTTTTTTGAGTTTTGAAATTTTTGACGAGAAATATAAAATGCTGAAAAGTAAAGATAAAGCAGTAAATGTTTTGGGATTTCCGGTAAAGAGATCATATCAGTTATTGAGAAATCTGATCACACCGTTGATCTTTTTGAGTTATTATCATTAAAGACAATGTGTGATCTTGCAACTGCTGATATTGTGATCCACATAAACTCACATGCAGACTTTTGTGCAGTGCTTTATACTGATACGATTATGTATAGTATAAACGTAATTGTCTGTGGTTCCCACACACACGACATACTCCCGTATCAAGAAGTAAATGCACAAAGACTCATTCTAAAGCGTGATTATGCTTTCGTCGTCTATAATTTACAAGGTATGAGACACAGAGGTATACAGGTCAGCAAATTAATGCAGCAAAGTAACATGTGCACTCTACCAGGTTGAGGACTAATATCAATCATGATTTGCATCAGTGATTGATACATTGTAATAGATAATCTTTGATTATCATAATACATGGAAAGTTCCTCAATTCGGTAACTTTGGGATTTGGCTTAAAGCTCTTTTATAAAGGTACCCTATCTGATCTAGGTCCGTAATGACTTACAGCAGAAGATCAGAGAGGCTATCCCCAGACAACTAATAACATAACGACCCAAAACCTCCGAGTTTTGTACAAATACCCTATCAAACGAAATTACGGTACTAAGACCATATGCCCATGAGGAGTTCATCCACACAATAATTCGTTTGATATGTATGTATCAGGCACGCAGTAATAGGTCTACGAAGCCTATCAGCACATCAGACAGACTCAGACACACGCCCTATATTGCATTACATTTCTTTAGAATGTGTCAGATCCCCACTGATGTACTATCATTTCCCTTTTTTCTCCAGGAAATCATTTTGGGTTTTTCTAATTCTTATGAAATTTTGAGTTTATTGTTCCCAAGGATAAGCTGGAGCATTTCAAATATGTGACTGCCCAAGATATCGTTTGTTCACAGAAATCTGACGGCATTAATCTAAGGAAAGAAGATATAGCAGTCAGCACTGTTTTTCTAATTTTTATGTGTTTTGAAATTTTTCAATGTTTTTGTATTTTCTGAAAATATACTCTATCTAAAAATTGTAAAAACATATTTTTGGATTTTTGTATTTTTCTGAAAAACAATAAAACTAAACTAAAAAGCGATAAACTGAGGTGGTGATCAGTCTTGTTTTTCTTTAATACCGTTAGCTTTCAAAAGATATTTGAATCTGGATTTATCAAAAGCTTTGGTAAAAAGATCTGCACGTTGATAGTCAATGTGGATTTTGACCATATCGATCAACTCTTTAGCGTAACAATCACGGATAAAATGGTATTTGATCCGGATATGTTTAGCCTTTGAGTGATTTACTAAGTCTTTTGTTAATGCAATTGCGGCTTCATTATCACAGTAAATAGGGGTTTTGAGAAATTGCAAACCGTAGTCCACCATCTGTTGTTGTATCCAAAGAACCTGTGAGCAACAGCTCGATGCTGAAACGTATTCTGCTTCACATGTGGATAATGCAACTGCGGTCTGTTTCTTGCACTGCCAGGTCACGAGCCTGCTCCCCATAAACTGGCATAACACGTTCAAATTCTCTGCAAAGAAGTTCGTTAGTAGAACCAAATATAATATCGTCAACATAAATCTGAACTAGAAGCAAGTCATCGCCTATTCGTTTAGTGAACAGTGTGCAATCTACCAAACCTCGTTTGAATCCTTTTGAAAGAAGATACGTGCTCAGCTCCTCATACCATTGCCTTGGAGCCTGGTGCAACCCGAAGAGAGCTTTGTTCAAAACATAGACCTTATCCCGGTGAATAGGATCTTCAAAGCCTGGTGGTTGACCTACGTAAACTTCCTCCTTGACCACACCGTAAAGAAACGCGCTCTTAACATCCATTTGATACACCTTAAATTTCTTGTATGATGCAAACGCTAGAAACATTCGGATAGCTTCTAAACGTGCAACAGGTGCATAGATCTCGTTGTAATCGATTCCCTCAACTTGATGAAATCCTTGTACAACCAAACGAGCTTTGTTTCTTACGATCACTCCTCTATCGTCCTTTTTGCATTTGAATACCCATTTCGTTCCAATCTTCTTACGTCCTGGGGGCAAATCTGTCAGGGTCCAAACACCATGTTTCTGAAACTGCAATAACTCCTCTTGCATAGCTTCTACCCAAGCGTCATCCAAAAGAGCATCCTTGTAAGTCCGTGGCTCAACCAGTGAAACATAACAAGCAAAAGACCAGTCATTTTGAAAACCTGATTTTTGAATTTTGGCATATAAAGCAAGATTGCCAAGATTTTCCGGTGAGTTAGCATTCCTCAGTTGACCTCTCGTCATCACACTGCTACCAGGATCACCAATAACCTGCTCGATCGGGTGAATTCGATGTATCCGAGATTCCGGATAATCTGGTACTTGGACTCCCGTCTGAGTAGTTAAGTTCTCTGCAGAAACCAGATCATTACCCACATTCGATGATGAAGCACCATTTGTATTTGGGTTCACTCGTGGTGTCACTGTAGCATGATCTAAAATAGCTTCACTTGTAACATCATCGTCATCATCTTCTGATTCTGATGAATTCAAAGTTGTGGAAGCTTCTTGGAATACCTCTTCTTCAACGACAGGAACATTGGTATCATTAGAAGTTTCTTGGGGGTTCACGGTGATCGGACGCACCAACGGTGATGTCATTGCGTTTTCGACCTCGTAATATAAACGTAATACAGCCTCTTCAACCAAGCTATCTAGATTGAATGATTCAAAGAAATATTTGTAATCAAACATCTAGTCTGGACCGCTTCCCTGTACATTCTGAGTATACCGTTGTACTTCAACGTTAGCCCACTCCTTGACTTGACGAGTTCGTTTGTTGAATACCCGTTTGAGTGGGCTTGCATATCCAACAAAGTATCCTTCTTCAGCCTTCGGTGCGAACTTCTCAGATGGATTAAGCATAGTACATGGGGGTCCAAACGGTTCTAGATACTCTAAATTCGGCTTTCGACGATTCAACAGCTCATAAGAAGTTTTGCCAAACTTCTTCACCGTTAAAACACGATTGAGAGTATAACAAGTTGCGTAAATTGCTTCATTCCAGAACATTACTGGAAGATTTGAGTCCGCAAGCATTGTTCTCGCCGTTTCTATTAGAGTCCTTTTTTTTGCGTTCGGCGACACCGTTCTATTGTGGGGTATACAGAGCACTGTATTCATGATGAATTCCTTTGTTTTCACAAAGATCGTCCATCTATGCATTCTTAAACTCCGTCCCATTATCACTCCTAATTCTCTTGATCTTTAGACCATAGATATTTTCCAATCGAGTGAACAGAACTTTCAAATAATCAAATGTCGCGCTTTTATGGTGTAAGCACATAACCCATGAAAATCTTGAAAAATCATCAGTCACCACAAGACAGTACAATTCTCCAGCATGACTTTTACGCTTGACCGGTCCGAACAGATCCATGTGCAAACGTTCAAGTGGCAATTCAACGGAATTGACTTTCGTTCGCTTATGGGATTGTTTGTGCTGCTTACCCTTCTTACAACTCACACACTTGTCATTTAGGTGAAAATGTTTAACGTTCACGCCTGTGACAAGTTCATTCTTCACCAATTGATTCATCTTTCATAGGTGAATATGTCCCATTCTCCTATGCCACATGATTGATTCCTTTTCTGTAGCCTTGGAGAGAAAACACGTGACCTGGCCTTGTGTAGTCATTGCTTTAGACATGTCGAGAATGTATAAGTTGTTCACTCTCGGTGCCTTTAACATCACCCACTCTTTTGGTAACTCGAATCCCGGCTTGAGTATGT
Source organism: Ambrosia x helenae (assembly GCA_030844895.1). NCBI lineage: Eukaryota > Viridiplantae > Streptophyta > Magnoliopsida > Asterales > Asteraceae > Ambrosia > Ambrosia x helenae. The sequence continues at coordinate 100,062,421 of CM061228.1, read as the reverse complement.
AGCAAGATTTGTCATCAAAGTAAACAGAAAATTGCTTATCACAAATCTGACTGACACTGAGCAGATTGTAATCGATTTGCTTCACATAAGATATCCTCTCAAAACTCACTATTCCATTGCTGACACTACCCTCCATGGTAATATAACCTCCCTTGTTTCCTGCAAACGCTACATAACCTCCATTGATATTTCTGATATCGAATAGTAGCAAAAGATCCCCTGTCATGTGACCAGAAGCTCCACTGTCAACAATCCAAAGACTGCTCACAGGGCCAACTGAAGCTCCCTGCACATATCAAGTAAAGAATTAGATTTTTCGGGGGACCCAAGCCTGTTTGGTCTTGGGTCTTTAAATAGTTTGTTTCAAAGATTCAGATTTTTCACAAACAGTTTGATTTGAATCGATCTTTTTCTGTTCACTCAAATCTTTTTCATTCTTTGATTGCACATTTTGTTGTGAAGTTGAAGCACCTTCAGAACCCTTTGGTGACCAAGATTGTTCAGATCGTTTCAAGATCCGGATTTGAGATTTTGGGGTCTCAACCGGTTTCTTTACTTCTTCTTTGAACGAGACTTTCTTGGTTACCTTCTCTGATTTAACAGAGACAGGTCCAACTGTTGGTTTGACAGCAGGTTTAACAGGAACCTTTTTCTTATCAACAGTTGTGTTCACCATTGGTTTCTTAAGAGATTTTTCAGTAGCTATCCGGTTACGGCGATCATATGTCATCGGACGATTTTCCCTCCTTTTAAAATAACTGCTTTGATTATAAAAAGGTGCTGGTTGAGGGACAAATCGTCTTTGTGGATAACAATATTTGTCGACTGGACATTCATATTTCTGCTTCATTTCCACCTCGTGCCTCTTGTGCCTTACGTACGGGCAGTGAGAAAGTAAATGCCCTCTCTCCCCGCACTTAAAACATGAACGGTACTCTTCAAAATTGTTCTTGGCATTCGACTTAGCATAACTAGTGATAGGATATTGATCATCCACACACCTTCTTCTTAAACTCTCAGGAGCTGGGTCCTTTGAGTAAGTCGGCTCAAGAAAACCATTTGACTTTTCTTTTGGTTTAATAAATTCTGTTACATGGACCTTTGGTTCTTTAGGAACATCCAAATAAATTTTCTTTAAGACTTCTGGAGGTACATCATTTGTTCGCTCATGTTTTGGGAACCAAATGGTACTCTCCTGCCAGATCTTCTCAATTTTTGAATAGTTGGCCAATTTTATTGGATATTCTTCATCAGAAATTATCTTATCGGAACCTTCCATCGGATAGAAAATTTTAACAGGTTTATCACAGGATTCATTTTGCTTTTCATTTTTCTTCTCATTTTTCTTCTTAATTTTCTTCTCAACAGGCTTAACTGGTTGATTCTTTTCAACAGGCTTAACTGATTGATTCTTTCTATGAGCGTTAGCCATGGGATGCACAATCGGAGATGGTGAAACAGGTTCAGTAGTGATTATGTGATTTTCATCAGGAATATCACACACCTTTTCAGAAACCTTCTCAGACTGTTCATCCTCTGAATCAGAATCATCATTTACAGCCACTACACCTTCATCATTTCCCAATACAGGTCTAACATCAGAATAAGGGTCTCCCACACTAGAAGTGTTTGACTCGTCATCCGATGTAGAGTGAGATTTAACTGAGCTCTCCGGTGCTATTGAGTGCAAATTATGGTTTTCAAACAACACCGGAGCTGGGACAGCTTTGTAGTTGGCACTACTCGACTGTGAAGGCTCTTCTATTATATGATCAACAACATAAGCGATATGCTTATAACTCTCCAGTTTCTTGTTCACTTTTTCTGCAAAGCACTTGATGGTGGCCATTTCAAGTTTTGTGTTTTCTAAATCATTTATATAATTATTTATGGCCATTTGTTTCAAAGATAAAGTCTTTTTCAATTCTGAAACATCTTTCTTATAACCATCAAGTACTCTGTTAAACTCTTTTGCTTCTTTTTGATAGGATTGACAGTTGATTTTAGCACTCTCAAGCTGAACCTTGAGTTGCTTATTCTCATCTGTCAATTTATCACAAGCATTACAATGTTTACCACAAGTTGAATTTAAATTAGAAGCAGATTCAGTACTTACCTGTTTTGGAGGTTCTGTCATGGCCATCAATGCAAAGTGTGCTTCCTTCCGAGCGAAAAACTTTGAATAATCAATCCTGGTACAAGCATTATCCACCATGCATGATTTCCGGGTCATCAAAAAGTCAGCTTCAGCAAGCAATTGGTCAATATCATCATCTAATGAGTTAACACTAGATTCAGAATCAGACTCACTCTCCTCATCAGAATAAGCTGAATCAAACTGCTCTGGAATATTAGCAACCGAATCAAGAATCATCCTAGACTTCTTCTCTGTACAAACATCACTCTCTTCATTCAACTCCTCGATCCTCACCTCAGATAACTTTTCAGTCACTAATTCCTCTTCAACCTCTACCGGCTCATCCAAATTCATCTGCTGTGCAACACAAGCCACATTCCCAGTTGTAATCTCCTCAACACCTAATTGCATCCCTGTCTAATCAAACCCTTCATCTTTCTGTATCACCAAAGCTTGGTTTTGATTATCTGTTTGGGTTTGTGTGTTTGGTGTAGAAATAGGAATGATTGTTCGGTTTGAATTTTGTGGTGTTTGGTTTTGGTTTTGGTTTTGTGTTGTGTTTTGTCTAACAGTGTTATTTTGTTGGGTATTTTGTCGGTTTTGGTAGTTTTGTTGTGGTTGAAAGCTTGAGATATTAGGACTTTGGTAAGATACCTGATTTTGGGTTTGACGATTTTGGTTGTTAGAGTTGAAAGGATTTCTATTTCCCTGCTGAGCTGGTTGTGTGCATTCTCTCTTAAAATGGCCTTTCTCACCACAATTGAAACACGTCACTTTGGCTTTGTTGAAGCCATAAGTGGTGTTCGGAGAAGTAGAAAGATCTGTTCTTCCAGTTTTTTGAATGAAATCAGTAGCTCTCCTCATAATACTTGCAAATGCCCATTGAATATCCATGAGCTCCATTTCTTCTTTATCAATCTGTGCGTAGTCTTCATTGGTCAAGTTGTTATTACTAATTTGACTCGCTACAAGCCCATTATACGATGCTACCATGGCTGACACCAATGCTACGTGTTGTTGAGCAATCTCAACAGTAACATTGTTTAGGTTCGATGTCTCCAACACAATCGGGCTCTGATTTGTCTGACTTTGGTTAACTTGCATCGGATTCATTTGAGGGATATATGTTTGTTGTTGAGGTTGGTTAGCAGAATAACATGCTGCTTGTTGTATGGGTGAAAATGGTGGAATATAAGTTGTAGTAGGATATGATGGTGGGGTATATGATGATGTTTGAGCAAGATAATTGATTGGTGTTTTGGTTGGTTCAACATGGTTAGAGACACACGCGATGTGTGGAGCAATAGTTGAACTCAACTTGAACTAGAAAGAGAAGAAGAAATACCACCATGATACAAATCTGGATTTTGAGGAATTTGTGCTCTTTTCGCCTTCCTCTTTTCTTCCATCTCCTTATTTTCCAGTTTCTGAATAAACTCATTAATTGTCCAATATTGGTACGCATCCTTTTCTTTCAAAACCTCTATATGCTGATTCCAATATGGTGGCAATGCATTGGCAAACTTGTCCACCGATTCTGACATAGGTATGCTTATCTCGTAGCTTGAAAGCTTAGTGAGTAAATGACAATACCTTGGAACCAACTCCTTCAGCGTCTTGTTCCCCATGTAGCTGAAGTTCTCAAACTCTTTTCGAAGTTCCTCCATCCTCAACTTCCTCGTCTTCTCGTTTCCATCATGCCTATTCTTTAACATGTCCCACCGCTGTTTAGATGTTGTGCAAGAACCATACTGATCTAACAAATCAGTATTGATAGCTTGGGACAATTGAGAAAACGCCTTCTTCTCAATAGCAAATTTCTTCTTTTCATCATCTGCAAGATTCTCCAACGGATAGGCTCTCCCGTGTTTTCCAAGATCGGAGCAACATAGCCCTTCGCAATCATCTGCCAAGCCTCTGTTCCCTCTAAACCCATTCCCTCCAGATGGATCTTGAATTTGGTCTTCCACGTGTTGTAATCTACCATCTCCATAAGCTTAGGTGGACGGCTTCCACTCCCCGAAGACAAGTCTTGGATAAGAGTTGAAATGGCATTTGTCGTCTGAGAGTGTACCGCTGCTGCTACCACTCCCCAATAATCAGCCATCGGTTGTGGTTGTGGTTGTGTAACATGTTGGGGAATAGTACTAGTCATCGCCATGTAATTGATAGGTTGTGATGGTTGACTAGACTTTTGAGTAGCTACCGACCACGGATCCATGGTTGTCTGTTGTTGTTGTGTCGTGTTAGGTCGTGGTGTAGTAGGAAAGTTCCACATATCGATCTGAAAATGATTAAACACGAAAAGATTAGAAAAGTTTTATAACAGATTCTTCGTTCGTATTGATCGAGTGGTCGAATGTGCAAAATTGATCACGTTCGACCGTTTAAGAAGATACGAATGTAGAAAATAACAGACTCAAATCACTTTCGACCGTTTACACCCACGTTCGACCAGTTAAAACTCACTTTCGACCGTCCGATTGGTCGAATGAAACTAATATGGTCGAATGAACAACTAAACACTGACAAACTCTAGATTCGACCAACTGAAACACCACATTCGACCAAAAACACCTTGGTTCGACCAAATAAACTCACACGTTCGACCAAACTCCCTAGGTTCGACCCTGCATATTCAAAAACGGTTATTCTTTGAAAATCAGTTGATTTTGATCAAATTTTTCAAAAGTTGATGAAATTTGATGATTCTAATCAGGTTTTGTCTCGGATTTGATTTGGAACAAGTTTAACAAAGAGAATTATGCATTTTATCCATGAAAACAAGCTCTAATCAATCAATTTATCACCAAAATCAGTTTATCAATGAAAACAGAAAGTTTTTGATCAAAATAGGGTCCAAATCAGCTGTACTATTATCAAATTGTAGTTGTTTGATCCATATGGCTCTGATACCACTTTGTAGAAGGATCGAATGGACAATAACAATTGAATTGATCAAACAAGTCTACTAATTCAAGTGCGGAATCCTTGAATCAGTTACATAATGATAATAATATCAACAAAATGTAGAAATCATCATTAAACCATTCATTTCATTAATAATCATAATCAATTACATGTTAAAAAGATATTTATAATCAATAAAAGACGTGTACAAAGTTGACTCAAAACCCTAGGGAGAACACTGACTGGAGGGAAAACAAAATGTCAAAAAGTTACATCTCAAAAATGAACTTGACCTTATATAGGCCTGCACATTCGCCCATATAGTATGGTCGAATGTGCAGGTTCGACAAAACATACTGGTCGAACCAAGCAATACATTAACATCTATTTCTACCTTCGACCTCCTGTTCTCCTTCGTACCTTCATGTCTCCTTCGACCGTTTAGCAAACTTCCTTCGACCCTTTGGAGACTCCTTCGACCAAACGACTGATGACAAAAACATATGTTAAATGTAATCCAAAGCATTAGTCGCACAAAATGCATCTACACAGCTTCACCTCCAGTTTCAACCACTAGAAATTTACAAGAGTTAACTTAGGGACAAATTCAGGACTGTACATCTAAACTCAAAGTCCACCAGGATTTTCATGCATTTCAGTTTATTATTTCGTGTGCACCCGAAATGATAAACTGCTCTACATGGTCCTCCAAATGTACTCTTAATCCAGACTCCGGTCACCGAATATCGTCGCCTACTAACGTGTTACGATAGGTGCAAGTGTAAGAAAGCATGTGTATGCTAGAGTCAACAAATCAACCTCTTCCTCTTCAATCCTGAAGAAGAAGACAAGAGTAGGTAAGAACCCAGGTAAAAGCGGATGATGTAACAAAGAAGTATGATGATGATGTAAGGACACCCCAACAAAGTTAGTACGTATCCCACTAATAGACTCAAAGTATGTGACCGTCTAGTGTGTGTGACTCGGCTATAGACCAGACTCTACATGCAGTCCTAGTTCACTATAACCATTGGCTCTGATACCAATCTGTCACACCCTCAAATTTCCACTTGCGGAGTTTTACCGCGAGGCGCATGACAAACCAGGATCCAAGTCAACGGTCACAATAAACAACACTATATGAAATACGTAAACTCAAAACTTGGTTATCAAACCATTAAAACATAGCGGAAGCATTTAAAGGTTAAATCAAATACAAAACTGTGTTCCAAAATTTTCAAGACACTTATTTAAAATATGCCACTAAGCCTAGACGCCAATGCAGACCCGTGCGCCTAGTCCAACCGATGCTACCTTAGCGACCTAAGAAAAACATGCCAAAAAGACGTCAACTTATATATAATGCTGGTGAGTTCACAGGTTTGTTCAATATGTTACAAAGAGTTACCAAAACGTTACCATGTCCATACTATACCAATGTTACCAAGTACGCTAGCTAGGCGTATGTTTTATTACTACTACGATTGGAAAACCATTACTAGACACGTTTAGCAATGTTTAGCAATGTTCAGCCTGAATGTTCAGCATGTTACTAATGTTACCAGTTCGAGACAATATGCACCCGCCCGGCCCTCCAAGCCGACGAGTGGGGCAGGTCACGCCCAATAAATCAATCCACACTTCCCCCGTTGTGCATCCCCGCACATTCATGGTTTTCCCCGGGACTTTAAAAGATCGTATAGCAATGCAAAGTTAAAACCATAGTATGACATATGTTACCGAAATAGTTTAGCGCATGTTTTCTCCCCCAAAAGTTAAAGCTGTAAAAAGTGGGGCCGTGAACTCACCTTAGGTTGCGTTCTTCAGTAAATAATAGAAAGCCAAGCCCTTGATAATCCCACTACCGGAGATCTATCAAAATGTTCTCATAAGTGTTCCGACTAATAACCATAAGGTTATCTAGTCCCCGATTGTCCAGATCGTGACCAAGTATGTTTTAAAACGTTTTTAAGTGTTCAACCGACACGCTAGACCAACCCGACATCCCGTTGGTGACTCATTACCCTAACTAATCAAGTACAGATAGATTACACACAAGGTTCAAGCATAAAACACTTAGTTTGTATCAAAAATCTCATTTTTGAATCAATAGGGTCGAACCAGGAAGATTAATCCACCTTCGCCCGTTTTTAACCAACCTTCGACCCTTTGGAAAGCCACCTTCGACCGTTTTAAACCAGATTCGACCAAACTGTCCAAGTTCGACCCTGGGATTCCACATTCGACCATTCGACCGGTCGAATGTACCCAGGTTCGACCCTGATAGATTACTTTTTCCAAAAACGCTTCAAAAACATCCGAAAACATCCCGAAACATTATCAAACACTGCAGTTTAGCATGAATAACTTATCCCAACAAAACCCCACCAATTTTGCCCCAAAACCTATTCGTTTCAGCCCTTTCCCAAAATGGCAAAGATTATGGAAGTGTCACATCATGCATGTAATCTTTACCCAATTTGGAAACTTTTCAAAATCAATCCATAATCATCTTAAAATGCTCAGTTTATCATGTAATCGAAAAACCCCAATAGTTTTATTGATAATACTAACATGCAACAAGCCCTAGTTTCAATAAAATTCCTAAATTAGACTTGATATCATCATCTATCTAATTATAACCTTTGATAATCCTAAACTATCATCAATAACAGCCCTAGATCATATTTCTAGCATTGGTACAGTAGCAAATCATTAAACAACACATAATATCACATAACACATAATTAACATATATTTATTGATATGAAAACCTATGTTTAATAATAGGGTTTAGGTTTAGAAAGATGTTTAAAAGGTTTTTATTGATAAAAACATCCTTAGAACAGATCTGGATATCTAGGGTTAGATAAAAACGAATTAAGATACTCGAAAAAGGTTTAGAATTAAGAACACACCTTGGATTCTTGATTAGATGTTGTTGATAGGTTAGATTAGGAAAAATAAGAGCAAAAACTCCTTCCTTAGTGATTAAAATCGTTTAAGAGTGTTTTGAGACGGTTAGGGTTTGTGAAATGGTGAAAAATGACAAAGTTTGATATTTATACTAGTCCACATTCGCCCCTTTCACATGGGCGAATGTACCCACATTCGCCCCTTCCACAGGGTCAAACGTGTCTTGTTCTGGTCAAATGTAACTCTTTCATTTCCACATTCCAGGTTTGCCCCTTTAATAAGGGTCGAACCAAGAGTATTTTCCAGGTTCGCCCACTCGATGTGGTCGAACCAGGACCTATGTTTTGCTAGTTTTCCAATTTGTCGTGTTTAACGCATTTTAACGCCCTTAACATATGAGCATGCAACCTTAGTCTATGTTTAGCATATTTAAGCATGGATGATTATCTACACATCATTTAAACACATCTATGCATATAATCCACCATACGACAATTAGTCTACACATACACTTAATTAGTTTATGTAATTTCACCAACAACGGGACCCGGTACTAGTGTATTCCCAAAACGACTCCCAATGATCCTCCAGATCATTGAACCCTGGACAATCCTAACTTGACCCGACTCAACTAACCTAGTTAAGTCCGTTTATAAATGTTTCTTGCTATGGTAGACTTAGGTGTTACTAAAATGTTTAAGCCAAATATGTCGGGTGTCACATGTCTAAAATAGATGGTGTGAACCCATCTATTTATATACAAAACTAAACGTACATTGGAAATATTAAAACTAATACTATAATACTATAACAGGCTGTAGTATTGGAAATTGTACATAAAGTAAACAAAACTAATATAGTACAGAACTACTGAAGTTTAAGGGCGGTGGGAAGCCTCTATTGCAAGTGCTGAAGAACAAACAACTTCTGATGAGTATCTGATCAAAGTTGTTCTTCAGGTGTTTTTCTGGTTCACCTTCAGCACTTTACTCTTCAGCACTTGTCTCAGCTGCTTCAGTACTTCCCTTCTTCTTCTTCAGTACTTTCTTATACTTAGCAAAATATGTAGAGAGGAATTAGACTAAGGATCAAACTGGCTTGTCAATCCTCTTTGACCCAACAATCTCCCCCTGGATTGATGAAGCCAACACCGTATCTAGTCTTTATTTAATACTACCTCTTTTTCTGCAGTCAAGAATTCTCCATATTTCTTTCACCATGGATATCTTGAGTTGGTTTACTTGTTGTCCAGTGAGAAATGGTCCCTATTCTGGTTCAAGATACTGAGTAGTTAGAAGATCTTCTGTTGAAAGGTTGTTCAGCTCATTCTTGTGATGTATAACATTGTAAGAACAGTCTTCTCTTTCCAAAACAATGACATTTTTTCTGTGGGTGAAGGACCATTTCACTATCTTGGACTTGGACTTATGAAAGTCCATTTTGTAGGGTATGATACCCTATCTTGGTTTATACCTGATGATTGAGGTTCTTCAATTTCAGTATCAGGTTGGATCTCCATCTGTGTTCAACTTGTACAACACCAGGTGTATCACTAGGAATGGGAATGTGATGTTCAGTGATCACCTTGGTTTGTTTTTGTTCTATGATAGTTTGGGTCTGTTTAAAGGCAAATGTAGCAGGATCCTTGTGTTGTGAAATCGGAGGCTTTTCTTCCCAAGATATGTCTTTTGTCAACTATTTGATTGCCTTCAAATAGTATCATCTTGAAATTTGTCTTTACTTGTTCCTCTGATTTCTTTTGCTTCTTGGCAGCAGCAAGCTTTGATGGTGGTTTTCTTAGAGGATCAAAAGTTTGGTAAATTGATGTATTGTAAAATACATCTATTTCCAGTGTAAAGTTTGTATAGTTTTCGAGTCATTTAGATAGTTTTTTATTAGTTTTAGGCTTCTGCCGGTTTATTTTATTTAGTATAGGTTTTTATAGATTTTTATTAGTTTTGAGTCAGTTTTAGTGCTTATTTATTTATTTTATATTTTGGTAGGTGTTCGAATGGACGTTGGAGCGTAAACGAGCAAATTTGGTCAAGCTAAGAACACAAGAGTCTAGAGCACCGAGTTATAATACTATAAATAATAATAATAATAATAATAATAATAATAATAATAAAACGAAAATGTGAATTTGGTTTCACGTTTCAAGGCCCAAAAGTCAAAGGAGGGTTTCAAAGTTAAAGAAAGGAGCCGCAAATATGATTGGAGGAGATTATAAAAGGAGCGATATTATTCTTTTGGGGATATCATCACACAGCAGCCACAGAAAGAGAAGCAGGTCTAGACAAGGAGCTTTGGAGCGGCTTTGGAGACGGAGAAGGTCCGGGGTGCACTAAAGATATATTACTTCAAGGAACCTCGGGTTTGGTTTAGTTTTATTTATTCGTTTTAATTATTTAGAGACATGATGAAATTGTTTTTTATAGACTTTGAATTTATGTTTCTGAATATTACTATGAGTAGCTAGACTTTTGTGTTTGCTTAGGTTTATGAACTAGACACGTTTTATGCATTATTTAATGTTTTTGGTTTTTAATTTTGGTGTGTAAAATTACATGATTTTAACTTTATTGTTGGATTTGATATATGTGTGTTGGTGTTGATTTTATTTGAAGTTTTTTTAATGGTTTTGTGAAGCTAGGCATGTAGAGATACCCCCTAGGTCTTGAAATCAATCTAGTTCGTCAACTTAGGTTAGCGTGCTAGTGTTCGGAGTTGGAGTACGACACAAGTATAACAAACTAATATAATAAATTAACTAAAACGTGCAGTCCATTCTTGAGGGTGAGAAATCTAACTCGAGTTTGCTAGGTAACTAACTAGGCATTGTTTGGTAGTTGGCAAGCGCTAGGGCGGGAGTCGCTACTTGTTCGTGTTTAGAGTTTTCCTAAGTTTTCTTCAGTAGAGTTTAAGTCTGCTTCATTGTTTGAGGGTTTTAATCCAGGAGAGGTTTTTATTTGATTTCTGTGGGATTTTGGTACGCTATGCGGATCCAGATCCATTTTAGCATTTCTACACTTGTCCCGCCTTAAATCTAGTGAGCCATCCTTGACAGGATGTTTATTAGGTAAGAATAGGGTCTCAAGTCAATTACCAGATTCAGGATTTATTGCTTGTGTCTAGGGATTTTACCAAAGTAACCGGCCTTCTTCCTAGCTGATTTCTCCAAGTTCCTAGGTTCGTATAAGAAGTTGAGGTTATTTTATTTATATTTAGTTTCTTCTAAGTTTATAAATATTAGTTTAACCCCCCATATAAGTATATATTTATTTAGGCTAGTATTCGGTAGAGGTTGGGATCTAGAGTTGCATTCGCGTCTTTAGGTTCGATACTCGGTCTTATCTGTTTACTGCTTTGCGACCGGTACACTTGCCGTGCGTGTGTAGTTTTTAGGTGAGTCGTTTTAATTAAAGCTTGTGTTATTTTTATATATACATTTACACACATCATGTTTTTGGCGTCGTTGCCAGGGACGCAATTGGCATTCTTGATAACTTCCCAAACCGTTTGTTTGGTCTTTTAATTTGTAAATAGTTTTTGTTTTTACCTGTTATTATTATTTTTTATTTGTTTTTATTCGTAATATATATATATTCCTTTTAACATGTGTGAGATTTGTGGAGGACCCCATTTTACTATAAAATGCCAAAAATTCATCGGGGTATTTCGCAGATTACTATGCTAACACGTATTTGCAGCCGCAGTCATATCAGTCATACCAGCTTTCATACCCACAGGCTAACCGGTGGTTTAACCCTACAACATCCGAGTCACTAGATAGAATAAAAAGTTGGCCTGATCGTCTACAAGCTGAGATATATGAGGAAAGGCATGGTGGTAGCTTTTCAGAGTATCCACCTAGCCAACATTTGTATCCACATCCCGATTATCGGGATGTCTCTTCTCACACTAGGCCCGACTTTTCCGCCCTTCTTGCTAATCGTGACACCTCCTCGCTAATCAACAGCTCATGCTCGAGGATATGCGTTCTTTGCTATCCATGCGCACCGACAGTTTGAGGGAACAAGATGCGGCACTTGAGAGGCCACAGGCTCAGGTGGATGAACTGAAGACCATAATGGACGTTGAAGTCCCACCTCCAGTTCAGCAGGTTTATTTCATAGATGATGACCAAGACGAGATGGTAACACTTACATTACCTGATTGTATTAGGCCCGTTGCTGAAACTGTTTGTCCTTACTCATCTGATTATGTGCATGATTTAACTAACCCATATGATTCTTTACATTTGTCTTGTGAGGATGATATTTTGCAGGATTCAGGGTTTGAGCCAAAGACCATAATGGACGCCTTAGTCCCACCTTCGGTTCAGCAGGATGAGCAGTCTTGCCAGATCCCTAGTTCAGCAGCATATCCTTAGGAGGCAGATGTTTGGAGTGATAATGAGGAAATAGAAAGGATAGCCTGGGACGCATGCAGGAAAACCATGATGGAGAAGATAGGGGAGGCTAGGGAAGATATGGATTTTTCAGAATCCACAGGCTGGCTGTTTGAGGAAGAAGTGGTGGAAGAGGAAGACGACATTGACCTGCTTAAAGAAGCAGCTGATGGGGAAGCAGAGTTCGGTGACGAGTTGGTTGATTTGTCAGCTCCAGAAGTGGACAAAGATTTTGACCAAGTGTCACCAAACAACGAAGATGAGAAAGAAGCAATGGTGGAAGAAGAAGAACACCACAGCCAGCCCGTGCAAGCATTGGATATTACACTGCTACTACTACCACCACCATGGCCACCACCACGGGAGAAGGCGAAAAGGCACCTGGACCGACACAGGGTGAGGGTCAGGAGTTCCAGAGACAACAAGTCCCCTCATTACATGCCAAGAATCAGGTTTGGTCCAGGTAAATTTAAATATTGGTGGCCCGACCCATTTAAATTCGATAAAAAAAAATTTCAATTCCACTAATGTAATTTTTCTAAATAATATGGACCGGGTGGAATTAAACGGGTTGGACCGAGTCCAAATAAAAGAGAAGCCCCCTGATTAAGTTTAAGTGTGGGGAGGCTCTGTAGAGTTTGTAAATTTATATTTATACCTATTTTTTTCTAGCTTTTCATTTTTTTTATTCGTGGTCCGTCCTTCAGTAGTGGTTCAAAGGTTTTTATCTTTCTATTTTATCTTTGTTTTTTGTGTCTTTGAGTCTGTTTGCAGGTTTGCGTATTGCTTAGGTAGAGGAAATTTCATCATGAGCGGATCCCCTGAATTATCTTTATATATATTTTATGAGTGGGAGTTTTGGTAAAGGTTTGTGTAATAAGAGAATTTTTCTTAAAAAAATAATTAACTTTCTCTGAAAAAAGACTTTTCACGTAATGTGAGGAGTCTGGGCTGACCTGTTCGCCTTATGCGACCAACTATTACCTCGGAAAGTTATTATTTTTTTTTCGCTTGCAACGCGTGTTGTGATCACCAGTGTCCTTCACGTTGAGCGAGAACCATATTTTTTTTTCTTTTCTTTCTACCCATTTGGTTCTACCGTCATTCACCGCCATTTTGCCAAGCAGGTACGTCTTCTTGTTTGTTGTTATATTATGAGTCCAAGTTAGTAGTTTGAGTTTTTTTTATTTTTTTTATTTTTGTGTGGTTCGGTATTATGCTCGGGTTTTGTTTGTTTCGTTTTGCGCAGGTTTGGATTGCACCACCCATACTCAATCTCCATTCGGGTGATTCCGGAGTTGTTATTATTTATCAAGGCAAGCCCAGAGTTTACTATTGTGTCAGAGCCAATCGCGACCAAAATGCTATACGATCGAGTTGGATTGGACTACAGCTTACGAAGAAAAAAAAGTTAACCAGCTAAGTCCTTTTCAATTTTTTGTATTCGGAATTTATTTTCGTTTTCAGTCATTTCTATTCCTACATTGAGGGCAATGTAGAGTTTAAGTGTGGGGATGGGAAACTGTCGTTTAGTTTGTATATAAAGTCGTTTAAGTCAAAAAAAAAATTAAAAAAAATAAAATAAAATTTTTTTTTAAAAATGTCCCTGATTTTGAAGTTTGCATTATAAAATATGGGAAATGATAGATAAAATCAAGTGTCTGGTTTTCAAATATTATACGTATTAGAAGAATAAATAATTGAAAGCGTGTTGACTTGGGATGTGTGGGTAGGCCCAGCCGGTAGAAAAGTTTCCTTTGATCTAATACACCTAAATATATTAGGATACCTTGTGGGTTCTAATCTAGTAAAAAATGGGGAATCTGAAACCGCCAATAATAGTATAAGGAATGCCGTTATAAGTTTAAAACCGTTAGAATTTCTAATCAAAAGTTGAAAAAAAAAGAGCTGGATATAAAATAAGGGCAAGACCAATGGTGTCGTTTCTAGGGATAGTGACTCCGGACTTGACTCCCTCTAGGATTGTCTGAAAATAAATATCTAAAAAAAAGCTCATGAATTAAATAGAAATCATAGCGAAAATGCTGAAGCTTAAGGTGCCTGGCCATTGGGATAGTGACTGGGATTGGTCACACCCTCTGAGTTAAGTATGCTGAGATGGAAAAAAAAAGAAAAAAAAACAACAAATGATTTTAAATTCTCTCGGTTTTCTACATAAAACGGTTAGGAATAGTCAATTGGTTGTTCCTTTTGTTTTATAAGCTTGAGGCGGAATTAGGTGAAACTGTGGCTTCTTTAGTGTGAGACCCTAGGTAGACTAAATGAACCTAAAAATGAAACTAACATGATAAGGGGCTTAAAAACCGGCGGTAGGGTTTAAGAGGACAAGTATACCTGCAATCGTAGTTGGCACGTGATTAGATTTTTAAAACTAAAGTAACCTATGTTTTGAGGCCAGATTATTTGATTGTGATTCCGAAGCATAATTCTTTTTTCAGGGACGAAAAAAAGATAAGTGTAGGGATATTTGATGTATTGTAAAATACATCTATTTCCAGTGTAAAGTTTGTATATTTTCGAGTCGTTTAGATAGTGTTTTTATTAGTTTTAGGCTTCTACCGGTCTATTTTATTTAGTATAGGTTTTTATAGATTTTTATTAGTTTTGAGTCAGTTTTAGTGCTTATTTATTTATTTTATATTTTGGTAGGTGTTCGAATGGACGTTGGAGCGTAAACGAGCAACTTTGGTCAAACAAAGAACACCCGAGTATAGAGCACGAGTTATAATACTATAAATAATAATATAATAATAATAAAAAAACGAAAACGAAAACGTGAATTTGGTTTCACGTTTCAAGGCCAAAAAGTCAAAGGAGGGTTTCAAAGTTAAATAGAGGAGCCGCAAATATGATTGGATGAGATTATAAAAGGAGCGATATTATTCTTTTGGGGATATCATCACACAGCAGCCGCCAGAAAGAGAAGCAGGTCTAGACAAGGAGCTTTGGAGCGGCTTTGGAGACGGAGAAGGTTCGGGGTGCACTAAAGATATATTACTTCAAGGAACCTCGGGTTTGTTTTAGTTTTATTTATTCATTTTAATTATTTACAGACATGATGAAATTGTTTTTTATAGACTTTGAATTTATGTTTCTGAATATTACTATGAGTAGCTAGACTTTTGGGGTTGCTTAGGTTTATGAACTAGACACGTTTTATGCATTATTTAATGTTTTAGGTTTTTAGTTTTGGTGTGTAGAATTCCATGATTTTAACTTTATTGTTGGATTTGATATATGTGTGTTGGTGTTGATTTTATTTGATGTTTGTTTATTGGTTTTGTGAAGTTAGGCATGTAGAGATACCCCCTAGGTCTTGAAATCAATCTAGTTCGTCAACTTAGGTTAGCGTGCTAGTATTTAGAGTTGGATTATGACACAAGTATAACAAACTAATATAATAAATTAACTAAAACGTGCAGTCCATTCTTGAGGGTGAGAAATCTAACTCGAGTTTGCTAGGTAACTAACTAGGCATTGTTCGGTAGTTGGCAAGCGCTAGGGCGGGAGTCGCTACTTGTCCGTGTTTAGAGTTTTCCTAAGTTTTCTTCAGTAGAGTTTAAGTCTGCTTCATAGTTTGAGGGTTTTAATCCAGGAGAGGTTTTTATCTGATTTCTGTGGGATTTTGGTACGCTAGGGCGATCCAGATCCATTTTAGCATTTCTACACTTGTCCCGCCTTAAGTCTAGTGAGCCATCCTTGACAGGAGGTTTATTAGGTAAGAATAGGGTCTCAAGTTAATTACCAGATTCAGGATTTATTGCTTGTGTCTAGGTATTTTACCTAAGTAACCAGCCTTCTTCCTAGCTGATTTCTCCAAGTTCCTAGGTTCGTATAAGCAGTTGAGGTTATATTATTTATATTTAGTTTCTTCTAAGTTTATAAATATTATTTAACCCCCCATATAAGTATATATTTATTTAGGCTAGTATTCGGTAGAGGTTGTGATCTAGAGTTGCATTCGCGTCTTTGGGTTCGATACTCGGTCTTATCTGTTTACTGCTTTGCGACCGGTACACTTGCCATGCGTGTGTAGTTTTTAGGTGAGTCGTTTTAATTAAAGCTTGTGTTATTTTTATATATACATTTACACACATCAGAAATTTCTGATGGTTTGAATTTTTTTGGATTAGACTTCTGCAAGGCTTTGAATCTTTTGTAAGTGTCATGGAGATCAGCTTCTTTCCACATTAATAATTGAGCCTTTATGCCATAGTCATTGGCTGCCAATTCTTCAATGATTTGGGTTCTCTTCAACTTCCTTTCTTTTTCAGTAGATAGCCTATCTGAGATAAGCCTAGCCCAATGATCAAGGTGTGAAGTTGAAATACCCCTAAGAGAATGCTTCTTAGCTTTGCTGTTTTTACTGATATAATTCATCAGTTGTTGTCTCTTGTCTTCTTCGGCATTTTGAATTTGTTCTTCTTCTATTCGCTCTAACTCATTCAGCTCTTCTTCCCACATTTTAAGCTTGGCTTCATAGCTCAAGTCTTCCCTTGCATCTATTTTATTCCACAGCTCATCCTCTTTTGCCTTCTTCTTTACCTCTTTTAGTTTCTTTTCCAATTCTTCTAAACTGAAGGCAATTGGTTCAAGGTTTGGAACTGCTGATGGTTCAGATGGGGTAGTTAGAATTGGAACAGTTGGAGTTGTGCTTTCTGCCGATGTTGGTTTTGTAGTTTGAGTTGCAACTAGTGATGGTTGTTTCTTCTCTGCAAGTACTCAAGGGTTGTCTTCATGACTTTTAAGTTGCTCATCAGCAGTTGTATCCTTTCCTTGGGAAGCATTCTCAGCTTTTTCTCTAAGGAGTTTTTCTTGGGCTTCTTGATATAAATGTCTTTCTTTTAAAGCCTCAACCTTTTTAGTCTCTTGTGATCTCTTGTTGGCCTCCTTGAGTCTTTGAGCTTCATGAGCCTTTTTGCTCTATTCAAGGTCAATCTTTTCAGGTACCTTGCCTTTCTCCCTCTTTCTGGCTTCATCTATTTCAGGAAACCATGGGGCAGGAGGGGAAACACCAGAAAGATGTTCAAATTGTCTTCTATTGTCTTCAACCTTTCTTGACAACTCTTCTAGTTTGTGGTCCATGGCATTGTTTATCATCTCTATTTGGGTTTTGTTCTTGAGTTATATGGCAGTGGTGAATGTTTGGAGATGAGATGAAAGGAGTTGGTGTACCATTTGATATAAGGCACCTTCTGGGCTGCATAGTTGGTTAATGTCTATACTTGTAGCACCAGATGAAGATGTTTGGACAGGCTGTTTTGTTTGTGGAGGGTGAGTTTTTGGGTGATCCTTAGTGAAAACTGGGGATGCTGTTGGATCAGTTTGCTCTTTTTGCTAAGTAAGAACTTGCTATTTTGACACTTAAGTGTTTAGCAAGTCCTTGTAAATCAGATTATAAGCACAGCGGAATGTTATAAGTTAAAGCAACACTTTTTACACTAAGGCAGAGTTATAACTCCCCCTTGATGTTTTAAAACTAATAAATGACAAAGTATTTATTATGAATCTAAGCTGTAAATGAGAATTAGATACTTAGACAGATTCACAATAAATACAGAAATGGAATAGAACAGTGAGAGTGTTTGAAGGATTTTTCTATTAAAATCAATGTCTAAAATAGAAGGTTGAAGCCTCCTATTTATAGACGTTTACATGCATGTATCTTGCTCAAAAAGCAAGTACAGAAACAACAGAAACAAGTTGCACAAGTTGCAACATTGAAAGAAACAAATACAGCTAAAAAGTAATAATAAACAATAAACTACTGATGCAAAAAGGCGGTGGGAAATATCTGATGCTAAGTGCTGATGAAGGACAAACTACTGAAGAGTAGTTTTGTCTTCAGTACTTCTGAAGTGAACTTGTCTGGTTTGGACTTCAGAACTTCTGCTTCTTCAGCACTTCTCATATCTTCTAATCAGCAGTTTCTTGTCTTCTCTTCAGTACTTCCATACTTAGCCAAAATGACAGAAGTGAATTAGACTAAGGTTTACAAAAGTGGTTTCACCAATCCTCTTTGTCCTAACAATCTCCCCCTGGATTGATGAAGCCAAAACCTTACTAATTCCTTATGTGTTTCTTCTGTCTTGAATAATCTTCCATATCTCTTTGTACATGGTGTTCTTGAGCTGGTTTAACTGACCATCAGATAGAGATCCTCTCTGTGGTTCTAGATGTTGAATTGTGAGCAGGTCTTGTGTTGACAGTTTCTTCAGATCACTGATCTTCTTGTAAGCCCTGCTTGAGAGGTCTCTTCTTGTTAACAGTACTGAGTTGTTATCAGTAAGTGACCATCTGATGATAGGGATCTTTGACTTGTTAAAGTCAGAAGAATAGGGAACCAGACTTGTCCCTTGGGTTGATGGTCCTGAGTGCTGGATTTCTTCAGTTTCAGATAGCCTCAGGTGGGATTCTCTTCCTTGTTGTTGTTGCATATCAGGCATCTGAACAGTTGGGAGATGGTGTTCAGTCACTACTCTGGTATGCAGCTTTTCTTTGATGGTCTTTTGTATTTGATAAGCAAAAGTGGAAGGATCCCTGAATTGTGTTAACAGAGGTTTCTCCTCAATGTCAAAATCTGAATGGACTATTGAACTTCCTTCAAGTAGTACCATTTTGAAGTTAGTTTTGACATTGTCCTCTGCCTTCTTCTTCTGAGTAGCAGTTCTTCTAGATGCACCAGAAGTTCTAACTACTGATCTTGAAGGATCAGCAGTTTGAAACTTCTCAGGATTTGCAGCCTTGGCAGCCAAGTATTTTCTATAAGTATCCATCAGTCTTTCTTCTTTCCATCTGGATACTGAGGCTTTTGAACCATATCCTTCTGCTACTAACTCTTCTATTATCTAGGCTCTCTTGGCCTTTCCATCTTTGCTTGTGGCCACTTTGTCTGCAAGCAGTTGTGCTCTTCTTGTCAGCTCTTGCATAGAGAGTCCTTTGAGTGTAAAGGCTTTAGTCTTGCTGTTCTTGGTAATGTAAGACACCAGTTGTTGTCTTTTATCTTGTTCAGCAATCTCATCAAGGCTAGCCTGCCTTTGTAGTTCAGCTGCATAAGCCTGAAGTTTTTCTTCATGGCTTAGATCCAAATCATCCCTTTCTTCCAGATATTTCCAGATCTGATCTTCTCTGGCCTTCTTGTTGGCTGCAATTAAGCTCTTCTCTAATAGTTCAGCTGATTGAGAGATAGGAGAAGGGTTTAATACAGTCATTGTTGTAACAGTTGTAGGCCTGATGGGATCAGATGTTGGTTGAATGGGAGCAGTGGTTCTGGAAGGTTCAGTTGTTTGAGGTTTGGAAGTGTTAACTTCTGATGTGCTGACAACTGCTGATGGTTTGTCAGCTACTGAAGGATTGTCTTCAGTACTTTCTGATTCTTCATCAGAAGTTTTGTCATCAGAAGTTTCTTCATTTTGCCTTTGGGATTCTTCAGATGTTTGGGTCTCATCTTCTTTCTCTGCTGCTTCAATTTCTTCTATTGAGACACCAAACTGTTTGGCCAATTTTCCTTTCCTGGCCTGATCTTTTTGATCTCTTTCAAGGATGGCCACTCTTGCCCTTATCCTGGCTTGGAATGACTCCTTAGGTTCCCTGATCTTCTCCTCCTTTTTGGATTCATCAATTTTAACCCTTGAAGCAGAGGGTTGGGAGAATTGTCCTTGAAGATGAGCAATCTGTTTGCTGTTGAAGTCTATTTTGTTGGACAGATCGTTCATCTTGGTCTTGATCACTCCAAATTGGTTCTTGATGGACAGCTCCAAGTCAGCTGTATATGTTTGGAAGTGATTTCTGATGAGTGTATTCATCATGTGGTACAGGGGACCCTCTGGGCTGCATAGCTGGTTCATGTCTATGCTTGTTTGCCCAGGGAATTGGGTAGGCATTTGTTGTGAAGGGGGTGTTTTTGGGAGATCCTCATGTTGTACAGAGGATGCCACTCTAGGGGTTTTAGGGATTGAGTGGGCTTTGACCTGTGCAGAGGTGACTGGCTTCTTGAGCCTGGATACCCCTGAAACAGGACCTTCAGAAAGTGCCGTCAATTCAGTAGTTTGAGTGTGTGAAACATCATCCAAACTAATGGAATCATCTGAATCCCTGATGTTGTCCTCAATGAGGACTGTCTCAGTTAAATCATGAGCTGAGCCCAACTCAGTTCTCTCATGAACCTCTTTTTCTTGGTACTGAGGATTTCCTACCTCAGGCATTAAGCCTTCATCAGTAGTTGCCACATCTGAGGTCTTAGCTATGTTACTTCTATCCTCAGATCCACCACTGGGTGGTAACTGAGTAGTAGCAGCCTCAGATGCCCCAAGAGTCTCTAAAATTGGGCTTAAAGACTCTGGTCCACCCTCATCTCTTGGGACAGGGCTAGAGATGTCCACATCCATGTCTGATGTAGTAGTTATGTCCCCTGTTTGTTGTGGTTGTAGGGGACTGACATGATCAGATGGGACATTCTCTTTTAGCCCAGAGAGAAGTTTGGCAATTTCTATTGCCTCTTGTTCAGAAATTTGTGGGGTTGGTTCAGTAGTTTGGGCAATAGGTGGTGAAAGTTGTTGTTCAGCAGTTTCAAAAGAAGAGTGTGTTTCATATGTTTTTCTAAGTCTTTTTCTTTTGAATAAAATGGTTATAGGTGCTCTTGGTGGGGTTTGAGATGGATGAGACTGAGAGGGTGTTTCAGTCTCATCTATTTGAAGAGCAGAATGCCCATGAGCATGTTCAGGCATCTCAACCTCCTGAACAGCTTTTCTTTTGGGTTGGTGGGGTGCAGTTTTTGTTGGCTTGGGCTTTTTGGCTTTTGGTGGGGTGAGTTTGGAAGATGTGGGCTTCAGGGGGACTTGTTGTTGTTCTCCCTGATCATCTTCTGGCCAGGCAGCCGGTTTGTTATGCCTTGAGTATGCTTGTGATGTTAAAGGATTTGAAGTTGAACTTCCTCCTTGACCACACCGTAAAGAAACGCGCTCTTAACATCCATTTGATACACCTTAAATTTCTTGTATGATGCAAACGCTAGAAACATTCGGATAGCTTCTAAACGTGCAACAGGTGCATAGATCTCGTTGTAATCGATTCCCTCAACTTGATGAAATCCTTGTACAACCAAACGAGCTTTGTTTCTTACGATCACTCCTCTATCGTCCTTTTTGCATTTGAATACCCATTTCGTTCCAATCTTCTTACGTCCTGGGGGCAAATCTGTCAGGGTCCAAACACCAAGTTTCTGAAACTGCAATAACTCCTCTTGCATAGCTTCTACCCAAGCGTCATCCAAAAGAGCATCCTTGTAAGTCCGTGGCTCAACCAGTGAAACATAACAAGCAAAAGACCAGTCATTTTGAAAACCTGATTTTTGAATTTTGGCATATAAAGCAAGATTGCCAAGATTTTCCGGTGAGTTAGCATTCCTCAGTTGACCTCTCGTCATCACACTGCTACCAGGATCACCAATAACCTGCTCGATCGGGTGAATTCGATGTATCCGAGATTCCGGATAATCTGGTACTTGGACTCCCGTCTGAGTAGTTAAGTTCTCTGCAGAAACCAGATCATTACCCACATTCGATGATGAAGCACCATTTGTATTTGGGTTCACTCGTGGTGTCACTGTAGCATGATCTAAAATAGCTTCACTTGTAACATCATCGTCATCATCTTCTGATTCTGATGAATTCAAAGTTGTGGAAGCTTCTTGGAATACCTCTTCTTCAACGACAGGAACATTGGTATCATTAGAAGTTTCTTGGGGGTTCACGGTGATCGGACGCACCAACGGTGATGTCATTGCGTTTTCGACCTCGTAATATAAACGTAATACAGCCTCTTCAACCAAGCTATCTAGATTGAATGATTCAAAGAAATATTTGTAATCAAACATCTAGTCTGGACCGCTTCCCTGTACATTCTGAGTATACCGTTGTACTTCAACGTTAGCCCACTCCTTGACTTGACGAGTTCGTTTGTTGAATACCCGTTTGAGTGGGCTTGCATATCCAACAAAGTATCCTTCTTCAGCCTTCGGTGCGAACTTCTCAGATGGATTAAGCATAGTACATGGGGGTCCAAACGGTTCTAGATACTCTAAATTCGGCTTTCGACGATTCAACAGCTCATAAGAAGTTTTGCCAAACTTCTTCACCGTTAAAACACGATTGAGAGTATAACAAGTTGCGTAAATTGCTTCATTCCAGAACATTACTGGAAGATTTGAGTCCGCAAGCATTGTTCTCGCCGTTTCTATTAGAGTCCTTTTTTTTGCGTTCGGCGACACCGTTCTATTGTGGGGTATACAGAGCACTGTATTCATGATGAATTCCTTTGTTTTCACAAAGATCGTCCATCTGTGCATTCTTAAACTCCGTCCCATTATCACTCCTAATTCTCTTGATCTTTAGACCATAGATATTTTCCAATCGAGTGAACAGAACTTTCAAATAATCAAATGTCGCGCGTTTATGGTGTAAGCACATAACCCATGAAAATCTTGAAAAATCATCAGTCACCACAAGACAGTACAATTCTCCAGCATGACTTTTACGCTTGACCGGTCCGAACAGATCCATGTGCAAACGTTCAAGTGGCAATTCAACGGAATTGACTTTCGTTCGCTTATGGGATTGTTTGTGCTGCTTACCCTTCTTACAACTCACACACTTGTCATTTAGGTGAAAATGTTTAACGTTCACGCCTGTGACAAGTTCATTCTTCACCAATTGATTCATCTTTCATAGGTGAATATGTCCCATTCTCCTATGCCACATGATTGATTCCTTTTCTGTAGCCTTGGAGAGAAAACACGTGACCTGGCCTTGTGTAGTCATTGCTTTAGACATGTCGAGAATGTATAAGTTGTTCACTCTCGGTGCCTTTAACATCACCCACTCTTTTGGTAACTCGAATCCCGGCTTGAGTATGTAGCAAGATTTGTCATCAAAGTAAACAGAAAATTGCTTATCACAAATCTGACTGACACTGA
This sequence comes from Ambrosia x helenae, assembly GCA_030844895.1. Taxonomy (NCBI): domain Eukaryota; kingdom Viridiplantae; phylum Streptophyta; class Magnoliopsida; order Asterales; family Asteraceae; genus Ambrosia; species Ambrosia x helenae. Next base: position 100,039,054 of record CM061228.1, on the reverse strand, counting down.
GCAGATTGTAATCGATTTGCTTCACATAAGATATCCTCTCAAAACTCACTATTCCATTGCTGACACTACCCTCCATGGTAATATAACCTCCCTTGTTTCCTGCAAACGCTACATAACCTCCATTGATATTTCTGATATCGAATAGTAGCAAAAGATCCCCTGTCATGTGACCAGAAGCTCCACTGTCAACAATCCAAAGACTGCTCACAGGGCCAACTGAAGCTCCCTGCACATATCAAGTAAAGAATTAGATTTTTCGGGGGACCCAAGCTTGTTTGGTCTTGGGTCTTTGAACAGTTTGTTTCAAAGATTCAGATTTTTCACAAACAGTTTGATTTGAATCGATCTTTTTCTGTTCACTCAAATCTTTTTCATTCTTTGATTGCACATTTTGTTGTGAAGTTGAAGCACCTTCAGAACCCTTTGGTGACCAAGATTGTTCAGATCGTTTCAAGATCCGGATTTGAGATTTTGGGGTCTCAACCGGTTTCTTTACTTCTTCTTTGAACGAGACTTTCTTGGTTACCTTCTCTGATTTAACAGAGACAGGTCCAACTGTTGGTTTGACAGCAGGTTTAACAGGAACCTTTTTCTTATCAACAGTTGTGTTCACCATTGGTTTCTTAAGAGATTTTTCAGTAGCTATCCGGTTACGGCGATCATATGTCATCGGACGATTTTCCCTCCTTTTAAAATAACTGCTTTGATTATAAAAAGGTGCTGGTTGAGGGACAAATCGTCTTTGTGGATAACAATAATTGTCGACTGGACATTCATATTTCTGCTTCATTTCCACCTCGTGCCTCTTGTGCCTTACGTACGGGCAGTGAGAAAGTAAATGCCCTCTCTCCCCGCACTTAAAACATGAACGGTACTCTTCAAAATTGTTCTTGGCATTCGACTTAGCATAACTAGTGATAGGATATTGATCATCCACACACCTTCTTCTTAAACTCTCAGGAGCTGGGTCCTTTGAGTAAGTCGGCTCAAGAAAACCATTTGACTTTTCTTTTGGTTTAATAAATTCTGTTACATGGACCTTTGGTTCTTTAGGAACATCCAAATAAATTTTCTTTAAGACTTCTGGAGGTACATCATTTGTTCGCTCATGTTTTGGGAACCAAATGGTACTCTCCTGCCAGATCTTCTCAATTTTTGAATAGTTGGCCAATTTTATTGGATATTCTTCATCAGAAATTATCTTATCGGAACCTTCCATCGGATAGAAAATTTTAACAGGTTTATCACAGGATTCATTTTGCTTTTCATTTTTCTTCTCATTTTTCTTCTTAATTTTCTTCTCAACAGGCTTAACTGATTGATTCTTTTCAACAGGCTTAACTGATTGATTCTTTCTATGAGCGTTAGCCATGGGATGCACAATCTGAGATGGTGAAACAGGTTCAGTAGTGATTATGTGATTTTCATCAGGAATATCACACACCTTTTCAGAAACCTTCTCAGACTGTTCATCCTCTGAATCAGAATCATCATTTACAGCCACTACACCTTCATCATTTCCCAATACAGGTCTAACATCAGAATAAGGGTCTCCCACACTAGAAGTGTTTGACTCGTCATCCGATGTAGAGTGAGATTTAACTGAGCTCTCCGGTGCTATTGAGTGCAAATTATGGTTTTCAAACAACACCGGAGCTGGGACAGCTTTGTAGTTGGCACTACTCGACTGTGAAGGCTCTTCTATTATATGATCAACAACATAAGCGATATGCTTATAACTCTCCAGTTTCTTGTTCACTTTTTCTGCAAAGCACTTGATGGTGGCCATTTCAAGTTTTGTGTTTTCTAAATCATTTATATAATTATTTATGGCCATTTGTTTCAAAGATAAAGTCTTTTTCAATTCTGAAACATCTTTCTTATAACCATCAAGTACTCTGTTAAACTCTTTTGCTTCTTTTTGATAGGATTGACAGTTGATTTTAGCACTCTCAAGCTGAACCTTGAGTTGCTTATTCTCATCTGTCAATTTATCACAAGCATTACAATGTTTACCACAAGTTGAATTTAAATTAGAAGCAGATTCAGTACTTACCTGTTTTGGAGGTTCTGTCATGGCCATCAATGCAAAGTGTGCTTCCTTCCGAGCGAAAAACTTTGAATAATCAATCCTGGTACAAGCATTATCCACCATGCATGATTTCCGGGTCATCAAAAAGTCAGCTTCAGCAAGCAATTGGTCAATATCATCATCTAATGAGTTAACACTAGATTCAGAATCAGACTCACTCTCCTCATCAGAATAAGCTGAATCAAACTGCTCTGGAATATTAGCAACCGAATCAAGAATCATCCTAGACTTCTTCTCTGTACAAACATCACTCTCTTCATTCAACTCCTCGATCCTCACCTCAGATAACTTTTCAGTCACTAATTCCTCTTCAACCTCTACCGGCTCATCCAAATTCATCTGCTGTGCAACACAAGCCACATTCCCAGTTGTAATCTCCTCAACACCTAATTGCATCCCTGTCTAATCAAACCCTTCATCTTTCTGTATCACCAAAGCTTGGTTTTGATTATCTGTTTGGGTTTGTGTGTTTGGTGTAGAAATAGGAATGATTGTTCGGTTTGAATTTTGTGGTGTTTGGTTTTGGTTTTGGTTTTGTGTTGTGTTTTGTCTAACAGTGTTATTTTGTTGGGTATTTTGTCGGTTTTGGTAGTTTTGTTGTGGTTGAAAGCTTGAGATATTAGGACTTTGGTAAGATCTGTGCGTAGTCTTCATTGGTCAAGTTGTTATTACTAATTTGACTCGCTACAAGCCCATTATACGATGCTACCATGGCTGACACCAATGCTACGTGTTGTTGAGCAATCTCAACAGTAACATTGTTTAGGTTCGATGTCTCCAACACAATCGGGCTCTGATTTGTCTGACTTTGGTTAACTTGCATCGGATTCATTTGAGGGATATATGTTTGTTGTTGAGGTTGGTTAGCAGAATAACATGCTGCTTGTTGTATGGGTGAAAATGGTGGAATATAAGTTGTAGTAGGATATGATGGTGGGGTATATGATGATGTTTGAGCAAGATAATTGATTGGTGTTTTGGTTGGTTCAACATGGTTAGAGACACACGCGATGTGTGGAGCAATAGTTGAACTCGAACTTGAACTAGAAAGAGAAGAAGAAATACCACCATGATACAAATCTGGATTTTGAGGAATTTGTGCTCTTTTCGCCTTCCTCTTTTCTTCCATCTCCTTATTTTCCAGTTTCTGAATAAACTCATTAATTGTCCAATATTGGTACGCATCCTTTTCTTTCAAAACCTCTATATGCTGATTCCAATATGGTGGCAATGCATTGGCAAACTTGTCCACCGATTCTGACATAGGTATGCTTATCTCGTAGCTTGAAAGCTCAGTGAGTAAATGACAATACCTTGGAACCAACTCCTTCAGCGTCTTGTTCCCCATGTAGCTGAAGTTCTCAAACTCTTTTCGAAGTTCCTCCATCCTCAACTTCCTCGTCTTCTCGTTTCCATCATGCCTATTCTTTAACATGTCCCACCGCTGTTTAGATGTTGTGCAAGAACCATACTGATGTAACAAATCAGTATTGATAGCTTGGGACAATTGAGAAAACGCCTTCTTCTCAATAGCAAATTTCTTCTTTTCATCATCTGCAAGATTCTCCAACGGATAGGCTCTCCCGTGTTTTCCAAGATCGGAGCAACATAGCCCTTCGCAATCATCTGCCAAGCCTCTGTTCCCTCTAAACCCATTCCCTCCAGATGGATCTTGAATTTGGTCTTCCACGTGTTGTAATCTACCATCTCCATAAGCTTAGGTGGACGGCTTCCACTCCCCGAAGACAAGTCTTGGATAAGAGTTGAAATGGCATTTGTCGTCTGAGAGTGTACCGCTGCTGCTACCACTCCCCAATAATCAGCCATCGGTTGTGGTTGTGGTTGTGTAACATGTTGGGGAATAGTACTAGTCATCGCCATGTAATTGATAGGTTGTGATGGTTGACTAGACTTTTGAGTAGCTACCGACCACGGATCCATGGTTGTCTGTTGTTGTTGTGTCGTGTTAGGTCGTGCTGTAGTAGGAAAGTTCCACATATCGATCTGAAAATGATTAAACACGAAAAGATTAGAAAAGTTTTATAACAGATTCTTCGTTCGTATTGATCGAGTGGTCGAATGTGCAAAATTGATCACGTTCGACCGTTTAAGAAGATACGAATGTAGAAAATAACAGACTCAAATCACTTTCGACCGTTTACACCCACGTTCGACCAGTTAAAACTCACTTTCGACCGTCCGATTGGTCGAATGAAACTAATATGGTCGAATGAACAACTAAACACTGACAAACTCTAGATTCGACCAACTGAAACACCACATTCGACCAAAAACACCTTGGTTCGACCAAATAAACTCACACGTTCGACCAAACTCCCTAGGTTCGACCCTGCATATTCAAAAACGGTTATTCTTTGAAAATCAGTTGATTTTGATCAAATTTTTCAAAAGTTGATGAAATTTGATGATTCTAATCAGGTTTTGTCTCGGATTTGATTTGGAACAAGTTTAACAAAGAGAATTATGCATTTTATCCATGAAAACAAGCTCTAATCAATCAATTTATCACCAAAATCAGTTTATCAATGAAAACAGAAAGTTTTTGATCAAAATAGGGTCCAAATCAGCTGTACTATTATCAAATTGTAGTTGTTTGATCCATATGGCTCTGATACCACTTTGTAGAAGGATCGAATGGACAATAACAATTGAATTGATCAAACAAGTCTACTAATTCAAGTGCGGAATCCTTGAATCAGTTACATAATGATAATAATATCAACAAAATGTAGAAATCATCATTAAACCATTCATTTCATTAATAATCATAATCAATTACATGTTAAAAAGATATTTATAATCAATAAAAGACGTGTACAAAGTTGACTCAAAACCCTAGGGAGAACACTGACTGGAGGGAAAACAAAATGTCAAAAAGTTACATCTCAAAAATGAACTTGACCTTATATAGGCCTGCACATTCGCCCATATAGTATGGTCGAATGTGCAGGTTCGACAAAACATACTGGTCGAACCAAGCAATACATTAACATCTATTTCTACCTTCGACCTCCTGTTCTCCTTCGTACCTTCATGTCTCCTTCGACCGTTTAGCAAACTTCCTTCGACCCTTTGGAGACTCCTTCGACCAAACGACTGATGACAAAAACATATGTTAAATGTAATCCAAAGCATTAGTCGCACAAAATGCATCTACACAGCTTCACCTCCAGTGTCAACCACTAGAAATTTACAAGAGTTAACTTAGGGACAAATTCAGGACTGTACATCTAAACTCAAAGTCCACCAGGATTTTCATGCATTTCAGTTTATTATTTCATGTGCACCCGAAATGATAAACTGCTCTACATGGTCCTCCAAATGTACTCTTAATCCAGACTCCGGTCACCGAATATCGTCGCCTACTAACGTGTTACGATAGGTGCAAGTGTAAGAAAGCATGTGTATGCTAGAGTCAACAAATCAACCTCTTCCTCTTCAATCCTGAAGAAGAAGACAAGAGTAGGTAAGAACCCAGGTAAAAGCGGATGATGTAACAAAGAAGTATGATGATGATGTAAGGACACCCCAACAAAGTTAGTACGTATCCCACTAATAGACTCAAAGTATGTGACCGTCTAGTGTGTGTGACTCGGCTATAGACCAGACTCTACATGCAGTCCTAGTTCACTATAACCATTGGCTCTGATACCAATCTGTCACACCCTCAAATTTCCACTTGCGGAGTTTTACCGCGAGGCGCATGACAAACCAGGATCCAAGTCAACGGTCACAATAAACAACACTATATGAAATACGTAAACTCAAAACTTGGTTATCAAACCATTAAAACATAGCGGAAGCATTTAAAGGTTAAATCAAATACAAAACTGTGTTCCAAAATTTTCAAGACACTTATTTAAAATATGCCACTAAGCCTAGACGCCAATGCAGACCCGTGCGCCTAGTCCAACCGATGCTACCTTAGCGACCTAAGAAAAACATGCCAAAAAGACGTCAACTTATATATAATGCTGGTGAGTTCACAGGTTTGTTCAATATGTTACAAAGAGTTACCAAAACGTTACCATGTCCATACTATACCAATGTTACCAAGTACGCTAGCTAGGCGTATGTTTTATTACTACTACGATTGGAAAACCATTACTAGACACGTTTAGCAATGTTTAGCAATGTTCAGCCTGAATGTTCAGCATGTTACTAATGTTACCAGTTCGAGACAATATGCACCCGCCCGGCCCTCCAAGCCGACGAGTGGGGCAGGTCACGCCCAATAAATCTATCCACACTTCCCCCGTTGTGCATCCCCGCACATTCATGGTTTTCCCCGGGACTTTAAAAGATCGTATAGCAATGCAAAGTTAAAACCATAGTATGACATATGTTACCGAAATAGTTTAGCGCATGTTTTCTCCCCCAAAAGTTAAAGCTGTAAAAAGTGGGGCCGTGAACTCACCTTAGGTTGCGTTCTTCAGTAAATAATAGAAAGCCAAGCCCTTGATAATCCCACTACCGGAGATCTATCAAAATGTTCTCATAAGTGTTCCGACTAATAACCATAAGGTTATCTAGTCCCCGATGGTCCAGATCGTGACCAAGTATGTTTTAAAACGTTTTTAAGTGTTCAACCGACACGCTAGACCAACCCGACATCCCGTTGGTGACTCATTACCCTAACTAATCAAGTACAGATAGATTACACACAAGGTTAAAGCATAAAACACTTAGTTTGTATCAAAAATCTCATTTTTGAATCAATAGGGTCGAACCAGGAAGATTAATCCACCTTCGCCCGTTTTTAACCAACCTTCGACCCTTTGGAAAGCCACCTTCGACCGTTTTAAACCAGATTCGACCAAACTGTCCAAGTTCGACCCTGGGATTCCACATTCGACCATTCGACCGGTCGAATGTACCCAGGTTCGACCCTGATAGATTACTTTTTCCAAAAACGCTTCAAAAACATCCGAAAACATCCCGAAACATTATCAAACACTGCAGTTTAGCATGAATAACTTATCCCAACAAAACCCCACCAATTTTTCCCCAAAACCTATTCGTTTCAGCCCTTTCCCAAAATGGCAAAGATTATGGAAGTGTCACATCATGCATGTAATCTTTACCCAATTTGGAAACTTTTCAAAATCAATCCATAATCATCTTAAAATGCTCAGTTTATCATGTAATCGAAAAACCCCAATAGTTTTATTGATAATACTAACATGCAACAAGCCCTAGTTTCAATAAAATTCCTAAATTAGACTTGATATCATCATCTATCTAATTATAACCTTTGATAATCCTAAACTATCATCAATAACAGCCCTAGATCATATTTCTAGCATTGGTACAGTAGCAAATCATTAAACAACACATAATATCACATAACACATAATTAACATATATTTATTGATATGAAAACCTATGTTTAATAATAGGGTTTAGGTTTAGAAAGATGTTTAAAAGGTTTTTATTGATAAAAACATCCTTAGAACAGATCTGGATATCTAGGGTTAGATAAAAACGAATTAAGATACTTGAAAAAGGTTTAGAATTAAGAACACACCTTGGATTCTTGATTAGATGTTGTTGATAGGTTAGATTATGAAAAATAAGAGCAAAAACTCCTTCCTTAGTGATTAAAATCGTTTAAGAGTGTTTTGAGACGGTTAGGGTTTGTGAAATGGTGAAAAATGACAAAGTTTGATATTTATACCAGTCCACATTCGCCCCTTTCACATGGGCGAATGTACCCACATTCGCCCCTTCCACAGGGTCAAATGTGTCTTGTTCTGGTCAAATGTAACTCTTTCATTTCCACATTCCAGGTTTGCCCCTTTAGTAAGGGTCGAACCAAGAGTATTTTCCAGGTTCGCCCACTCGATGTGGTCGAACCAGGACCTATGTTTTGCTAGTTTTCCAATTTGTCGTGTTTAACGCATTTTAACGCCCTTAACATATGAGCATGCAACCTTAGTCTATGTTTAGCATATTTAAGCATGGATGATTATCTACACATCATTTAAACACATCTATGCATATAATCCACCATACGACAATTAGTCTACACATACACTTAATTAGTTTATGTAATTTCACCAACAACGGGACCCGGTACTAGTGTATTCCCAAAACGACTCCCAATGATCCTCCAGATCATTGAACCCTGGACAATCCTAACTTGACCCGACTCAACTAACCTAGTTAAGTCCGTTTATAAATGTTTCTTGCTATGGTAGACTTAGGTGTTACTAAAATGTTTAAGCCAAATATGTCGGGTGTCACATGTCTAAAATAGATGGTGTGAACCCATCTATTTATATACAAAACTAAACGTACATTGGAAATATTAAAACTAATACTATAATACTATAACAGGCTGTAGTATTGGAAATTGTACATAAAGTAAACAAAACTAATATAGTACAGAACTACTGAAGTTTAAGGGCGGTGGGAAGCCTCTATTGCAAGTGCTGAAGAACAAACAACTTCTGATGAGTATCTGATCAAAGTTGTTCTTCAGGTGTTTTTCTGGTTCACCTTCAGCACTTTACTCTTCAGCACTTGTCTCAGCTGCTTCAGTACTTCCCTTCTTCTTCTTCAGTACTTTCTTATACTTAGCAAAATATGTAGAGAGGAATTAGACTAAGGATCAAACTGGCTTGTCAATCCTCTTTGACCCAACAATCTCCCCCTGGATTGATGAAGCCAACACCGTATCTAGTCTTTATTTAATACTACCTCTTTTTCTGCAGTCAAGAATTCTCCATATTTCTTTCACCATGGATATCTTGAGTTGGTTTACTTGTTGTCCAGTGAGAAATGGTCCCTATTCTGGTTCAAGATACTGAGTAGTTAGAAGATCTTCTGTTGAAAGGTTGTTCAGCTCATTCTTGTGATGTATAACATTGTAAGAACAGTCTTCTCTTTCCAGAACAATGACATTTTTTCTGTGGGTGAAGGACCATTTCACTATCTTGGACTTGGACTTATGAAAGTCCATTTTGTAGGGTATGATACCCTAATCTTGGTTTATACCTGATGATTGAGGTTCTTCAATTTCAGTATCAGGTTGGATCTCCATCTGTGTTCAACTTGTACAACACCAGGTGTATCACTAGGAATGGGAATGTGATGTTCAGTGATCACCTTGGTTTGTTTTTGTTCTATGATAGTTTGGGTCTGTTTAAAGGCAAATGTAGCAGGATCCTTGTGTTGTGAAATCGGAGGCTTTTCTTCCCAAGATATGTCTTTTGTCAACTATTTGATTGCCTTCAAATAGTATCATCTTGAAATTTGTCTTTACTTGTTCCTCTGATTTCTTTTGCTTCTTGGCAGCAGCAAGCTTTGATGGTGGTTTTCTTAGAGGATCAAAAGTTTGGTAAATTGATGTATTGTAAAATACATCTATTTCCAGTGTAAAGTTTGTATAGTTTTCGAGTCATTTAGATAGTTTTTTATTAGTTTTAGGCTTCTGCCGGTTTATTTTATTTAGTATAGGTTTTTATAGATTTTTATTAGTTTTGAGTCAGTTTTAGTGCTTATTTATTTATTTTATATTTTGGTAGGTGTTCGAATGGACGTTGGAGCGTAAACGAGCAAATTTGGTCAAGCTAAGAACACAAGAGTCTAGAGCACCGAGTTATAATACTATAAATAATAATAATAATAATAATAATAATAATAATAAAACGAAAATGTGAATTTGGTTTCACGTTTCAAGGCCCAAAAGTCAAAGGAGGGTTTCAAAGTTAAAGAAAGGAGCCGCAAATATGATTGGAGGAGATTATAAAAGGAGCGATATTATTCTTTTGGGGATATCATCACACAGCAGCCACAGAAAGAGAAGCAGGTCTAGACAAGGAGCTTTGGAGCGGCTTTGGAGACGGAGAAGGTCCGGGGTGCACTAAAGATATATTACTTCAAGGAACCTCGGGTTTGGTTTAGTTTTATTTATTCGTTTTAATTATTTAGAGACATGATGAAATTGTTTTTTATAGACTTTGAATTTATGTTTCTGAATATTACTATGAGTAGCTAGACTTTTGTGTTTGCTTAGGTTTATGAACTAGACACGTTTTATGCATTATTTAATGTTTTTGGTTTTTAATTTTGGTGTGTAAAATTACATGATTTTAACTTTATTGTTGGATTTGATATATGTGTGTTGGTGTTGATTTTATTTGAAGTTTTTTTAATGGTTTTGTGAAGCTAGGCATGTAGAGATACCCCCTAGGTCTTGAAATCAATCTAGTTCGTCAACTTAGGTTAGCGTGCTAGTGTTTGGAGTTGGAGTACGACACAAGTATAACAAACTAATATAATAAATTAACTAAAACGTGCAGTCCATTCTTGAGGGTGAGAAATCTAACTCGAGTTTGCTAGGTAACTAACTAGGCATTGTTTGGTAGTTGGCAAGCGCTAGGGCGGGAGTCGCTACTTGTCCGTGTTTAGAGTTTTCCTAAGTTTTCTTCAGTAGAGTTTAAGTCTGCTTCATTGTTTGAGGGTTTTAATCCAGGAGAGGTTTTTATTTGATTTCTGTGGGATTTTGGTACGCTATGGGGATCCAGATCCATTTTAGCATTTCTACACTTGTCCCGCCTTAAATCTAGTGAGCCATCCTTGACAGGAGGTTTATTAGGTAAGAATAGGGTCTCAAGTCAATTACCAGATTCAGGATTTATTGCTTGTGTCTAGGGATTTTACCAAAGTAACCGGCCTTCTTCCTAGCTGATTTCTCCAAGTTCCTAGGTTCGTATAAGAAGTTGAGGTTATTTTATTTATATTTAGTTTCTTCTAAGTTTATAAATATTAGTTTAACCCCCCATATAAGTATATATTTATTTAGGCTAGTATTCGGTAGAGGTTGGGATCTAGAGTTGCATTCGCGTCTTTAGGTTCGATACTCGGTCTTATCTGTTTACTGCTTTGCGACCGGTACACTTGCCGTGCGTGTGTAGTTTTTAGGTGAGTCGTTTTAATTAAAGCTTGTGTTATTTTTATATATACATTTACACACATCATGTTTTTGGCGTCGTTGCCAGGGACGCAATTGGCATTCTTGATAACTTCCCAAACCGTTTGTTTGGTCTTTTAATTTGTAAATAGTTTTTGTTTTTACCTGTTATTATTATTTTTTATTTGTTTTTATTCGTAATATATATATATATTCCTTTTAACATGTGTGAGATTTGTGGAGGACCCCATTTTACTATAAAATGCCAAAAATTCATCGGGGTATTTCGCAGATTACTATGCTAACACGTATTTGCAGCCGCAGTCATATCAGTCATACCAGCTTTCATACCCACAGGCTAACCGGTGGTTTAACCCTACAACATCCGAGTCACTAGATAGAATAAAAAGTTGGCCTGATCGTCTACAAGCTGAGATATATGAGGAAAGGCATGGTGGTAGCTTGTCAGAGTATCCACCTAGCCAACATTTGTATCCACATCCCGATTATCGGGATGTCTCTTCTCACCCTAGGCCCGACTTTTCCGCCCTTCTTGCTAATCGTGACACCTTCCTCGCTAATCAACAGCTCATGCTCGAGGATATGCGTTCTTTGCTATCCATGCGCACCGACAATTTGAGGGAACAAGATGCGGCACTTGAGAGGCCACAGGCTCAGGTGGATGAACTGAAGACCATAATGGACGTTGAAGTCCCACCTCCAGTTCAGCAGGTTTATTTCATAGATGATGACCAAGACGAGATGGTAACACTTACATTACCTGATTGTATTAGGCCCGTTGCTGAAACTGTTTGTCCTTACTCATCTGATTATGTGCATGATTTAACTAACCCATATGATTCTTTACATTTGTCTTGTGAGGATGATATTTTGCAGGATTCAGGGTTTGAGCCAAAGACCATAATGGACGCCTTAGTCCCACCTTCGGTTCAGCAGGATGAGCAGTCTTGCCAGATCCCTAGTTCAGCAGCATATCCTTAGGAGGCAGATGTTTGGAGTGATAATGAGGAAATAGAAAGGATAGCCTGGGACGCATGCAGGAAAACCATGATGGAGAAGATAGGGGAGGCTAGGGAAGATATGGATTTTTCAGAATCCACAGGCTGGCTGTTTGAGGAAGAAGTGGTGGAAGAGGAAGACGACATTGACCTGCTTAAAGAAGCAGCTGATGGGGAAGCAGAGTTCGGTGACGAGTTGGTTGATTTGTCAGCTCCAGAAGTGGACAAAGATTTTGACCAAGTGTCACCAAACAACGAAGATGAGAAAGAAGCAATGGTGGAAGAAGAAGAACACCACAGCCAGCCCGTGCAAGCATTGGATATTACACTGCTACTACTACCACCACCATGGCCACCACCACGGGAGAAGGCGAAAAGGCACCTGGACCGACACAGGGTGAGGGTCAGGAGTTCCAGAGACAACAAGTCCCCTCATTACATGCCAAGAATCAGGTTTGGTCCAGGTAAATTTAAATATTGGTGGCCCGACCCATTTAAATTCGATAAAAAAAAAATTTCAATTCCACTAATGTAATTTTGCTAAATAATATGGACCGGGTGGAATTAAACGGGTTGGATCGAGTCCAAATAAAAGAGAAGCCCCCTGATTAAGTTTAAGTGTGGGGAGGCTCTGTAGAGTTTGTAAATTTATATTTATACCTATTTTTTTCTAGCTTTTCATTTTTTTTATTCGTGGTCCGTCCTTCAGTAGTGGTTCAAAGGTTTTTATCTTTCTATTTTATCTTTGTTTTTTGTGTCTTTGAGTCTGTTTGCAGGTTTGCGTATTGCTTAGGTAGAGGAAATTTCATCATGAGCGGATCCCCTGAATTATCTTTATATATATTTTATGAGTGGGAGTTTTGGTAAAGGTTTGTGTAATAAGAGAATTTTTCTTAAAAAAATAATTAACTTTCTCTGAAAAAAGACTTTTCACGTAATGTGAGGAGTCTGGGCTGACCTGTTCGCCTTATGCGACCAACTATTACCTCGGAAAGTTATTATTTTTTTTTGCTTGCAACGCGTGTTGTGATCACCAGTGTCCTTCACGTTGAGCGAGAACCATATTTTTTTTTCTTTTCTTTCTACCCATTTGGTTCTACCGTCATTCACCGCCATTTTGCCAAGCAGGTACGTCTTCTTGTTTGTTGTTATATTATGAGTCCAAGTTAGTAGTTTGAGTTTTTTTTATTTTTTTTATTTTTGTGTGGTTCGGTATTATGCTCGGGTTTTGTTTGTTTCGTTTTGCGCAGGTTTGGATTGCACCACCCATACTCAATCTCCATTCGGGTGATTCCGGAGTTGTTATTATTTAACAAGGCAAGCCCAGAGTTTACTATTGTGTCAGAGCCAATCGCGACCAAAATGCTATACGATCGAGTTGGATTGGACTACAGCTTACGAAGAAAAAAAAGTTAACCAGCTAAGTCCTTTTCAATTTTTTGTATTCGGAATTTATTTTCGTTTTCAGTCATTTCTATTCCTACATTGAGGGCAATGTAGAGTTTAAGTGTGGGGATGGGAAACTGTCGTTTAGTTTGTATAAAAAGTCGTTTAAGTCAAAAAAAAAATTAAAAAAATAAAATAAAATTTTTTTTTAAAAATGTCCCTGATTTTGAAGTTTGCATTATAAAATATGGGAAATGATAGATAAAATCAAGTGTCTGGTTTTCAAATATTATACGTATTAGAAGAATAAATAATTGAAAGCGTGTTGACTTGGGATGTGTGGGTAGGCCCAGCCGGTAGAAAAGTTTCCTTTGATCTAATACACCTAAATATATTAGGATACCTTGTGGGTTCTAATCTAGTAAAAAATGGGGAATCTGAAACCGCCAATAATAGTATAAGGAATGCCGTTATAAGTTTAAAACCGTTAGAATTTCTAATCAAAAGTTGAAAAAAAAGAGCTGGATATAAAATAAGGGCAAGACCAATGGTGTCGTTTCTAGGGATAGTGACTCCGGACTTGACTCCCTCTAGGATTGTCTGAAAATAAATATCTAAAAAAAAGCTCATGAATTAAATAGAAATCATAGCGAAAATGCTGAAGCTTAAGGTGCCTGGCCATTGGGATAGTGACTGGGATTGGTCACACCCTCTGAGTTAAGTATGCTGAGATGGAAAAAAAAAGAAAAAAAAACAACAAATGATTTTAAATTCTCTCGGTTTTCTACATAAAACGGTTAGGAATAGTCAATTGGTTGTTCCTTTTGTTTTATAAGCTTGAGGCGGAATTAGGTGAAACTGTGGCTTCTTTAGTGTGAGACCCTAGGTAGACTAAATGAACCTAAAAATGAAACTAACATGATAAGGGGCTTAAAAACCGGCGGTAGGGTTTAAGAGGACAAGTATACCTGCAATCGTAGTTGGCACGTGATTAGATTTTTAAAACTAAAGTAACCTATGTTTTGAGGCCAGATTATTTGATTGTGATTCCGAAGCATAATTCTTTTTTCAAGGACGAAAAAAAGATAAGTGTAGGGATATTTGATGTATTGTAAAATACATCTATTTCCAGTGTAAAGTTTGTATAGTTTTCGAGTCGTTTAGATAGTGTTTTTATTAGTTTTAGGCTTCTACCGGTCTATTTTATTTAGTATGGGTTTTTATAGATTTTTATTAGTTTTGAGTCAGTTTTAGTGCTTATTTATTTATTTTATATTTTGGTAGGTGTTCGAATGGACGTTGGAGCGTAAACGAGCAACTTTGGTCAAACAAAGAACACCCGAGTATAGAGCACGAGTTATAATACTATAAATAATAATATAATAATAATAAAAAAACGAAAACGAAAACGTGAATTTGGTTTCACGTTTCAAGGCCAAAAAGTCAAAGGAGGGTTTCAAAGTTAAATAGAGGAGCCGCAAATATGATTGGATGAGATTATAAAAGGAGCGATATTATTCTTTTGGGGATATCATCACACAGCAGCCGCCAGAAAGAGAAGCAGGTCTAGACAAGGAGCTTTGGAGCGGCTTTGGAGACGGAGAAGGTTCGGGGTGCACTAAAGATATATTACTTCAAGGAACCTCGGGTTTGTTTTAGTTTTATTTATTCATTTTAATTATTTACAGACATGATGAAATTGTTTTTTATAGACTTTGAATTTATGTTTCTGAATATTACTATGAGTAGCTAGACTTTTGGGGTTGCTTAGGTTTATGAACTAGACACGTTTTATGCATTATTTAATGTTTTAGGTTTTTAGTTTTGGTGTGTAGAATTCCATGATTTTAACTTTATTGTTGGATTTGATATATGTGTGTTGGTGTTGATTTTATTTGATGTTTGTTTATTGGTTTTGTGAAGTTAGGCATGTAGAGATACCCCCTAGGTCTTGAAATCAATCTAGTTCGTCAACTTAGGTTAGCGTGCTAGTATTTAGAGTTGGAGTATGACACAAGTATAACAAACTAATATAATAAATTAACTAAAACGTGCAGTCCATTCTTGAGGGTGAGAAATCTAACTCGAGTTTGCTAGGTAACTAACTAGGCATTGTTCGGTAGTTGGCAAGCGCTAGGGCGGGAGTCGCTACTTGTCCGTGTTTAGAGTTTTCCTAAGTTTTCTTCAGTAGAGTTTAAGTCTGCTTCATAGTTTGAGGGTTTTAATCCAGGAGAGGTTTTTATCTGATTTCTGTGGGATTTTGGTACGCTAGGGTGATCCAGATCCATTTTAGCATTTCTACACTTGTCCCGCCTTAAGTCTAGTGAGCCATCCTTGACAGGAGGTTTATTAGGTAAGAATAGGGTCTCAAGTTAATTACCAGATTCAGGATTTATTGCTTGTGTCTAGGTATTTTACCTAAGTAACCAGCCTTCTTCCTAGCTGATTTCTCCAAGTTCCTAGGTTCGTATAAGCAGTTGAGGTTATATTATTTATATTTAGTTTCTTCTAAGTTTATAAATATTATTTAACCCCCCATATAAGTGTATATTTATTTAGGCTAGTATTCGGTAGAGGTTGTGATCTAGAGTTGCATTCGCGTCTTTGGGTTCGATACTCGGTCTTATCTGTTTACTGCTTTGCGACCGGTACACTTGCCATGCGTGTGTAGTTTTTAGGTGAGTCGTTTTAATTAGAGCTTGTGTTATTTTTATATATACATTTACACACATCAGAAATTTCTGATGGTTTGAATTTTTTTGGATTAGACTTCTGCAAGGCTTTGAATCTTTTGTAAGTGTCATGGAGATCAGCTTCTTTCCACATTAATAATTGAGCCTTTATGCCATAGTCATTGGCTGCCAATTCTTCAATGATTTGGGTTCTCTTCAACTTCCTTTCTTTTTCAGTAGATAGCCTATCTGAGATAAGCCTAGCCCAATGTTCAAGGTGTGAAGTTGAAATACCCCTAAGAGAATGCTTCTTAGCTTTGCTGTTTTTACTGATATAATTCATCAGTTGTTGTCTCTTGTCTTCTTCGGCATTTTGAATTTGTTCTTCTTCTATTCGCTCTAACTCATTCAGCTCTTCTTCCCACATTTTAAGCTTGGCTTCATAGCTCAAGTCTTCCCTTGCATCTATTTTATTCCACAGCTCATCCTCTTTTGCCTTCTTCTTTACCTCTTTTAGTTTCTTTTCCAATTCTTCTAAACTGAAGGCAATTGGTTCAAGGTTTGGAACTGCTGAAGGTTCAGATGGGGTAGTTAGAATTGGAACAGTTGGAGTTGTGCTTTCTGCCGATGTTGGTTTTGTAGTTTGAGTTGCAACTAGTGATGGTTGTTTCTTCTCTGCAAGTACTCAAGGGTTGTCTTCATGACTTTTAAGTTGCTCATCAGCAGTTGTATCCTTTCCTTGGGAAGCATTCTCAGCTTTTTCTCTAAGGAGTTTTTCTTGGGCTTCTTGATATAAATGTCTTTCTTTTAAAGCCTCAACCTTTTTAGTCTCTTGTGATCTCTTGTTGGCCTCCTTGAGTCTTTGAGCTTCATGAGCCTTTTTGCTCTATTCAAGGTCAATCTTTTCAGGTACCTTGCCTTTCTCCCTCTTTCTGGCTTCATCTATTTCAGGAAACCATGGGGCAGGAGGGGAAACACCAGAAAGATGTTCAAATTGTCTTCTATTGTCTTCAACCTTTCTTGACAACTCTTCTAGTTTGTGGTCCATGGCATTGTTTATCATCTCTATTTGGGTTTTGTTCTTGAGTTATATGGCAGTGGTGAATGTTTGGAGATGAGATGAAAGGAGTTGGTGTACCATTTGATATAAGGCACCTTCTGGGCTGCATAGTTGGTTAATGTCTATACTTGTAGCACCAGATGAAGATGTTTGGACAGGCTGTTTTGTTTGTGGAGGGTGAGTTTTTGGGTGATCCTCAGTGAAAACTGGGGATGCTGTTGGATCAGTTTGCTCTTTTTGTTAAGTAAGAACTTGCTATTTTGACACTTAAGTGTTTAGCAAGTCCTTGTAAATCAGATTATAAGCACAGCGGAATGTTATAAGTTAAAGCAACACTTTTTACACTAAGGCAGAGTTATAACTCCCCCTTGATGTTTTAAAACTAATAAATGACAAAGTATTTATTATGAATCTAAGTTGTAAATGAGAATTAGATACTTAGACAGATTCACAATAAATACAGAAATGGAATAGAACAGTGAGAGTGTTTGAAGGATTTTTCTATTAAAATCAATGTCTAAAATAGAAGGTTGAAGCCTCCTATTTATAGACGTTTACATGCATGTATCTTGCTCAAAAAGCAAGTACAGAAACAACAGAAACAAGTTGCACAAGTTGCAACATTGAAAGAAACAAATACAGCTAAAAAGTAATAATAAACAATAAACTACTGATGCAAAAAGGCGGTGGGAAATATCTGATGCTAAGTGCTGATGAAGGACAAACTACTGAAGAGTAGTTTTGTCTTCAGTACTTCTGAAGTGAACTTGTCTGGTTTGGACTTCAGAACTTCTGCTTCTTCAGCACTTCTCATATCTTCTAATCAGCAGTTTCTTGTCTTCTCTTCAGTACTTCTATACTTAGCCAAAATGACAGAAGTGAATTAGACTAAGGTTTACAAAAGTGGTTTCACCAATCCTCTTTGTCCTAACAATCTCCCCCTGGATTGATGAAGCCAAAACCTTACTAATTCCTTATGTGTTTCTTCTGTCTTGAACAATCTTCCATATCTCTTTGTACATGGTGTTCTTGAGCTGGTTTAACTGACCATCAGATAGAGATCCTCTCTGTGGTTCTAGATGTTGAATTGTGAGCAGGTCTTGTGTTGACAGTTTCTTCAGATCACTGATCTTCTTGTAAGCCCTGCTTGAGAGGTCTCTTCTTGTTAACAGTACTGAGTTGTTATCAGTAAGTGACCATCTGATGATAGGGATCTTTGACTTGTTAAAGTCAGAAGAATAGGGAACCAGACTTGTCCCTTGGGTTGATGGTCCTGAGTGCTGGATGTCTTCAGTTTCAGATAGCCTCAGGTGGGATTCTCTTCCTTGTTGTTGTTGCATATCAGGCATCTGAACAGTTGGGAGATGGTGTTCAGTCACTACTCTGGTATGCAGCTTTTCTTTGATGGTCTTTTGTATTTGATAAGCAAAAGTGGAAGGATCCCTGAATTGTGTTAACAGAGGTTTCTCCTCAATGTCAAAATCTGAATGGACTATTGAACTTCCTTCAAGTAGTACCATTTTGAAGTTAGTTTTGACATTGTCCTCTGCCTTCTTCTTCTGAGTAGCAGTTCTTCTAGATGCACCAGAAGTTCTAACTACTGATCTTGAAGGATCAGCAGTTTGAAACTTCTCAGGATTTGCAGCCTTGGCAGCCAAGTATTTTCTATAAGTATCCATCAGTCTTTCTTCTTTCCATCTGGATACTGAGGCTTTTGAACCATATCCTTCTGCTACTAACTCTTCTATTATCTAGGCTCTCTTGGCCTTTCCATCTTTGCTTGTGGCCACTTTGTCTGCAAGCAGTTGTGCTCTTCTTGTCAGCTCTTGCATAGAGAGTCCTTTGAGTGTAAAGGCTTTAGTCTTGCTGTTCTTGGTAATGTAAGACACCAGTTGTTGTCTTTTATCTTGTTCAGCAATCTCATCAAGGCTAGCCTGCCTTTGTAGTTCAGCTGCATAAGCCTGAAGTTTTTCTTCATGGCTTAGATCCAAATCATCCCTTTCTTCCAGATATTTCCAGATCTGATCTTCTCTGGCCTTCTTGTTGGCTGCAATTAAGCTCTTCTCTAATAGTTCAGCTGATTGAGAGATAGGAGAAGGGTTTAATACAGTCATTGTTGTAACAGTTGTAGGCCTGATGGGATCAGATGTTGGTTGAATGGGAGCAGTGGTTCTGGAAGGTTCAGTTGTTTGAGGTTTGGAAGTGTTAACTTCTGATGTGCTGACAACTGCTGATGGTTTGTCAGCTACTGAAGGATTGTCTTCAGTACTTTCTGATTCTTCATCAGAAGTTTTGTCATCAGAAGTTTCTTCATTTTGCCTTAGGGATTCTTCAGATGTTTGGGTCTCATCTTCTTTCTCTGCTGCTTCAATTTCTTCTATTGAGACACCAAACTGTTTGGCCAATTTTTCTTTCCTGGCCTGATCTTTTTGATCTCTTTCAAGGATGGCCACTCTTGCCCTTATCCTGGCTTGGAATGACTCCTTAGGTTCCCTGATCTTCTCCCCCTTTTTGGATTCATCAATTTTAACCCTTGAAGCAGAGGGTTGGGAGAATTGTCCTTGAAGATGAGCAATCTGTTTGCTGTTGAAGTCTATTTTGTTGGACAGATCGTTCATCTTGGTCTTGATCACTCCAAATTGGTTCTTGATGGACAGCTCCAAGTCAGCTGTATATGTATGGAAGTGATTTCTGATGAGTGTATTCATCATGTGGTACAGGGGACCCTCTGGGCTGCATAGCTGGTTCATGTCTATGCTTGTTTGCCCAGGGAATTGGGTAGGCATTTGTTGTGAAGGGGGTGTTTTTGGGAGATCCTCATGTTGTACAGAGGATGCCACTCTAGGGGTTTTAGGGATTGAGTGGGCTTTAACCTGTGCAGAGGTGACTGGCTTCTTGAGCCTGGATACCCCAGAAACAGGACCTTCAGAAAGTGCCGTCAATTCAGTAGTTTGAGTGTGTGAAACATCATCCAAACTAATGGAATCATCTGAATCCCTGATGTTGTCCTCAATGAGGACTGTCTCAGTTAAATCATGAGCTGAGCCCAACTCAGTTCTCTCATGAACCTCTTTTTCTTGGTACTGAGGATTTCCTACCTCAGGCATTAAGCCTTCATCAGTAGTTGCCACATCTGAGGTCTTAGCTATGTTACTTCTATCCTCAGATCCACCACTGGGTGGTAACTGAGTAGTAGCAGCCTCAGATGCCCCAAGAGTCTCTAAAATTGGGCTTAAAGACTCTGGTCCACCCTCATCTCTTGGGATAGGGCTAGAGATGTCCACATCCATGTCTGATGTAGTAGTTATGTCCCCTGTTTGTTGTGGTTGTAGGGGACTGACATGATCAGATGGGACATTCTCTTTTAGCCCAGAGAGAAGTTTGGCAATTTCTATTGCCTCTTGTTCAGAAATTTGTGGGGTTGGTTCAGTAGTTTGGGCAATAGGTGGTGAAAGTTGTTGTTCAGCAGTTTCAAAAGAAGAGTGTGTTTCATATGTTTTTCTAAGTCTTTTTCTTTTGAATAAAATGGTTATAGGTGCTCTTGGTGGGGTTTGAGATGGATGAGACTGAGAGGGTGTTTCAGTCTCATCTATTTGAAGAGCAGAATGCCCATGAGCATGTTCAGGCATCTCAACCTCCTGAACAGCTTTTCTTTTGGGTTGGTGGGGTGCAGTTTTTGTTGGCTTGGGCTTTTTGGCTTTTGGTGGGGTGAGTTTGGAAGATGTGGGCTTCAGGGGGACTTGTTGTTGTTCTCCCTGATCATCTTCTGGCCAGGCAGCCGGTTTGTTATGCCTTGAGTATGCTTGTGATGTTAAAGGATTTGAAGTTGAAATTTTTCCCACAAGCACCTCATTACCCAGTTCCCCTATTATGCATTGCATAATGAACCTTGGGTATAACAAAAACTTTTTCTTGGTATTATTGTGATGTAACACCAACTCATTGAAAAATAGTTTTGATGCCCTGAATTTAGTTTCATTCACAATGGAATGAAATATTGGTTGAAAAGTGGAGGGCATCTGGTCATAAGACCCTGTTTTTGGACTCAAACACATAATAATATAATGAAACAAAAGCTTGTATTTTGGTTCAAAATATTTTTAGAATATTGTAGCATGGGAGAGAGTACCTTGATAACCACACTCAGTCATGGTTAGATGAATATCAGTGTTAGCAACATGGTCAGGGGCAGTTACATCATCCAGACCCAGTCTTGTTGCCAGTGTGGCCGGTGTGATGGTCAGTTGTTTCCCTTTTATTCTTGAGTTGAGGGAAATGACCTCATCACCCATTGTAACCGTCTCAGCATTTGCCCAGAACTCATTCAGAGTTTCAGTGTGAATTGGTGGGTTTATTGTGAGAGCAGTAAAATATTGGGATTTGACGACAAGATCAATGATCTCATCGTATTGGGACCAGCCTTCTTGTTTTTCAAGAAAGGCCCTTTGATTGTGTCTCTGTTTTAGAACTAGAGCCATGTGGTTTGGGTTTTTGATCGAACAGTGGATTTGCATGTATAGGTTATTGAGAGAGTTTTTGAGAGAGAAGGAGGGATATTTTGAGTTTGAAAGGATAAGTGTGTAGAAAAGGTATTTATTAGAAGTTTTAACCGCTTGAATCTTCTTTATTAGAAGTTTTAAAACCGCCTTTGGTTAAAAATCTTTTTATCAGAGGTTTTAAACTGATTAGGTCAAACCTCTGATGATGGGAAAAGTCAGATTTGCCCTTTTGACTTAAACTGCTGATGAAGGATTACTTCATCAGTAGTTCCCATTTTCTCTTCAGTAGTTTTAACAGCTGATGAGAAATGTTTTTATAAATACTTTATTCATAACTTCTGAAGGTTATTTTATCAGAAGTTACATACTTTTTCAGAAAATTATCCCCATACTGATGATTTTTGTTCATCAGTAGTTCCTCTCATACTGATTTTTGTTTAATCAGTAGTTCTCTTTTTGTTTTTCAGAAGTTTTGTTTCAGACTTTTGTCTTTTGTAAGTGAAAACCAGAAAAAAGAAGGAAAAGGTAAACAGGATGGAATCAAGGATGGAAAAAGGAAAAAAAAATTTGATGTTTTATGCATAACAGTAGTGATTGATGTAGAAGTTTGATGTAGAGTTGGGTAGAATCAAGTGTTAACTTGGATTCTAACTGATATGCATATAGAAAAAAAAATAAAAAGAAAGTAAACACTTACAAATTTAGCATTCCAAGCATGGATACTAACTTCTGAAATGTTGATGTGTCAAGGGGCTTAGTGAAGATGTCAGCTATTTGATTAGCTGTTGCTACGTGCTTCACCTCAATCTTGCCTTTTTCATAGCAATCTCTTATGAAATGGTACCTGATCTCAATATGTTTGGTTTTTGAGAACTGTACCGGATTTTGAATGATGCTAATGGCAGATTTGCTGTCTACAAACAAAGGTGTCTTGGTCTCTTTGATTCCATAATCAAGAAGTTGATATTGGAGCCATTGTATCTGTGATGTACAACTTGCAGCTGCAATGTATTCAGCTTCAGCAGTTGAAGTTGCAACAGATGTTTGCTTCTTTGATTGCCATGACACTAGACAGTTACCCAGGAATTGACAACCACCAGATGTTGACTTTCTTGTCATCTTACACCCTGCATAGTCACTATCTGAAAAAGCTGATAACT
The DNA here is from genome assembly GCA_030844895.1 of Ambrosia x helenae. Lineage (NCBI taxonomy): Eukaryota > Viridiplantae > Streptophyta > Magnoliopsida > Asterales > Asteraceae > Ambrosia > Ambrosia x helenae. The sequence continues at coordinate 100,016,228 of CM061228.1, read as the reverse complement.
TGGTATTGCTTGAGGCAGGATACCAAATTCCCAGTGTTGGTGTTCCTTTCAGATATCTGAAAATTCTTTTGACTGCTATAAGGTGTGATTCCCTTGGTGCTGATTGATATCTAGCACAGACACATGTTGAAAACATAATATCTGGTCTAGAAGCAGTTAAGTATAAAAGGGAACCTATCATGCATCTGTACATGGTTTGATCAACCTGTTTTCCTTGATCATCAGGTTCAACTTGTGTGATTGGTGTCATGGGAGTGGAACATGATTTACAGTCATTTAAAGAAAATTTGTTCAATAATTCTTTAACATATTTTGATTGATGTATAAAAGTTCCATTTGTTTGTTGTTTGATCTGCAGTCCTAGAAAGTACTGCAGTTCTCCCATGGTACTCATCTCAAACTTTGATTGCATGAGTTTCTTAAAATCATCACACAGTTTTGTGTTTGTTGAACCAAAAATGATATCATCAACATAAATTTGAACAAGTAAGACATGATTTCCAACATGTTTAATGAAAAGTGTTTTATCAATGGCACCTCTTGTAAAGTTATTTTTGAGTAAAAAGGTGGAGAGTGTATCATACCAGGCTCTTGGAGCCTGTTTGAGCCCATAAAGAGCTTTGTCCAGTCTGTACACCCACTCAGGATGAGAAGGATCCTCAAACCCAGGTGGCTTACAGACATACACCTCCTCTTTGATTTTTCCATACAAAAATGCACTTTTCACATCCATTTGATAAACTTTAATTTTGTTGGAAATGGCATAGGCCAGAAATAACCTGATGGCCTCAAGCCTTGCAACTGGAGCAAAGGTTTCATCATAGTCAATTCCCTCTTCTTGAGAGTACGCTTGAACTACCAGTCTTGCCTTGTTCTTGATTATCATACCAGCTTCATCTTGTTTGTTCCTGAAAACCCATCTTGTACCAATTGGTTGCTTGTTTTGAGGTAAGGGACAGATTTCCCAGACCTGTTGCTTGTTGAACTGAAGCAGTTCATCTTGCATAGCTTGCACCCAATTATTGTCTTTGAGGGCTTCCTGGTACTTCTTTGGTTCCAACTGTGAAATAAAGGCTGAAAATAGGCAAAAGTTGGAAAGCTGGTTTCTGGTAAGAACACCTGAAGCTATATCACCCATGATTTGATCAAGTGGATGATCTCTGTGTTCAATCAGTTGTTGTAAACCACTGACAGGTGTAGGTGGCTCTTGTTCTTCAAACAAACTACTGAGGTCTATAATATCTGGTTCAGCAGTTTTAGCTTCTTCAGTAGTTGCAGGTGCTGAAGCAGATGTTTGAGTTTGGCCTTCAGTATTTGTTTGATCAGAAGTTTGAGAAACTTCTGATGGTGTTGTAGTTGACTTAATGACTGTTTGAGGAGTCCATGGTGTAGGAGCCTCATCTTCAAACCTTTGATCACCATAATAAGTAGGTTTGGAAGAAGTAACAGTCTTTTCAGGTCCAAAGTGAAAGTTGTCAAGGTCAAAGAGTTCAGCAGGATGTGCTGGAATAAGAGTGTGTTTTGACTCATTGAACTTGACATTCAATGTTTCTTCTACTATCCTGGTGTGAGAATTAAAAACCTTGTAGGCTTTTCTAGTTGAAGAATAACCAAGAAAGTAACCTGAGTCAACTTTGGCAGCAAACTTTGAAATAGATTCCTTTATGTTCAAGATGAAACATTGACACCCAAAAGCCCTGAAAAAGGAGATAAGGGGCTTCATGCCATGAAGAACTTCATAGGCAGTCTTGGAATGTCTCTTGACCACAAGAACTCTATTCTGAACATAACATGATGTGTTAACTGCTTCTGCCCAAAAGTACAATGGCAGTCCAGAATCAGCTAACATTGTTCTTGCTCCTTCTATCAATGTTCTGTTCTTCCTTTCTACTACACCATTTTGTTCAGGAGTTCTGGGAACACTGTATTGTCTAATAATCCCTTTAGAAAACAGAATTCATCCAGAGTTTTGTTCCTGAACTCTGTCCCATTGTCACTTCTAATGGTTTTGACAGATAGAGAATATTGTTTCTCTACTTGTAGAATGAAGAACTTGATGATTTCAGCAGCCTCATCCTTGGAAAATAAGAAGAATACCCATGTGAATCTTGAGTAGTCATCAATGATGACTAAGCAGTACTTCTTTTTACCAAGGCTCATAATCTTGACAGGTCCAAATAAGTCCATATGGAGTAGTTGAAGACATGCAGTTGTTTTTGATTCTTCAATAGACTTATAGGAGGACTTATGCTGTTTTCCCTTTAAACAGGATACACAGTGTTCTTGACACTGGTATACTTTCAAAGGTAGACCTCTGACCAAGCCCATTTTTGTGACTTTATTTATGGTTTTAAAGTTCACATGGCCAAGTCTCCTGTGCCAGAGATCTGTTTCTGAAGTTGATGCCCTTGAGAAGAAACAGGCTGTGTTGTTCAATACTTTGTCTTTCTCAATGTCCACTGCATAGACATTGCCACATCTTTTGGCAATCAGCAAAGTATGATTTTCTATAATCTTCTCTATCAACTTCTGGCCTTCTGGTGAGATGATCTTGCATGCTGTCTTTGTGAAAAAGGAAGAATATCCTTTATCACACATTTGTGACACACTCAGCAAGTTGTATTCAAGGTTCTCCACCAGATTGACCTTGTCAAACTGTATTTTGCCAGAGGAGAAATTGCCATGTCCTAGCACATATCCCTTAGCATTGTTCCCAAAGGATACAGATCCTTCTCTTTGGCTAATAAAGTTGTTTATCAGGTATCTGCATCCAGTCATGTGCATAGAGCCTCCACTATCAACATACCATATGCTGTTTAAGCCCCTGGAAACTCTCTGCACATAAAAGCAAATTAGTTAGATTTGGGAACCCAAGCCTGTTTGGCTTTGGGTTTGCTCTTGAGAACAGTTACAGTTTGTTCTTGACCAGGTTGAGAAATCCATGTCTTTTTGGAAATGGATTTTTCATTAAGAACCATGGTGGTATCCTTTTTAGGACCACCATCAACCTTGGTCATCAGTAGTTCTACCATGTTCTTTAGATTTTGAATCTCAGCAGTTTGTGAAACTGCTGATGATTCAGGTCTAACTACTGACAAGGAATTTTGAGAAAAAGATTTCGGTTGAGATTTTATCTTTTTCTGAGAAAAGGTGTTTTCAGGTTGTTGTTTCTTGGGTTTAAAGATTCTTTCATAATCATTTCTGATTTGATTTCCCACAACCTGTTGTTTAAATTTTTGATTGAACTGAATTCCTTTTCTGTATCTACAAAATTCAGTTTTGTGGTTGAACAGGCCACAAATTTCACATTCTTTTGCCTTTTGTTTTTGATCTAAAGGCAAATTTCTGACATTTGTGAAAAGATTTTGCTCATCAGTAGTTTTCAGGTTCTCAACTCCTGATGTAGATGAAACTACTGATGGCTTATTGTCAGATTTTGTTAATACTTCTGAAGTACTTTCTTTAAAAATGCCAGGATTTCTGTTTAGAAAGTTTTCATGGAAAGATGTGCATTCTTTCCCTTCAGAAGTTTCATTTGAAACAATTCTTCTCCCATCTTCAGTAGTTTTGGGAGAAAAATCTGTTGGTGTTTCAACATGATGGTATCCTATGCCAAACTTAACATTTGAAGCACTTTGTTTGTTTAGCAATAATTGATACCCCTTACAAGATTCCACCCATTTTTCACAAGTGATCCTGGTGTCAGCAAGCTCTTGTCTGACATCTCCCAGGTCATTTAGCATGATTTTGATTTGTGCTTGGGTTTCAATAGCAGAGTCAGTTAATTTAGAAACTTCTTTTGTTTTAGCACACAGTTTTCTTTCTAAATCACATTTTATCTGTGTGTATTTTCTTTCTAAATCATTGGCTTTGCCTTGTAAGTGCAGATTTGTCTCTCTTATGAGAGCAAAAGTTTCTTTGCAAGAATTTGAGCAAAGTTTTGTCAAAGATTCTTTTGATACCTGTGACAATGCAGATTTTGAAGTACAGCCTTCAAATGCCATTAAGGCAAAGTTCTTTCTGCCATTGTCTGGTTCTCCCCAGTTGATGTCAAACACTTTGTTGTCTGCATCAGGATTGCACTCTGTGGTGTCATAAGGGAGACTGCTCCAGTCAACATACCCTGAGGTAAAGAGACTTTGTTGAGAGGGTTGTTGAGGCTGTGGAGGAAGTTGAGCAGCTGGAAAGGGAGGGATTGATTGTTGGCTCTGCATCTGTTGAGCAGGCACTTGAACATATTGTACTTGAGGCATATATTGCTGTTGAGGAGCTTGTGCCTGTACAAAATGAGCACTCCCTTGAGTTCCATTATTCCTATTATAATTGGGGTTATAGTTATTTCCAGATTGTGATTGGTTAAAGCTAGAGCTTCTACACTCTCTAGCAAAGTGTCCCAACTTCTGACACTTGTGACATCTCAGTTTAGATTTGTAAAAACCAATTTTTGTATTACTGGTCAATCCTGGAAATTTCCTTCCTGACCTTTTATAAAACTTGTTAGTTTTAATGCTTAGCATGGCCAGTTGGTGTAATATGTCCATTTCTTCTAAGTCATCACTGCTAAAAATTTTCAAATCATCCATGATAAAACATAGATTATCAGCAGTTTGACTTTGGTCATCATTGTCATAACCTGGGAAAGATCTTTCTGATGAGATCCCAGTTGTTATGTCAATATTGTCATAAGATCCATAGGAACAAGTTGGTGAATCTTGTCCCAAAAGTGCTGTACTACCTGGTAGGTAGTCATCAGCAGTTTTACCAGAAGTTTGTAATTTCTTCTTTTGATCAATTTCTCTCTCAAAAGTAAGTAATCTCCCATGGAGTTTTGTAAGAGTGAGGGAGCTAAAATCTGGTGAGGATCTTAAAACAATGGAGTAAGTTTCCCATTTGTCAGGTAAAGACCTTAAAAATCTATGTAGCATAGACACTGTTGTATAGGTCTGACCATTTAACTTTAGCTCAGATATTAATGAGGAGAATCTTTCAAATTGTTGAGTCAAGGTTTCCCCATTAATATAAGCAAATGTTTCATATTGTTGAGCTAAAATTTCTCTGGTGTTGGCAATCACCTCTTCAGTTCCTCCAAACTGTTCTTTAAGACAGTCCCAAAGTTCTTTGGCACTTTCACAATGTAAAAGGCCAGAGTATATCTCATTTGGGAGAGCCATTGCCAACATAGAGAATGCTTTTGCATCTAGCTCAAGTTTTAGGAAATCCTCATCTGTATAGTCTTTGGGTTCCTTTGGAATCCCTTCTTTAGTTTCAAGATTTATATTTACTGGTTTGTGAGGACCATATATCACAGATCTCCAACAACCTGTGTTGGTTTGTGACAAGGTATGTGCCATTCTCTTTTGCCATATGTTGTACTCATTTCTCACAAGCATGGCAGGTTTAGTGGCAGAACCAGTATTATGTGGATCCATTTTAAAGAGTATAGATTTGTCAGATGACTCTTTTAAGTGATGGATATTGATAAAAAGTGAACTTTTGATCTTTTTATTGAATATCAATAAGAGCTTTGTGTCTGATTCTCAATTTGTTAGATTGATATGTGATCAAATAAACCAATGCTCTGATACCAATTGTTGGATCAGTTTGCTCTTTTTGCTAAGTAAGAACTTGCTATTTTGACACTTAAGTGTTTAGCAAGTCCTTGTAAATCAGATTATAAGCACAGCGGAATGTTATAAGTTAAAGCAACACTTTTTACACTAAGGCAGAGTTATAACTCCCCCTTGATGTTTTAAAACTAATAAATGACAAAGTATTTATTATGAATCTAAGCTGTAAATGAGAATTAGATACTTAGACAGATTCACAATAAATACAGAAATGGAATAGAACAGTGAGAGTGTTTGAAGGATTTTTCTATTAAAATCAATGTCTAAAATAGAAGGTTGAAGCCTCCTATTTATAGACGTTTACATGCATGTATCTTGCTCAAAAAGCAAGTACAGAAACAACAGAAACAAGTTGCACAAGTTGCAACATTGAAAGAAACAAATACAGCTAAAAAGTAATAATAAACAATAAACTACTGATGCAAAAAGGCGGTGGGAAATATCTGATGCTAAGTGCTGATGAAGGACAAACTACTGAAGAGTAGTTTTGTCTTCAGTACTTCTGAAGTGAACTTGTCTGGTTTGGACTTCAGAACTTCTGCTTCTTCAGCACTTCTCATATCTTCTAATCAGCAGTTTCTTGTCTTCTCTTCAGTACTTCTATACTTAGCCAAAATGACAGAAGTGAATTAGACTAAGGTTTACAAAAGTGGTTTCACCAATCCTCTTTGTCCTAACAGATGCCACTCTTGGAGAATAAGGCTGTGAGTGGTCTTTAACCTGATCCTCTGTGACTAACTCTTTGAGTATTGATACATTGGATTCGGGACCTTCACAACCAGCCGTCAAATCCTTGAAATTTGATTCATCATCCAAACTAATGGAATCATCTGAATCCCTAATGAGAGCATCGTCAGTTTTACCATGAGGTAGGCCCAACCTAGTAGTCTCATGAACGCCTTTTTCTTGGTTCTATAGATTTCCTACCTCAGGCTCAGATCCTTCATTAGCAGTTGCCACATATGAGGTCTTAATTATGTTACCACTGGCCTCTAATCCACCAAGGGGTGGTAAAAGAGTATTGGCAGCCTCGTATGTATCTAAAGATTCTAAGATTGGGCTTAGAGACTTTGGTCTTTCCCCATCTCTTGGGTTAGGACTGATAATATCCACATCAATGGCAATATCAGTACTTTCTTCCCATCAGTAGTCATCAATGATGACCAAGCAGTACTTTTCTTACCAAGGCTCATGATTTTGACTGGCCCAAATAAGTCCATATGGAGTAGTTGAAGGCACGCAGTTGTTTTTTATTCTTCAATAGACTTATAAGAGAACTTATGTTGTTTTTCCTTAAGACATGAAACACAGTGTTCTTTACACTGATATTCCTTCAAGGGTAGACCTCTGACCAAGTCCATTTTTGTGACTTTGTTTATGGTTATAAAGTTCACATGGCCAAGTCTCCTATGCCAAAGGTCTGTTTTAGAAGTTGATGCCTTTGAGAAGTAACAGGTAGTGTTGTTCAATACTTTGTCTTTTTCAATGTCCACTGCATAGACATTGCCATATCTTTTGGCAATTATCAAAGTATGATCTTCAATAATCTTCTCTATCAACTTTTGGCCTTCTGGTGAGATAATCTAGCACGCAGTTTTGGTGAAAAAGGAAGAATATCCTTTATCACACGTTTGAGAGACACTCAACAAGTTGTATTCTAAGTTTTCAACCAGATTGACCTTATCAAACTGTACTTTACCAGAGGATACATTGCTATATCCAAGCACATATCCCTTAGCATTGTTCCCAAAGGACACAGTTTCTTCTCTTTGACTTATGAAATTGTTGATCAGGTACCTGCATCCTGTCATGTGCATTGAGCCTCCACTGTCAACGTACCAAATACGGTTTAGACCTCTAGAGACCCTCTGCATAAAGAGTAAATTAGTCAGTTTTAGGAACCCAAGCCATTTTGGCTTTTGGTTTACTCTTGAGAACAGGAAGAGTAACAGTTTGTTTAGCACCATTTTTAGAAATCCATGTTATTTTAGCCATGGATTTGCTTTTAGAAGAAATGGTGGTAACTTGTTAAGGTTCACCATCAACTTTGATCATTAGAAGTTTGATCATTTCTATCAAATTGTTAACCTCGGTAGTTTGTGAAACTACTGATGGTTTGGATCTAACTTCTGAAATAGAACTTTGAGAAAAAGGCTGATATTGAGATTTAGTCTTTTTTCTGAGGAAAGGTTTAGCTTGGTTGTTGTTTGTTGGGATAAAAGGTGTTTTCAAAATCCTGTTTAATTTGTTTTCCCACAACTATTTGTAAAATTTTCTTGTTGTACTGATTTACTTTCCTATATCTACAAAATTCTGTTATGTGGTTAAACATACCACATACTTCACATGGTTTTGCCTTTCCATTTGTTTTAACTATTTCAGGAGTTCTGGAAGGCAAATCACTGACATTTTCAGAATTTTGAACTTTGCCATCAGTAGTTTTCAGGATCTCAACTCCTGATGTAGATGAAACTACCAAGGACTTGATGTCAGCGGTTTTAACTTCTGCAGAACTTTCATTTGCATTTTTGAGAAAGTTCTGATGAAAAGATGTGCATTCTTTCATTTCAGAAGTTCGTTTTTGAACTATTTCACTCCTATCATCAGCAGTTTTGGGAGTGAAATCGGTTGGTAATTCTGTGTGGTTATAACCAATGCCAAACTTAACATTTGATGCAGTTTGTTTGTTAAGTAGTATTTGATAACCTCTACATGACTCCACCCAATTTTCACAATCAACCTTGGTGTCAGCAAGCTATTTTATGACATTTCGTAGGTTTTCTATCATGATTTTTATTTGTGCTTGGGTTTAAATATCATTATTAGTCAATTTAGAAATTTCTTTTGATTTTTGAAGCAAGTTTTCTTTCTAAATCACATTTTCATTTGTGTAAATTTTCTTTCAGAGTCATTGGCTTTGCCCTGTAGATGCACATTGGTCTCTCTTATCAAAGCAAGTGCTTCTTTGCATGAATGTGAGCACAGTTTTAAAAGAGATTCTTTTGAAACCTGTGATATTGCAGACTTAGAGGAAGATCCCTCAAAAGCCATCAAGGCTTTTTTCTGCCATTATCAGGTTCTCCCCACTTGGTATCAAAGACTTTGTTGTCTGCATCTGGATTGAATTCAGATGTATCATAAGGAAGGATGCCCTAATCAACATTCCCTGATGTGAACAAACTTTGTTGGCTGGGTTGTTGAGGTTGGGGAGGCTGAGCAGCAGCAGTGGAAGGCATATGTTGTTGGGCCTATTATTGAGCAGACATCTGGACATATTGTATTTGTGGCATGTATTGTATTTGTGGCATGTATTGTATTTGTGGAGCTTGTGCCTGTACAAAATGCGCACTTTCCTGTGATCCTAGATTTCTATTATAACTAGAGTTAGTTTAATTTCCAGACTGTGGTTGATTATAGCTAGAGCTTCTAAACTTTCTAGCAAAGTGCCCCAACTTCAGACACTTGTGACATCTAAGTTTAGATTTGTCAAAACCAACTTTTGTTTGATTATTCAGTCCTGGAAATTTTATACCTGACCTTTTGTAAAATTTATTCGTTTTAATGGTTAACATGGCCAGTTGATGCAGTATATCCATTTATTCTAAATCATCAGTACAAAAATTTTTCTAATCATCAATAATGAAACACATATTATCATAAGCTGTGACACCCCAGGAATATCCCACATCAGCCGTTACCAGGAGAGATCCTTGGTTCATATGTAATCCAATGCCTCTTAAATCACCAACGTGTTTTGGGGCCTAATGTTAGTAAATGAGCGGAGAACTCCACAGTTAAGTTGTAATAATACATTTTGCTTTCGCTGTGTTAGAACGGTTTTGAAACTCAATGGTAGTTTACGTTGTTCTCTTATTATATGAATTTAGTACAACTTAAAAGTAAAACTCAAAGTCTGAAATGTTTACAAAACATGCATATGATCCCTAGACGCCGTGAGACTCCGTGCGCCTATACTCAATGCTGCTACCTTAGCGACCTGAGAAAACATGCCAAAAAGACGTCAACATATAATGCTGGTGAGTTCACAGGTTTTAAGTTCACAAAACGTTTTCATGCGTAAAGAGTTTCATCAAAGTACCAAATGTGCAAAACCTTAAGTAAATAACAAGCGTTTCCTTACTACTACGACTGTGTTGCCAAAACCATTACTGACAAGCGTTGCGTGTGTTGTCGCCCGTGTTTGAGTTGCCAAAAATAGAGACAATATGCACCCGCCCGGCTCCCAGCCGTCGGGTGGGATTCGTCAAGCCCAATAGATCTATCCACATTTCCCCCGTTGTGCCCCGCACATTCATGGTTTCAATAGGGACTTAGCGTTGCGTTTCGTCGTATAGTAATTAAGTGCCAAGCGCCAAGTATCAAATGCCAAACATCAATGTTTAAAAGTGTCAAGTGCCAATGTGAAATATGCCAAGCGCCAAACGTGTCACGTTTCTTAAAAGAGTTACATTCCAAAATATGTCATGTTTCCAAAAGTGTTGCGTTTCCAAAAGTGGTATGTTTCAAAAGCGTTGCATTTCAAAAGCATTGCGTTTCAAAAGCGTTGCGTTTCAATAGTGTTGTGTTTCAAAAGCGCTGCGTTTCATAAGCGTTGCGTTTCAAAACATAAACGTTGTATTTGTTAAAACGTGTGGCATGCTTCTCCCCCGAGAGAAAAGTGTATAAAAGAGGGGCCGTGAAACTCACCTTAGAGTGCGTCTTCTAATAACTAGAATTCCAACACGTGTATGATAATCCCAACTAATGACAACCTATCAATGAGTTTACATAAGTGTGATGACTATAAACCCAAAGGCTAACTAGTCCCCGATTGTCCAGATCTTGACTACGTGTGTTAAAAAGTGTGTTTAAACGTTAACCGGACATCCCAGACTGACCCGACATCCCGTTGGTGACCCATTACATCAATTAGTCATGCACATAAGTTTAACACATAAGTTTCAAGCATAAAACACTTAGTTTGCATCAAAAATCTCATTCCGGACATCAGATGGTCGAATGTGGTTTTTCCCATTTCCACGTTCGCCTGTTTGAGCCACGTTTTGTTCCACGTTCGCCCGTTTGAGCCACGTTCTGTTCCACGTTTGCCCGTTTGAGCCACGTTCGCCCGTTTGAGCCACGTTCGCCCGTTTGAGCCATGTTTTGTTCCACGTTCGCCCATTCGAACCAATTATATTCCACGTTCGCCCGTTTTCATCAGCATTTTATAAAACGCACCAAAACACATCTAAACGGTCCGAAAACATCACGAAACATCACCAATCATAGCAGTCAACTATCATTAACATATTCCTACAAAACCCTACCAATTTTATCCCGAAATCCGTCCGTTTTACAAGTTACCCGAAATATCAAATTATGGAGATGTCACATCAAACGCATACAATCTTTACCCAATTAGGAAACTTTCTAAAATCAATCAATAACCAACTTAATATACTCAGATTATCGCGAACAAGAAACCCCCAATCATATCCTTATCACTATCATCATGAATAAGCCCTAGATCTAACCCGAAATCCCCAAAATGATCAAAACATCATCAATAATCAATTGTAACCTATCTAAATCATAAATCATCATCAATAACAGTCCTAGATCATTGTTATAACATCTATACAGGAATCAATCAGCAAACAATACATAACACCACATAAAACACTATTAACACATGTTAATTTGTATGAAAACTCATTGTTTATGAATAGGTTTTGTTTAGAAAGATATTAGAAAGGTTTTTATCCATGAAAACAGGTTTGAATCAGATCTGGACTCTTGGGGTTTAATGAAAACGAATTGAAATGCTTTAAAAATGATTTAGAATGAAGAACACACCTTAGATCTTCGTGTAGAAGATGTTTGTAGGTCAGATTATAGAAAACAAGGGCAAAAACTCCTTCCCCAATGTTTAAAGTTGCTAGAGAGTGTTTTGAGGCGTTTAGGGTTTGTGAAATGGTGAAAAATGACAAAGTGTGGTATTTATACTATGTCCACATTCGCCCCTTAGGGTCGAACGTACCCTGACTTGGTCGAATGAAATTCTTTCAATTCCATATCCCAGGTTCGCCACTTTTACAAGGGTCGAATTAGGAGTATTGTCCAGGTTCGCCCATTCGATTGGTCGAACCAGGACTCACGTTTTTCTAGTTTTCCAATTTGTCGTGTTTAACGCATTTTAACGCACCCTAACATACGAGCATGCAACCTTAGTCTATGCTTAACATATTTAAGCATGGATGATTATCTACACATCATTTAAACACATCTAAGCATATAATCCACCATACGACAATTAGTCTACACATACACTTAATTAGTTTATGTAATTCACCAACAACGGGACTCGTATCGTGTGTGTGTGTGTGTGACTAATCCAATGATCTCCAGAATCATTGAACCCTGGACAATACGGACTGTGTTCCGACTCTACTGACCCGTCAAGTATGTTTAATAAATGTTTTTCGCTAAGGTAGACTTATGTGTTTATAAAATGTTGACCCAAACATGCCGGGTGTCACAAAATTCCAGCCAGTTTACATTTAAATCAATTAATTAGTTATAGAACAAAAAAGTTAATTTTGCTTGTTGATGAGCTCACTGAAACAACCTACAACCTACTGAATTATATTGGATATATGAGGGTAGTTATTAAGATTCGATTAAGATAGAATTGGGGATCATGGCTTCATGCACTTTCTTTTCGATGGCACCATCCGTGCTCAGGAAAGATCTGCCCCATATGGAGCAGTGTCGAAGCTTGGTTTCGGAATCGGTGGGGGCCGGACTCAATTTTTTTCGATCGGTAGTGGCAAATCGGTGGGGCCGAACTCAACCCGGACTCAATTTACCTATGAAAATCGCAAATTTATACCACTGCGCCAGAAAACAGGGGGCAGGGCCACCCCTGGCCCTTCTTATCCTTCGTCCCTGATATGGAGACAGTATTTGGCTCTCATTTTTAAACTATAGGCGTATTTTGAAGCTTGGCCAGGTCGAGCCACCCTCCCCTAGCCAAAGATGCAACACTATAGTGACCCCTAAAGATTTTATTTCTTGTAAATTGAGCATAAGTGTAAGTGCGTACCCATGATTGTGGATGAAATCTCGGCTAACGATGTGAGAAGGGCAATGTTTGAAGACTGGTCTGAGTTGTATGATGGATTTCAGAGGTATTCATTCAAAAATGCCAACCATTAAATGGTTATAGACATCATCAGACATGATTATGTTACATGATAAAGTGGTACAAAAAATTAAGTCAACTAAGAGTAATAAAAAAAATTAAGTCTGGAACTCCTCAAATACTAAACTCATCAATGTTCTACAAGATCAACAAATACCAAACTTATGAAATTGTCAAATAGAGAACAAAAGGAGTACATAATTGGCACATGAGACGAATTCCGATCGCAACTGGAAATTAAGAAGCATGTGGACCTAGTTCACAACTAAGAAACTTAGAATGCTTATACTATAATGACCGAAATCATACGACTTGTGTATATAATGTATACTATGTTACACATCAAACATCAAAAATTAACCCATAGTTCAAATAAAAGGATTGCAATAGGTGTATGATGAAGGTGTTCTGAGGTACTTTATGTACTCAAAGGAAATAATTAAGTTACGGGTCTTAAACTTTTATATATGATCCAAACTTAGCTGCTCTATTTCAGACGCTATATTTCCCTGTACAATAACAAACATGAAAACAAAAGTAGACAACTTGTACACACGAGTCACACATCTACAATCAACACAATTACTCGCACATTGCAAAGAACAAGGAGAGATTTAGTAAAATAAAATATAAATCTAAAAATGCATTGTTAAAATCACCTTGGTTTATTTACCTATGTATTTATAAAAACTTGTATGTGCCTACACACACCATTTAATCTTTACCATTGTTGTTTGTAGGCTAAATTTGACATCATGCTCACCTGTCAAATAAAAACTGCTACATGACAAGCATCTAATGAGCCCTTACTGGATACAAATTCCTTAACATCACTTTCATAAACTTCATGCAATATAAGTCTTTTAAATCCCCTAAAAGATAAATAATTGTCATACAAGTGTCACTTGATTAGAAGAAACTATAGTTGTTAAAAGCCATTGCCTCTTGTGCGTAGGCCCATTTTTCAGGCAAGGCGAGACAATTGCGCTTTAATTCACTGGTGATGATTTAGGAGGAGATTCTGGAGAGATTCCCAAAATTCCAGATAGTTTCCAACCAAATTTCTAGTCTTGTCTAAGGAAAACTACCTTTATACACTAATACACTAATATTTTAAAACTTTTCATACTAATTCTATGAATTATTTTTCAAGACTGTAACGGTTGACCCACTCCCGTACGAGAACATCATGACACGTTTCCCATCCTAAAAATAGTGAAAATAAAGCGAAAAGGTTCAGAGTCTGTAAATGGGGATGTTAATAAGGGCAAATTTGTCAAGTGAAACATACCAGAGAGCTAGTCTTATTGTGAATGAGGGAAGCAAATGCAGCATATAAAGATGCAGTGTACATGTTTCCCAGTTGTTGGGAACCAAAGTTCATGCCTGAACCTTTTTATCATATGCAGGTTTTGCAACTTGCTGGGATGCCTGTAGGTTATAAGAAGATTATTAATTCATTAAAGTTATCTATGTTATTTTATAAAATGGTATTAAAAAAATAAACTTACCTTTTCAAAACCACAGCTTTGGTAGTTCTTGTCACCTTTTAAAGGCGTAAACTGTCCTGGCTTCTCTTTGGCAGATTCATCAACAGAGCTGCAGTCGTTATCTAACATAGTCCTTCAATACACTATGCGTATCAGGTGAAAACTGCGGTCGTTACCTGACATTGGTCAAATGCATAGAAATAAGTGGACTTTCTTTTGTTGTGGTGGCATCCATCAGGCGCTCCAAATTTGCAGCCTTCTCTATCTGTACTACGCATTAAAACTATTTACAATTGATAAATATGTCGAATTGCCATATCTTCTTGTACCTGTGAGAGTGTCTCATGTTTTCACATGTGCCTTGAGCTGGTGATAGTTGGCTAGTTGTGGAAGTTGAAATGTATAACGGGAATACATTTGGAGCTTGCACATGGGTAATTGATGTCTTTTGCTCATACGAAAGCTGGAACGATGGACAATAATTTTTTCTGTTGCAGGGGCTTCATCGCAGCTATAGTTGTGGATCTTGTAACATTACATGAGGGAAATTTGTCCATCAAAGTAATCTTTATTAGACCGGTGCTCGAAACTATTGACCCAGCCAACATATAAATGAATTATCAAACTGAACACAAATGTATATTTCATATTAATTTTAAAGCAAGCACATATACAAAACTAATACCCTAATTGCATCCTTTCACTTAACTTCAACGCACATTTTCAAAAAATATTGAGAATCACCATCAGCGTTCTCACTAAACGATCTTTATTTGATATCTATGATGTGACAAGTATAATTTTTCTTGGCATTCTTCTTATGTTTCAAGTACTTGTTTGATCACTATGAGGTTATAAGGGACTCATATTCATAATTAACCAAGTTGCAACAGAAAGCAAAAGTGGTTCATATCAGTTAGTCGATACACTCTATCAAAAAAAAATAGTTAACTCCATAGGAAGTAATTGTAGGTGGACGATAGCAACATATGAATTATATTCAATCAAAGGTTAACAATTTTGGATTATACATCAGTCAAATTAAGAAAGTCTTAAGAAACATGTGAATTATGATTCAACCCAAGTTCAATAGTATTAACACAGACATTTTCATCGAACATCTTGTATGCATAATTAAAAACAATGTAACAATGGGACTTGTGATTCAATTCAGCCCCATACTCATAAGATCAAACAATAAATGATGGGGAATTGCAAAAGTAGTCACCTGGATTTAAAGAATGGAAGCCCAATTTGAAAGCATCATGAACTTTTATTTTGCTTCAAAATCTAAAGGTCTAAGTATCTTGTTGTTTGGGTTTGTGGTTGTGGTTGTGAAGGAGGAAGAAATCAAGACGGGGAGAACATTAGGGATTCAATTTCATACTGATAAAATTGATGATGATGCTGATAATGAAAGGTTGGTCAAGTTGGACATGAGGTAGGGATGGAAGTGTCGAAGGAGATGAAACGACTCACCAGAAATCTCTTGAGTTGTGTCACAGTTTCAGTCGATTGGGATGCCCATGAGGGCATGGATGGAATTTGTTTTCGGGATGTGAGGTATGGATCAAGATAAAATTACACTCCTACCCTTTCAAGTGTCTTAATTGTATAAGATGTTCCAATTATACCCTCATTATATAAGCATAAATCACTTGTGAATGTTGCTTCTTAACTTGTACGGAAATGAAAATTACCATCTTAGACGTCACTCTTCCTTAACAAGATAATATAGAAATATAGATTAGATAAAAAGCGAGCCGGCGTTTGCTAAATTTGAGCTTGTAACATTACCGAGATGAACTTGAGCTTAATAATAAAGTTTAAATCAACTCGAGGTCAGTTTAGTTAACACTTACACTAGACTAATTTATAATTTATAAAGTTAGTTTAAACTATACATATACCTAAATTTATATAATAAATAAATGCATTTGTAAGTTATCTTCTGCTTTGACGACACCAACACATACTCATTTTCTACTTATCAATGTGCTCTATTGCATCACCCATGCCCGAATATCCACTTGCTAAAATATTTAATAAGAAAATACTTAAATTTAATTGTAAATATATGATTTAAACATAATATGATGAAGATGATTTGTTGTTTTTTTATACATATGAACATATATGACTCGAACTTGTTTATACCTACGTGTACACCTCGAAAGTAAATACAATGAAGGCTAGCTAGACATATAAACACACGTATCCATTTTTTCTCTAATATTCTCTTTTCCTCTGTTCTTTTATTTTTGGAATTCAGCCAATATATTCATATGCGCACATATTTGTAGATATAATGATAATTTTAAGAGAAAATGGGTTTTACATTTATTAAATTACATACATAACATAAAAACTACTCTTTTTATATTGTCGGAATTAGTACTTTATGGTGGAGTGTTGCGAGGCTCGGTGATAAAAAGACCTGTGGCTGAAAGGTCACATGTTCAATTTTTTAGAACGTCAGGTTTTACTGATTATTCCATTATCATGCCTTTGGGCGGGTGGATGGTCGGGTTTTCCCCGAAACTAGTGGCTGGTGGGCAAGAGGCTTCGTCCGTCTGGGTAAAGGTCATCTAGGAATCCTTTTACCATTGAGAGCCGTGTATGGAATACTCGCCTTCTACTTAGTTGTGCGTTCAAAAAAAGTATAATACCATATGCAAAGAACAACATAAAGATATTCTAGCTATTAAGTTTGGCACATAGGCGGAGGCTTTCATGGGCCATGGTGGGCCCTGGCCCCCAAGTTTTATAGTGTAGTTTTACTGAAACATTCTGAAAATTTTATATGTATTGAGTCAACCCTCTCTTTAGATTTTACTGAAAATGCAATTCAAAATCCGCTATATTAATGTTCAAACATTGGTTCCATTAAAATAGATTTAGTGTCCCTTTTGAGGTGAATATGTTGTCTCCCAAGGCAAAACAACTGTAACAGTAGTTGACTGGTTGTTATTATTGTACTGCTAAAAATGGCCCATGCGTCCGAACTAGCTTTGGTTTTTTGATGTTTTAGAATTTGAGGAAATGTAGTGAGTGGAAAACAAGAGAAAAAGACCTCGATCTCTTGAAATGGAACATGTTAATTAGTTCTCCTCTCTGTTTGGTGTTTGGTATATTAAGGTCACTCCTAATATTTGACGCCTTATGCAACCATGTTTCATATATTTCCATCACGTTTTAGGCGTAATTGTTGGGGATGGGAGGGAAAGTTCACAGTTATGTATGCTTAGGTGAGAGTAGTACAAAAGTGGGTGACTTTCTGAGAAATCTTCACCAGGAAAACCAAAAACAAAATTTTGAGCTACTCGTGAGAAACGATCAATATTAGTGGGATGTGAGTTCAGATGTTACCTAACCAGTTGTGTGAAAAAATAACCATACTATAGTTAATTATGTTTTATAATATAACATACAAAGGAAATGGTTCTTATCCTACAAATAATCATTTAATATCCTAAAGTGCAAAACCGTTTGAAAGACCAATTTATCTCAATATCAGTGTTATACCTTAGACATTAAAGTAAAAAACAATTCTTAACTTTTGGGTATCTTAAAATGCCCTTATGAATTGAATTATATATCATAAACAAATGAAAAAAAAAATATTATAACATTCTTAAATAGTGACAAGTTAAGGAATTTCAATATATATAATAATAAGATACCAAGTTTTGTAGTGGCCCTGAAAAAATATATTAAATATAATACTAAGATGACACTGAATAAAAAGGTTAGGGTAACTTACATTTTTAGGTGTTGTTTGTTTTTTCTGCATGAAAAGGTCTGCAGTCTGTGGACCACATCTGCAGATATCTGTAGGAGAACAGGTGAACCAAAAGTCTGCAGTCTGTAAGAAGAAGACTGTTTGTTTGTTAATGTCTGCATGCTGCTGAAATAAGCTGAAATTTAAATAAACTGATTTTTTTACAGCAGTCTGGTGGTAGAGGTGGTGGCGGACAGTGGTGGTGGTGGTGGGTGGACCGTAGTGGTGGTGGACGGTGGTGGTGGTGGATGGTGGTGGACGGTGGTGTAACACCCCAACCGATGGCAGAAACATCGAGGTGTCACGTAGTAATGATTGTTCGGTAGCTCATGGCAATACATATGTTTAATTAATCCTTTATTCTATTACATATAATTTAAACTAAATACATCCAATTGTCACAAACTGAAATTTTACATGCAATGATAATAATCAACTTCAAATAATCTCCTCTTGGGATAGCAATAGACTTCAAGCACCATTGTTCCCTGAAACTGTTAAGTTTGGAAAAGATGGGGGGTCA
Organism: Ambrosia x helenae; assembly: GCA_030844895.1. Lineage (NCBI taxonomy): Eukaryota > Viridiplantae > Streptophyta > Magnoliopsida > Asterales > Asteraceae > Ambrosia > Ambrosia x helenae. The sequence goes on along the minus strand of CM061228.1, from coordinate 99,997,603 downwards.
ACTAAAAGTTGGTGAGAATACATAGACCTAGTTTAGCAATAAGTTTGTAAGTTTCAAAAGCTTAGCAATTTATATGTCTATTGTATATCAAAGTCTACATGTGGAAACAAAAACACAAATGATAGTATGCACATAATCAATCCTCCGACAAAGTTTAGGTCCATCCCGCATCCACGGTTCTCCTTATAAGTTTAGGTCCATCCCGCATTCACGGTTCTCCTTATAAAGTTTGGAACGATAACAATCACCGGCGCTCCCCATATAAATGGTCAACGAATCTAGGTGGGGTTGTCAATCCAATATATCTATCATTGTATATCGACAGCTTGATCAAGGTTAATGATTATGTAAGTTTAAGTTTAAGTCTAACAAGTTTTTGTCTATGACATGTAGCATCAAAGATTTACAACTAGACACGTATGAAGAATTGCTCAAGTATAAAGCATAAAGTTTCAAGCATAAAAAGTTGCATAAACGAGGCTATGTAAACTCACCTTAATGATAGTATCGAATCCCTTGATATAGAATGAATGTGGCTCGAGTGTATCCAAGTATCACCCTATGTTTAAGTCAATAAAATAAGTGTTGGGAAAACTTAAAAGTCTAAGTTTTCTAGTCTATTGGTATTCTAGGGTTCTTAATTTGGGAATCGACAATTGTTTAATAATTAATTTAGAATAATAGTTAATGAGATAATAAATAAGGAAATTTAGAAAATAAATAAATAAAAAGAATTTTGGTAAGATCGTGATTAAAGGTAGTTGTATTAAAATGTTATAATGTGAAAATAATTTTTATAAAATTATTTTATTAATTAATGAATATATAATACATTATAATTTATTTGTCAAAATATAGTATTAATATATAAAAATATTAAAATTCAAAATTTCGTATTTTAAAATTTTATTTCTAACCTAAATAAATAAAAATAATTTGTGTGAAATTTTGATGCAAAAATGATAAAAAAAAATGGATTTATTGTGAATTTATTATGATTAAAATAGCATAAATTAATTAAAAATGCTCAATAAATGTTTTTTCCGAAAATAAAATTTAGTTTTGAAAATTTTATTAGTTTATAAGTTTAAAATAATTTTTGTAGAATTTTTATAAACTGTTTAGTTATATTTCTAGAACTTTTAAATTATTTGACTTTAAATTGTATTAATTATTTTATATATAAATAATTTATTTTCAGAAAATGAAAAGTTGTAAATAAACTTCTAAGTTTAGAGAAAGTAATAAATTTTTTATAGAATTTTTGGGCTCAATCCACCAATTAAAAAGTATTTTTAAAGTTTTGTTAATTATATATTTATATAAAATGCTTTAATGGAAAAACAAGAGAAAAAAATAGTTTGTAGCTTGGGGGACTCGAACCTGGCCTCTAGTCGGTTCTCATTCTTGCAACACAACCCATAAACCAACTACTCTGCAAGTCTTTTTGTGATTTATTTGATTTCGAAATTTTATTAACAATCTCTTTTATACTTCATCTTCCCAAATTTAACATACGAACCCTAGATCATTAACCAGATTAAACACGACATTATAACGTAATTAACCATAGGGCTTTCGATATTCACCTAAAATCGAGCTAGAATCATGTAAGAATTTAATCATACTTGTACACAATGAAAGTGAACCGAACCAAAACAAGACCCGAACAAAAATGACTTGATTACGTCGATTTGATATTTGGAAGTCGAAAATAAATTAGGGTTTGTCTAAATTGGCTCTTTTAGGGTATTAGTGTGCGTTTAATTTATACTATAACAGGCGAGATCAAAGATTGGGAAGTTTGACCTATTAAGAGCATAATGCGTCTAATTGTGCTCAAATTAGGAAGGTAGTAACTACGATTGAGCGTGTATAATACGGAATTGGTTTGTCGGTCGCATATCAATCATGAATTTTTTCCATATACAGGTTTAAGCGTGTCAATTTTGAATTGATGTAGCGTTTGACTGGGTCTTGACTTTTTTAGATTTGACCAAGGGTAAACAGGGTAGATTAAATATAACTGGTTTCTATTATTAACACAAAAATACAAATGGTGTAGTGGTTAGTGATGTTGGTTGTTATACTCGAACCGGCTGGGGACACGGGTTTGAACCCGGCCCAAGCCATTTTTTTTAACAATTATTTAACAAAACAAACCATATACATGTTAGTTTGGACATAATTTGATCAATGTGACACGAAAAAAATTATATAACTATTAAAATGACTCATTGAACGGGAAATTTTACGTTTAACAAATAAACTTTATAACCAAAATCACTAATATTGTTTTTATTATTATTATTATTATTATTATTATTATTATTATTATTATAAATAAGTAAAAAAATAAAAATCGATAGTTTATTGGGGGAATTTTGTATATGTTTTAAAATATCTGTACTATATAAGAATGTTTTGAAATAATCAAAAAAAAAATGGGGAAAATACGTGATGTTACAGGTGGTGGGTGGTGGTGGACGGTGGTGGATGGTGGTGGACGGTGGTGGTGGTGGGTGGTGGTGGTGGTGGGTGGTGGACCGTGGAGGTGGTGGATGGTGGTGGACCCTGGTGGTGGTGGTGGTGGTGGACCATGGTGGTAGTAAACGATGGTGGTGGTAGTGGTAGATGATGGTGGTGGATGGTGGTGGTGGTGGTGGGTGGTGGTGGTGGACGGTGGTGGTGGTGGTGGTGGTGGTGGGTGGTGGTAGACCGTGGTGGTGATGGATGGTGGTAGGTGGTGGTGGACCATGGTGGTGTGAACGGTGGTGGTTGACCGTGGTTGGAGGTGGTGGACCGTGGTGGTGGTAGTGGGTGGTGGTAGTTGACGGTGGTGGTGGTGGACGGTGGTGTGGGGGACGATGGTGGTGGACGGTGGTGGTGGTGGACGGTGGTGGATGGTGGTGGACGGTGGTGGACGGTGGTAGGTGGTGGTGGACGGTGGTGGTGGTGGTCGACCGTGGTTGGTGGTGGTGGTTGTGGTTGTGGTGGACCGTGGTGGTGGTGGACCGTGGTGGTGGTGGTGGTGGTGGTGGTGGTGGGTGAGGAAAAGAGAAGTGGAGAAGACTTTTGAAGACCTTAGAAGACTTTGGAATAAGTCTGCACCAAGAAGAGGTTAGGAAGACCTTTTTGAGTGAAAGGTCTTCCAAAAAAACAAACAATCTGCAGACCCCAAACGTTTGCGCGCGTCTGTGTGGCGCAGACAAAAGAGGTCAGATTTGCTTCTGAGCAAAAAACAAACAGCACCTTAGGGGGTGTTTGGGATTGATTATTCAAAACAGATTATGCGTTTTGAAAAAGCAGGGTGGAGCTGCTTATGGATTATTGCGTTTTGAAAGCCTAAAAACTGATTATCTGCATTTTTAAAACGCAATCTCAAACACTAAAAACTGATTATTTACGTTTTCAAAACTCAATAATCTAATAATGAATTCAAAACGCAATCTCAAACATCCTCTTAGTCTTTTATGTTTGCACAAATTTCCAGATGTGATTTTTACCTTTAAAAATATCAATAATCTTATTTCATGTTTAAAACAAGCTTCACGTCATGTCCTTATTATCAATGGGATTAGATTTTCTAGTTAATTCAATCATATATATGGGAAATGACAAAACTATCCTGGCATTGTAAATAAAAAATACCATATACAAATTTATTATTTAAAAAAATACATAATTTTACCATCTTCATCTCTCAAACACCACCGTCAACCAGGCTATGACACTCACCATCGATCAACAATCGCTAGTCACCACCGAATGAGTAACGAACCTACCACCAATTCCGTCACATTCTTCCTTAACCAGCCCTAAAATGAGTTTGAGGGGGAGACTTTGGGTCCTATGTAACCACTAGTTTTTTGGACCCTACTAAATAATCACCGTCAACAACAAACAACTACCGCTGAAACCAAGCAACCGCCATTATCTTCGGCGCCAAATAGCTACCATCTCTACCTCATCTCTCTAACCCACCCTCTACCACTTTCTACCTTCCTCCATACTCTCTCCCTCTACCCTATCAAACAACCATCGTTACCAAGTATACCCCAAAACAACACCTTCAATTCCTTTTAAATGATGGCCTCGATGTCGACCACCTAAACCTTCCATCATCGTTGTTTGTCTCCTGTCGCCCAATTCTTTCTTCCCCCATATATAGGGTTTCGATTATTGTGAAAAAAAAATTGTTTTAATGAAACACTTACCCTTTTGCGGGTCTTAATCGCCACCGTCGGTATTTGATCTTCTTGTGGTGATGATCCAGCAAAAAACGAGGGGTTTCATGCGATTCAAGTGAGGCTCGTTGAGGATATATTCTGATGGTGATGTTTGCAACAAATAGATTACAGAAGGGTAGTGGTGGCGGCTGAGATTTTTGTAAGAAAAATATAAAATGAGTTTTCTTTAATTATTATTTTATTAAAAGAATAAATTATAAATAAACCAAATTGCCCTCATATGCAACGCGTGTGACCAACTTAGCCCCAAATTTTCATGACCGTTTTTGGAAAAGACGAAACTCATAAACATATTGAAAATAAAGTACAATTACTAACATTTTTAAAGATAAAGGACAACAAATAAAACTTGATGCAAACATAAAGTAAGAAAATTTTAATTTACCCTAAATATTATAAAAAAAGATTCATAAATTGAAAATGCAATACTTGGAAGTCTAATAATGTAATTATATAAAGTGATATACTATTGGAATAACATGTTTGAGGAACAACATTCGACAACATTGCTACTGACGTACAATCCAAGTGTTACACTGAGAGCATTAACTATGTATTAATTGATTAAGGGTTAAACGATCTGACAAGAAATGCGTGTTAGACGACAATTATTAGAGAATAATGTCAGTAATTGTACTTTATTTGTTGTCCTAAAGTAGGGGTGGATTCATACACCCCTACTGGGTATGTGGTAGCTTCTTATTGGTGATAGATGTGGGCCAGGGTGTATGAATCCTAAAGTAGGGGTGTATGAATCCACAACCCCATAATCAAATAGCATTGTGGTGACAATTATTAGAGAATAATCGGTTCTAGGTGTTTGTTGTTAAGTTGTAAAAATTGATGGGATTGAAAAGATGGATGTTAAATCAGACGTATTTAATTGTTTCATTTAATATGTATGTGCTTGATTATTTATTTAAATTTGCTAATTAAATTATCAAATACATAATATATTTAAATTATCTAACTCTAATTAAGATTAAATAAATTAGTCAGATAAAGCCCGGCCCACTAAATTAATTATGGGGACATGTTAGAGATAAGCCTAGATCATTTTGAACGGATTATAATGAGGAGGCTTAGGATTAGTTGTCAGGAAGACTAGAATCAACTCACCACCGTTAACCCACCGTTGCGGTAGGCCACCGCCTCTCCATGCATCGCTACCCCGTGCCACCATTCGGACCAGTTTCGTTTCTTTCAATTGTCCAGTGTGATTAGGTTGACCCAATTTAATGTGTGGTGATAAATGTGTAGAAACCGAAGGTGTTCGGTTGTCAGTAATACTTGGTGGTGCAAGTTTGTATTACCAGATCAAGCGCCCTAATTTGTTGAACCGGGATGTCCCGCTATTCAAAGTCTATTGCAACCAGTTTGAAGTATTTGGTTCTAGACACCCCATGGTTGTAGTTTGTGTTATTTGGTTTGCCAAAAGATTCCTAGTGGGTGATCCAATGATTTTGAGTTTGTACCGGCTCATACACAATCCTTTTCGTTGCGTAAAAATTTTAATATATGTGTGCGAAAACCCACAACAACAACCACCATAACGACGACGACATGAAATTACTCATTTGAAAATACACACACAAAAAAAAAAAAAAAGCCTAGTTTTGTTATACTTTGTTTGTTGCATTAGATTTTGTTTAAAATCTCTAGTTTTAATATGGATTAAAAAAACATGGCATAGAAGCTTGAACTAAAGACGTTTTTGTTAGTAAACAATGAAATTACACTAAAAAGTCCTACATTTTAAAACTATATGGTTCAACTAATATTAGGGGACGGAGCGGCACTAGAATTGGGTACGGGTATCCCATTACCAGCACGTTAATACTGTCGCCACATGTGCTGGTAGGGTTCTCGTGAACCGTTTTCTGATGCTTGTTACCGTGCTGGTACAAAGAAACGGTCCTTTTCTTGACCAATAATAATATGCCACGTTTTTCTTTCACCTTTGACCGTGATTTTTTTACCGTGTTTTATATTTTAACCATTTACATTTTGACCCTTTTTTTATCTTTTACCCCTATACAAATCATACAATCACATAAAACAAGTACCACGGTGAACTTTCATTCAAAATTTAAAAACCATTACACAATAAACATTAAACAACCGTAAACATTAATTATTAATTAAATCTCGCAACAATCGCCATGACGCAAAATGGTGAAGTTAGTCATTTGTTCACGGTAGTAGTCGCCACGAGTGAGTTGGATTGCAATGTCTTCTTGAACATTAGGGTGCCTCTCCATCGTGGTTTCATAGAGGACGTTCCAACGAAGACACCTGGACTAGAGAGGAATCCACCTACGAACGATCGAATCCTTGGAGCGGTCATTTGTGCTGGTTAAATTATTGAATATCCTCGTCACCCGGTGCCAAAACGAAATTGGGGTATCGACTTCATGAACCCATGTGTTTCTCACTACCAGGTATGCCCTCGTTAACGCGATATCCTCATTTGCATTCCACGGGACCATTTTTACGAAACGATTAAAGTATAACCGGGTTATTTTGTGATTTTGTTGTGTTGGATTAAGGCGTTTTTATAGACCAAACCGTAACGGTACAAATTCCAAATGGTTGCAACGGTTTAAATGTAACGGTAACAAAATTAATTACCGTCTGACTATACAATGGTTAGTTTTCTCAAATTCAAATGAAATATAACTAGTTAAAATCAGTGGAGTGCTGCCTACAAAAAAGTGTTTCAGTGAAGTAAATTAGTGAAGTGATGTGACAGTGTATAACAGGTTAAAATCAGTGAAGGAAATTATTTTTCTAGAAGTGCCCCTTATACCCTTAGAGCATCTCCAACCTTGATCAACATAAACCACTATAAACCATCACATCAGCATGCCACATCATTATAAACCATTCTTAACCAAACGTCACTTTTTTCCTCCAACCTCAAACTATTACAAACAATTTCAAACCTCCACATCATATTCACATCATTACCTACTTTTCTTCTTTTATTTAAATTTTGTCTAAATTTATATACTCCATTATTTTATTAAATAAATAATATTATTTATCGATTAAAATTATAAAAAATACGTAAAACGTATTTTTAAAAAAAAACATAATAAATTAAAATTAATTGTTTTTCAAACGGCTATATTCCTAACGGCCATATCTCTAACGATCATATTTTAGTGCCTATAAATTGCACCCACCTTTGCACTTCTTAAAACACAAATTCAGCAAAAGCACTCACATAAAAAATGGTAAGAAGAGTTTGGACTGAGAATGAAGACATGGCTTCGATTAAATCTTAAGTTCACCTCTACGAGAACGGGTCAGTACTAGGTATACCAATTAAAGAAGCACTATTTGAACAATTCCAACAACGTGTAGGTGAAACCGATCGTAAGGCAAACCAAGGTCATGTGAGGTTGTACCTTTTGAAAAAGAAGGTTAGTTGGTTTTATGCTCTCTTCAAGTATGTGATGGATCACGGTGACGACGAAACAGAGGATGATGCAATTGCCGAGGCCTGTTGCCTATACCATGTGCAGCACGGTAGCACATTCACTCACATCGCCGTCTGACAAATAATAAGAGCAAGAGAGGGGCGTGCGGACGGTCCAAGGGATTACGAGTAGTTTAACTGTGTACGCTATGTATTGTTTAAGTCTTTAAATTTAGGAACTTTAAGTATCTAGTTTGTTTAATTACATTACTTTGTGTTATGTTTAAGGTTTTAATTTTAGAAAGGAATAATGGAAATAAATAATCTCAACTATTGACTATTGGCCAATAACAGTCCCAACTACGAAAATTACCAATAGTGGTCCCAACTTTCGACATATTGGAATATAATGGATCCAAACTAACGGAGGTCTAACTCCGTTATTGTAATGCTGACGTGACATCCTAGGTGGCAAAATGATCGTACGTGGCATCCGACGTTGCATCCTAGGTGGCAAAATGATCCTACGTGGCATCCTAGGTGGCAAAATGATCCTATGGGCATGCCACGTCAGCACCACACTAACGGAGTTAGACCTCCGTTAGTTGGGTCCATTATATTCCAATATGTCAAAAGTTGGGACCACTATTGGTAATTTTCGTAGTTGAGACTGTTATTGACCAATAGTCAATAGTTGGTATTATTTATTTCCATTATTCCTTTTAGAAACTTTAATAAAGTATCTAGTTTGTTTAATGAGGTAGTTTTAAATTTTTAATTTTAGGAAAATTTTAATTTATATTTTTAAAATGCCAATTTTATTTAAAATATAAAACTCACATTACAAACAAATACTAATTAAATATAAAACCCCAACAATATTCAACTCAATACCTATTTAAAAAAAAATCAAAAATTGATGAATTGGTCCGGTGGAACGGATAGAACCATCTCATTCAAACCCCTCCACTGATGCAAATCATCTTTGTGAATCTAGACCGTCTACTGAGGTACATTGAAGATGCTCTAAGTTTTCTTTAAACATTTAAGATACTAGTTCTACTCAATTTTTGAAATACATTGGGTTCCAAGGACCCCCACCCCTACCAACACATACAACTAATTTCAACTCACAATTACAAATTTCACATTATAATTTCTACAAATTTGTTTCTTCAAATTACACATATACAAGATCAAGAAACAGAGAAAAAAAACCTATAAAAGATATACCAAAGAAGAGGGGTCAAACTTAGAAACACCTTTAAACACCAGGGACTAATTTGTTAAAATGTCAGTCAAAAGTTAGCAACAAGAATAAGCAACACGATGAACACCACGATCTCTAAGAATTCCAGAGTATAGAGCCATCCTATTTGCAGGAAGACCCTTATAATTCCTCAAATGTTTACTTTGACCCCTTTCATTTTCAAACATTGTTAAAAAGTTCCTGTTTTGATGAATTCTCTTACTTTTAAGTCTTCTAAACTCGTCTCCATTTCCTCTTGGTTCAATCACATCTTCAGCAAAGCTTACTTTCTTCATCTTCTTCTTCACCTTCTTCCCATCTGCATTAAAATTAGGAATGAGCATTTGTACCCATTATCGATATTGTACCGATAGATTCAGACATTTGGTAATCACTTTTCCAGAAATTTAATATCAATATTTTCGGACATTCAGTACCAACTTTTTCATAAATTCGATATCGATATTTTCGATACTGCCACCGTATAGAGATTGAGAATTTTCAATTTTGTAACAAGTCCGTGGTACTGTACTAAGCTAATACCATACCGTACCCGGAGCTTCTTAGAGGAGGTCCGAGGAGGCCAACCGGATAGGACTATAAATTTTGGGGGCATATTATTTTTAACAAAATACCTATATTTATGTATATATATATTTTTTATATAACTAATTTAACACTTAAACTTAGGTATAAGTGCCTATTTTTTAAGCACTCAGATAAGGCACGTATATTTTTAGAAATTTTCAGGACGGCTCTAACCGTACCGATAGATTCAGACATTTCGTACATTTGGTACTCACTTTTCCAGAAATTTAATATCAATATTTTTGGACATTCAGTACTCACTTTTTCATAAATTCGATATCAATATTTTCGATACTGTCACCGCATAGAGATTGAGAATTTTCAATTTTGTAACAAGTACGTGGTACTGTACTAAACCGATACCATACCATACCCAGGTGCTTCTTTGAGGAGGTCCGATGAGGCCAACCGGGGGGTCCATAAATTTTAGGGGCATATTTTTTTAACAAAATTCCTATATATATGTATATATTTTTTTATATAACTAATTTAACACTTAAATTTAGACATAAGTAGCCTATTTTTAACCGCTACGTTAATTTTTAGAGATTTCCATAAATGGCTCTAACCGTACCGATAGATTACTGCATTTATTCGCTACACACTTTTCCATAAATTAATTCAGTACTGGTATCGGTCTCATACAAGATCAAATTCATAAAACAAACATCATAGATATATGAAATTTGACTTTTAAAAGTCAACGGTTGACTTTAAATTTGACCCAACAAAAACTAAGAAATTGAGGAACCTGAATTGATGCAGGGTCTTGGGCGGTGAACAACGGCGAAAGGGGCGGCGGGGACGGTGGCTGTGGGTGGTTTCTGGAGGCAGAAGGCGATGAAAATGGCGGTTCCGGCAGCCATGGCGGTCACAAGAACCACACCATTGGAAGCCAAGATTGATGACATGATGAAAAAAGAAGCAATCTTTATTGTTGTGATTGGTGCAGATCAGAGAAAAGGGTATGAGAGAGATTGAGCAAGTTTTAGAGAGAGAGAGATTGGAGATGAAGTCATGGGGAGAATTGAAGTCAATGTGTGTGTTTTTGTGTGTGTGAGTATTATTATTATTATTGATATTATAATGGTGGGAATGAACGAATGATTCAAGAATGGAGTTTTTTTATATGGTTTGTGTTTGGGGTGTGAAGGGGTCAAGGGGATGAAAAGATTGAAAGCTAATGTGGTTGTTGGTTTTTTTTATTTTTTTTTAATTGAATAATGTTTTATTTTATTTTATTTAAATTGTGAATAAAATGAATAAGAGGGTGTTTGGGATTGAGTTTGGAAATGTAAAAGTGCTTTTGGTCAAAAGTGCTTATTGACTTATGACTTTTTGAAAAGGAGTTTTAAAAGAAAGTGTTTGGATTAACTTTTCGGATGAGAAACGTCAAAAAGTTAATAAATTGTTGTTTTTTTAAGTGTTTCGCTTAACTTATTGTGAATATTGGTTGTATGGGTGATAAATTTGTAATTTTTTTCCAAAAGTCAAAAGCCAAAGCCAGGATTTCTAACTTTTCAAAAAGCAGCTTTTCCACCCTTAAAAGCCAAAAGCCAAAAGTCAAAACAGAAAGTGCTCTTAGGTTACACAAACAGCTTATTGACTTATTGGCTTTTTGGAAAAGCCAATAAGTCAATAAGTTGTTTTCAAACTCAATCCCAAACACCTTCTAAATGTTTTTTTTTCTCTTTCTAAATGATGCAACACTCATATAACTAGATAAGGGGAAATTATGGTGGTAACTTGTAAGAGTCTCCGGTGCTGTTTGTTTTTTACTCATAAGCACTTCTGACTTTTTTTGTCTACACCACGTAGACGTGCGCAGACGTTTGGGGTCTGCAGATTGTTTGTTTTTTTAAATACCTTTCACTCAAAAAGGTCTTTCTAACCTCTTCTTGGTGCAGACTTGTTCCAAAGTCTTCTAAGGTCTTCTCCACTACTCTTCTCCTCACCCACCACCACCACCACCACGGTCCACCACCACCGTCCACCACCACTTACCACCTTCCACCACCACCACCACCCACCACCACCATGGTCCACCACCACCCACCACCACCACCACCTCCACCACACCATGGTCCACCACCACCCACCATCACCACCCACCACCACGGTCCACCACCACCACCACCGTTCACCACCACCATGGTCCACCACCGTCCACCACCACCCACCACCACCACCACGGTCCACCACCCACCACCACCACCACCCACCACCACCGTCTACCACCACCACAGTCCACCACCAACCACGGTCCACCACCACCACCTACCACGATCCACCACGGTCCACCACCCACCACCACCGTCCACCACTATCCACCACCACCACCCACCACCACCACCGTCCACCGCTATCCACCACCACCGTCCACCACCATCCACCACCACCGTCCACCACCATCCACCACCACCGTCCACCACCACCACCACCGTCTACCACCAGACTGCTGTAAAAAATCAATTTATTTAAATTTCAGTTTATTTCAGCAGCCTACATACATTAACAAACAAACAGTCTTTTTTTACAGACTGCAGACCTTTGGTCCACCTCTTCTCATGCAGATGTCTGCAGATGTGATCCGCAGACTGCAGACCTTTTCCTACAGAAAAAACAAACAACACCTTCAACTCCACAATATATACGTTATTTTTAAAATATCAAGTAAATATAATACTATATTATTTTTCACTTCATTTAAACCGTTACTCTACACTAAATTAAGATGATTTTCTAACTTCATTAAAAAGATTTTCATATATAATAAAATCTATATCTTAAGATCTATTTGTACAATAGAACATACTAAAACTTTAATTTTTGATCCATAATAATTTTAAACTTTTAATTGTTGGCCTGTATGTTATTATGATTGTCATAATTATCAACACAGTGGGTTCCAATCTCTGGTCTATTTCACAGCCGTATCTATAGCTGCCCAATTTTAACGGCCAGCGAATGATATGTTGAAGTCGCTATTCAAAAACAACGTATGAGAAAGGGATATACTTTCTTAGTCATCTTTATGTCCCCACTTTGTCTATCTTTTTCAACCACACTTTTTTTTTTAAAAATTTAAATCATTCTCATAAAACAACATTTCTTAAAATAGGTATATCAAGTATGAAATCTGTATTCATGGGTGGTCTTGCTTTTGGCCCAGTAGGAGAAAAGGTCCATTAAAAATCAACTAAATAGTGATAAGAGTCCAACTTCAAGTCATCAAGATCTGTAAATCTGTTTTATGAACATTGATCGAGTACATCTTCGAGACACCATGTTCTGTAAATCCGTTTTGGCATCTTAAGATTCGTTTGACACTTCGCGTCTTCGACGATCCGACAAGCGAAAGCAGATTTCCTAATGTTGACCACTTCGATAGTCAAACCACTTTATTATGAAAATCCGTTCAAGTGACATTGAAAAACCAATCTTGAATTAGAAATGTCATTTTTAATCTACTAACTGAATTGGCAACTTAGGGAGACAGGGAGGAAGGGTGCTACCGTAGTATTTACTTCACTACTCTCATTTTCACCAATCTTGCATACTGATTCACTACCCTAAAACACAATTTTAAAAGCAACACTACTCTGAAATGTTTTAATTATTTTTTAATAAAGATTTTAATTAAAATAACATCATTCTATTAAATAAACTAAAAATACATTAACTGAAACTAAAACATTAATTAAAACCAATACATAAAATTAAAATTAATTCATGTCTAAAATTAAACTTAATACATACCTAATATTAAAATCAATACATAATTAGACATTTAGAAATTTAAAAACACAATTAAATTAATCATTAGACATTTAGAAATAAAATAAGGATTTTAAATTAAAGTAATTAAAAACTTTGAATTAAAGAATTAAAACACAAACTAATTAAAAAAAATACTATCATCCTCATTTTCATCCATCCCACCCACCTCATCATCACACCTCTATCTTCTTCCCACCCCAAATCAAATTGCAAAAACATAAACGAAATTAAGAAAACTCACTTGCCATAGGTCAAAAAAAAGCATAAATAAAAAATTAAATTGCGAAGACCCATACCCCCATTTCCTTCAACCGTTGCCTACAACCCATGAACCATACACATAACACACTACCCAGGCCACGTAGGGCGGTGTTGCCGTGGTAGTAATGAGATACCAGTAAGGTTTACAGGTGGCCCCATATCGTATCCTGTAACCTAATCTAGAGAGAGAGAGTTGCATTATTAAAAAATGTGTATATCTAACAATTAAATATGTGGAGTAAAGTTCTTGTTAAAATGAGTTTTATCCTACAAAAAGGCTTTAACATGAAAAGTGAATGAGAGATTTTTTTTTTTTGAAAACTTTTCTCCATTTTGTTAACTATGTATTTTAGTACTGAAATCTAAACAATGTAGTGTAATTCCGTTAGTAGAGTAATTACAATAATTACTAGGGTTGTAAACGAACCAAACGTTCAGTGAACATTTCGTGAACCGTTGTACGAGAAGTTTGTTTGTGTTCCTTCGTTTAATAAATGAACAAACATGAACAAGAAATTCTATTAGTTTAATTAAGCAAACGACCATGAACAAATGTTATATTCAGTCATTTATGTTCGTGAACGTTCGCTAGTGTGTTTGTTTATATTCAATACTTCATCAGGTTCTTGACTTCTATTTTTAATCTAAGTACTTCAAAATATTCAGCAACCAATTATTGAATAAATATTCATGAATATATATTAGTGTTCGTTCACTTATTTTGATTAACTATTATTTTGGGCAGATTAAATGAAGATGGAGAGTTTCTTTGGGTTGATTAAATGAGGAATAGAAGTTTTAATATGATAACTTTATGGTTTTTTGGGACATTATTTTATGCTAATTACGCTAACAAGGGTATATCAAGTACGTTTAGATAACCAGGTTAGTATATTCTGGGTAGATTTACGTGATGTTTGTGATGAAAGATGCCGATTTTATTCAAAATTTAATATATATGTTTGTTTGTGTTTGAGTTTGTTTCTGTTCATGAACACTTATTGGTGTTCATGAAAGTTTTTTTGTGTTCCTTTGCATTCCTGAACATTCATTTATATTTGTTTGCACTCACTTTTGTTCAGTACCTAAAATTAAAAAAACAAACACAAAAAAAACTCATTTCTTTAACAACAAACCTGAACAAAAAATCACGTCCGGTAATTGTTTGTGAACACACTATTTCCTAACAAACGAAGACGAACAAAGCTCGGTTCATTTACAACCCTAGTAATAACTTTAGAAATTCTAAATATCAGGAACGTAAATAAAAATTATTTGCCTAGAAAACATTTATTTTTATTAGTTTTCCTATTTTTAATAATTTAAACATGATTTAAATTTAGTAAATCAGTTTAAATGCAAATAAATTGGGAAAAAATATGGGAAAATTGTTTTCACTATTTCTCTTCAGAAGGAATTCATTTTTCACAAAAATATCATTTTTGAAGCATATTTTGTAATTTTAGTCTTATTTATGCTTATTTAGGTGAAATGAATCATTTATTTATTTATAATATCTAAAATCTGTTTTATAAATATTTTTTTTGCTTATAAAACAAAAATATTCTTATGTTTGAACGTCATAATTATCATTTGTGTAAACTATGATTATTTATTCAATTCTTTATAATTATTGCTATTATTTACAATTACAGCTTGTGACACCCGTCGAAATTGCAGGTCAAGATCCGTACACACCTTACTTAACTGTGTCATTTTATGTACATATTAGACCTTTTTAACATTAACTATGTCATCCCGAGTCTAGCAAAGCCCGAACTATTCCAGAAATTCAGTACATTATCCGTTTACGCATATAACACCCAATTTATCTGAGACAATTGGCGATGGACACTCAAGCCAATCACACGCTCAACAAAGAGCAACAGAATGTCCAATTACTACGTACGAGCAAAACACGATTACACTTGACAATACCAAAGTAGGAAATTGTTCAATGCCACACAAAACCCGAACAATTCGTATTTTATGGATATTTTGAATCATATAACATCATGATATATTCAATCAAAACATATACATATGTAAACATGAGTTAAACATAAAAAAACAACACATGTTTATGGATGAACAACACATGGTATTAATTACATATTAATATTATTTTTGTGACAAACGCATGATATTCTCAAACTAGACCATACACATATATGTGTATCTATATATATATATATTAACACTGGAAATCTATTCCTACCTAAAGATTTTCAATAACATATTATATACACACACATATATGGATATATCGGCCCATCTATATGCATATATACATTTACCTAGATAATCAAGACAAAAATTAACACACACACACACATTTATGCATATATGAATGTGGTGCAACCGGTCATTTTCACAAGGACTGTCCAAAGGCTAAGGATTAAGATCGCGATCGAGCATTCGTGCTAGGAACCAATGAAGCACGCGTGATCCTAATGTGCTTACCGGTACGTTTCTCCTTAACAACCATTTTGCTACGGTACTTTTTTATTCAGGCGCCGATTTAGCTTCGTGTCATCCAACTTTAAGAAATCCCTTGGATTAGAAACGAGTAGGTTGGATACATATTATACCATAGAGTTGGCCAATGGTATGTTAATTTCATCTGAAGAAGTTGCTAGGGATTGTGTTTTGGGTATCGATGATCATACGTTTAGCATCGACTTACTGCCGATTTAGCTAGGTAGTTTTGATGTTGTTATTGGTATGGATTGGTTATCCAGGAATCATGCGGAGATTGTTTGTCACGAGAAGTTGGTTTGAATCCCCTTGTCCAATGGTGAAACCCTCTCGGTTAGAGGAGATCATGGTGGATCTACACTTTGAATCATATCTTGCATCAAGGAGCATAAGTGTTTAAGGAATAGTTGTGTCGTGTTTCTCGCACACGTCGTTGATCATACAGCTAAAGATCGGAAACTCGAGGACACCCCGGTGGTGCGAGACTATCCTGAAGTGTTCCCTGAAGAAATGCCTGGGCTGCCACCGCCACGACAAGCCGAGTTTCGCATTGACCTAGTCCCAGGAGCTCTGCCCGTAGCTCGCACCCCGTATCGTTTAGCACCGTCGGAGATGCGAGATTTTTCTAACCAACTTTAGGAATTGTTAGACAAAGGTTTCATTCGTCCGAGCTTTTCCCCATGGGGAGACCCAGTTCTATTTATGAAGAAGAAAGATGGTAGTTTTCAGATGTGCATCGACTATCGGGAACTGAACAAGCTGACCATCAAGAACAAGTATCCACTGCCGAGGAAAGACGATCTGTTTGATCAATCGAAAGGTTCCAGTTATTATTCAAAGATTGATCTAAGATCAGGGTACTATCAGTTACGGATTCAAGAGGAGGATACCTAAGACCGCGTTCATCACTCGTTATGGACATTATGAGTTTTTGGTTATGCCTTTTGGTTTGACGAACGTACCAGCCGTTTTCATGGATCTAATGAATCGCGTTTGCAAGCCCTATTTGGACAAGGTTGTGATTGTTTTTATCGATGACATTTTGATATACTTGCGATCAAAGGACGAGCACGAACATCATCTTAAGTTGATATTGGAATTGCTCAAGAATGAGAAATTGTTTGCCAAACTCTCAAAATGCGAGTTTTGGATTCGAGAAGTTCATTTCCTTGGTGACATTGTGAACGAAAATGGCATCCAGGTCGACCCCACCAAGATAGAGGCGATTAAAGATTGGGAAGCACCCAAAACCCCAACGGAAGTTCAACAATTTTTGGCTTTGACTGGTTACTATCGTCGGTTCATTGAGAATTTCTCAAAGATTGCCTAACCTTTTACGGTCTTGATATAGAAGGATAAAAGGTTTGATTCATTTGATTGGGGAATCAAACAAGAGGAGGCATTTCAGGTTTTCACTTCCAGAAGGTACGGATGATTTCATGGTCTACTGTGACGCTTCACATCAAGGTCTTGGATGTGTACTCATGCAGAGGAATAAGGTTATCGCCTACGCTTCTCGTCAACTCAAGGTTCACGAGAAGAACTGCACGACACATGATTTAGAATTAGGTGCGGTAATTTTTGCCCTCAAGATCTAGAGATATTACTTATATGGCACTAGGTGCACTATCTTCACTGATAACAAGAGCCTACAACACATCTTCAATCAAAAGGATATGAATATGAGGCAACGCGGATGGGTGGAACTGCTGAACGATTATGATTGTGAGATCAAGTATCATCCGGGTAAGGCCAACGTTATGGCGGACTCCTTAAGCCGGAAGGAACGCGTAAAAACATGCGTGTTCGTGTGCTAGGTTGAACAATACACACCAATCTCACAAATCGCATTTGCGAAGCTCAACAGGAAGCTCTCAGAACGATAATCTGAAGGGTGAATCTTTATTCAAGATGGTCGAGCTTTTGGAACCAAGATCTGACGGTACGATGTATTTCGCGAATCGGATTTGGGTACCATATTTTGGAGGACTTCGGGATTTGGTTCTTGAGGAGGCTCACAAGTCCAAGTACGTGGTTCACCCTGGAGACGACAAGATGTACAAGGGCGTGAAGGAATTTTATTGGTGGCCCAACCACAAGGGTGATATTGCAAATACGTCAGCCGACACTTGTTTGAAGGTCAAAGCCAAGTATCAGAAGCCGTCTGGTATGGTTCAACGACCCAAAATTACCGTTTGAAAATGGGAACAGATCTCCATGGATTTCATCATCAAGCTGCCCAAGACGTCAAGTGGTCATGATACGATTTGGGTAATCGTTGATCGACTGACCAAGTTTTCACACTTCTTGCCAATCAGAGAAACTGACAAGATGGAGAAATTTGCGAAGTTGTATATCAAGGAGACTGTGACTAGGAATAGGGTGCTTGTCTTAATCATTTCTGACCGTGACAGTTGATTTACTTCCAGATTCTGGTAGACTCTTCAAGATGCTTTAGGCTCTCGTTTGGATATGAGCACAACCTATCACCCACAGACAGATGGCCAGAGCAAACGGAAGATTCAGAAACTTGAAGAGATGCTTCGTGCTTGTGTAATCGATTTCAGTAGAAATTGGGACACACATCTACCTTTTGTTGAATTCTCCTACAACAACAACTACCACACCAGCATCAAGGCCGCCTCATTTGAGGCCTTGTATGGAGGCAAATGCAGATCTCCGTTGTGCTGGGCAAAATTGGAGACAAGCACTTGACTGGACCCGAGCTAGTTGAAAAACGACCAACAAGATCTTTCAGATTCGTGATCGCTTAAAAGCTGCTCGTGACCGCCAAAAGAGCAATGCTAACCGTCGACGTAAGCCACTCAAATTTTAGGTTGGCGACAGGGTACTCTTGAAAGTCTCACATTGGAAAGGTGTACCATGTTTTGGCAAACATGGCAAGCTCAACCCACGATACATAGGCCCTTTCAAAATCCTTGCCAGGTTTGGTCCCATGGCCAACAAGCTCAAGTTGCCTGGAGAGCTCAGTGGTGTTCATGACACTTTCCACGTGGAAATTCCCATCGATGATCAACTCCAGTTCATTGAGGAGCCAATCGAAGTGACTAATTGGAAAGTCCAGAAATTAAGAAGGAGCCGAATCAAGCTTGTTAAATTCAGATGGAATGCAAAGCGCGGACCCGAATTCAATTGGGAATGCGAAGACCAAATGAAACGCAAGTATCCCGCTGGTTTTCCAGAGGCTACTAAATCCAATGACTCGACTCCATTTTGTGGACGAAATTCCAAAAACAAAGGGAGAATGTGACACCGTCAAAATTCCAGGTCAAGATCCGTACACAACTTACTTAGCTGTGTCATTTTATGTGCATATTAGACATTTTTAACATTAACTATGCCGTCCCGAGTCTAGCAAAGCCCGAACTATTCCAGAAATTCAGTATATTATCCGTTTACACATACAACACCTGATTTATCCGGGAAAATTCACGATGGACACTCAAGCCAATCACACGCTCAACAGAGAGCAACCGAATATCTAATTACTACGTACGAGCAAAACAAGATTACATGTGACAATACCAAAGTAGGAAATTGTTCAATGCCACACAAAACCCGAACAATTCATAGACATTTTATGGATATTTGAATCATAGAACATCATCATATATCCAATCAAAACATATACATATGTAAACATGAGTTAAACATAAAAAACATGTTGGATCAGTTTCTCTATTTAACAGTTCTTATTCTTGAACACTTATGTGTTGTAAGTTTATCAAAGCAGTTTGCACAACGGAATAAGTAAAGTGTTCAAGTTAAAGTATCACTTTTTAACAGGAGTTATTACTCCCCCTCAATCAATGAACTAAGTAGTGTTGAAGAGAATCAATAACGGTAAATGAATATAACAGTAAATGCAGAATGATTCTCAGATATATATTGAAATGGCTAACTACAAAGTAATTTGAAGGAAGCGTTCAAGTCTTGGATGAATACCTAAAATAGTGGGATTAACCCCTCTATTTATAGATGGATGATTACATACAAACTAAGTTACCAAAAGATTATAATAATGTAAGATAATATTACAACAGGCTGTAGCATTGAAACTTGAACAAAGACTTTAAGTAAACTAATATAATACTAAACTACTAAGATTAAGGGCGGTTAGAAGCTTCTAATTTAAGTACTGATGAGTGACAAACTTCTGATGAGTGATTATCAGGAGTTTGTCTTCAGCAGTTGCTCATCAGATGTTTGTCTGGTTTATCTTCAGAACTTCTGATTATTTTACTCTTCAGGACTTTGGTAATCATTTACTTCAGCAGTTTCACAAAATGTTAAGAGGATATAAGACTAAGGTTCATACTGGCTTGTCAATCCTCTTTTACCCTACAATCTCCCCTGGATTGATGAAGCCAAAACCTTTACCTATATTTATTTATAAGATCCTCTCTTCCTTAAGTCAAGAACTCTCCAAATTTCTTTGATCATTTGATATTTGAGCTCTCTAAAAGTAGTCCGATTTCTGGTAACATATTCTGAATGGTTAGAAGATCTTCATCAGATAATTTTTCCAATTCAGTTGTGTCATGAAGGACTTTCATTGATGTTTTGGTCAAAAATTATCTAGCAAAAATAAATTTGTATTCCAAATTAGTTTATGTGAGATAGAGTGCTAAATGTGTAGAAATATGTTTGTAAATCAATAATATTCTTAAGATGGTGTATCTGGATGTTCAATAAGCAAAAATATAACAACTATGACCGGGATGGCTTAGGTTAGTTTCGGGATGGACAGTTATATCCTCAGGATGGAACTACTAAGAATGAACAAATAAAGTAATAAATACGAAGAACAACACACGATCTACGAGGAAAGCCCTTGATCAGTTGTAGATCGCCGGCATAAAACCTCGGGAGGAGTCTAGGCCCCTGCCTTGTTTGTTAATATTAAAATGATAAAAAGATACAACTTTGGATGAGTATGTGGACGAGTGTACTATGATAACAATGATTGTGCAAGTGTTTTTGTGATCAACTAAGTGTGTGTGTGTAGCTATAGTGTGAGCAATGTGTCTGTAAGTGTCCTATACTCGTCCAATACTCCCACTTTTATAGTACATGAAATAAACAAACGATCCCATGAAACTCGCTAAGTAGTTATGTTCTTTGAAGTCTTCTTATGACCGTTGTGGTTGTTTCATCTCAAGTGACCGTTGTAGCAACGGTTTCTCCTTAGCTAGTTTAATGTTTCAGATGTTTCCTCTTTTGTCGCCAATATTAAATGTATATCGGTTATAGTTTTGACTATGTCTTCCATTTTGACTATATCTTCCATCTTGACCATGAGTTGTATCTCTACTTTGACTTCTGAGGGTGATAATATAGATGTTACCAAGCATGTAAATCCATATTATAACTTATTTGTACCTGCAATCATACATAGGAGAATCAACTCGTTAGCTCATTTTCAGGATGTGCACATGCTGAAATACTGTCACATCCTGAAGTTAGTCAAGTCCTTCAGCATCCTGGGGATGGCACATTAAGGATGTGAGGTAAAATCATCCTGAGGATTTTCACCCACAACAATTGTCCCCAAAAATATGGTACCGTTAATATCTTTTGAGGTAAAAATATTTTTTGATCTAAATATCTCTTCTGATGACTGATGGGATGTCTTGTCAAGATGACAACGGCTACTTTCTCAGCGATAAATACGTGATGATCGTTACAAGCATCATCTTTTACACCCTATTCTAGAGCTTATCCCTTCCTTTATAATCACATCTGATTTTTTAAGAAGGTAATTTCTTTCTTCTTTTTTCTACTTTCCTCTTCATACCTGCAAATATTAATAATATTCTGAAGATGGAAAAAAGATCCACAAGAACTTCTGGGAATGTGGGAACCTCTAGTGATTTCATTCCCCAAAACCTCTTGAGTCATCCTGAACAGGAGATCTGTTCTTTCGATGACAAAGAGATTCGAGCCCTAAAAGACTCGAAAATCTTCCCAAATTCTGCAGAGTTTCGTCCTTACGATCCTCATGCAAGATCAGACTATGCATCTTCTATCTGGGTCTGCTTCATGTACTTACCATTCTTTCTAGGGTTGAGGTATCCCTTTCCCAAGTTTATCAAAGATTTCTTTAATATGACTGGGATGGCTTATTCTCAAGCCATGCCTGAATTGTGGAAGATTCTGATGGTGTGCAGCAAGCTTGTTGAGGATCATGGTGTCCATCTGGAAGTGGGAGACCTGGCTCATATCTATAAATTGAGAACACACGGTTCCCACCGTTATATCCTTCAAGTTATAGAGAAGGATCCACCCTTTCTCTTTAATGTGATAAAATCAGAGAAAAACTGGAAAACTAAGTTTTTCTTTGTTAAGAGGAGTTCTATTCCCCAAGGGGATGAGATCCCTCTTTATTGGTTAAAGAGTGGTAAAATTATTTTTAGCGTTTTTATGAAAAACTTTTTAGTTACATCCTGAAGATGTTAACATCCTGAAAATTCTTTGTTTAACATGTGCTTCCCTTGCTAAGTTTGCTACTCCTGTGAACGACGCTACTCTCCGGTGTGAAGTTATTTACATGTTACCTGAATCAGAAAGAACTTTTGGAGTTGAAGATAGTCATACCACTAGCCAAGTTTCTAAGATGTCTGGTGAGCATGTCATGTTGCATCCCGAGAATGTTTATTATTTTATTTGCTAACTCTGTTTTTATATTAGCCTCAGCCAAGAAAGCTGCTTCTTTTGATCTGGATGACATTGACAACATGGATGTTAAGGCTGTCAAAATTTTCTCTCCTTCTCCCTCAAGCTCCAAGATGACTACCCTTCTTACTAACCCTTCTAAGACTAGGGCTGTTGTTGTTGCTTCAAAGAAGAGGAAGGGGAGTACTGCTGTTGTCGTTGCTCAGGAGATCAACCCT
Organism: Ambrosia x helenae; assembly: GCA_030844895.1. Lineage (NCBI taxonomy): Eukaryota > Viridiplantae > Streptophyta > Magnoliopsida > Asterales > Asteraceae > Ambrosia > Ambrosia x helenae. The sequence continues at coordinate 99,974,659 of CM061228.1, read as the reverse complement.
TTTGAGGGTTTGAACTGCAATGAGATTCTCAACAAGATCTTTGAATTCACTCTCTAGGTATGGTCCCATCCTGAGGATAACATTATTTTTGTTAATGAAAAATGGTTAAGAGTACTTACCTTCTCCTTTTTCCTGTCAGGGCCATGAGTATCTCTCAAAGTCTCTGGATATTGTTGTTTAAGAACTTCATGAGACACATGCTAAGCTTGAAGACGTCCAGAAGATTTCTCATGATTAGGGAAAATATCTTGAGAGCAGGCTAGCAAAGACTGAAACAGAGCTGAAGAGAGTGAAGTCTGAGCATGCTAAGGTCATATTGGATCAGGAGAAGGAGGCACAGGATCACAGGGATGGGCTCATCAAGTCTGCTAGTATTTCTGTCTTTCAGGACAGGGTAAAGATGGCTCTCCAGGCCAAGGATCCAGGTTTCAATCAAAGCACCTGGAATGTCGAAGCTTGGAAGGGGAAGATTAAGAGCCTGGGTGGAAAAGAAGTGGTTTATGAGCCTGTTCCTGTTCCCATCCCGAGGATGTGGCCAAGGATCATGAGGATGCAGAGGCAAAGGCAGCTGAGGCCAGGATTGCTGGGGTGGTGAAGGATCTTCCAATGGGCAATGAAGGATGTGTTGACTAGGCTGGAGCCCACTTTTTATTTGAACTTTTGTGGTAGTGGTTGGTTAAACAATTTCAGACAATTTATCAGTATGTAATAACTTAGGATATTATAAGGTTTGGGGTGGAGGGATCTTGGTTTCAAGACGAAGCCCCAAATCTTTTTTGTTAACCTTGGACCATAGATGTTGACCCCTGGTGGATGGGTCCTGGTTTTGGATGAAGCTAGGGGTTGACATCAAATTTTGATCATGATGCATAAATAATATGATAACAACTTTTGACGCTATCAGCTTTGTGTTCTTCGATATTATGCAAACATTAGCTAACACTTAGTGTTATAAAAGAATGAAAAATAATACATGATCTTGCCATATCCTTCATAAGTCCTTCTCATCGTCAGGATGGTCCTCATTATCCTGAGGATGTCCCCAGTCTCTTTTTCATCCTTGGGATGGTCTTACATCTTGAGGATGTCCCCAGTGTAATATCTTCAGCATAGACTTCAAGTCTATAATCCTTAGGAAGAATTGAATCTTAATAATATCCTGTAAAGGAAGGCTTTGTTATTATACTGGCGACAAGGCCTTTGGTTTAACTGGGATCAAAACCCTTTTGAAATAATCTTGGTGACAAGACCAATATGTAATATCTTAGGAATAACTGGCGACAAGGCCTTTCGTAATAACTGGCGACAAGGCCCTTAGGAATAACTCGCGACAAGGCCCAAAGAGACGTTGAAAAACGTCTAACCATTAGAGACATTGAAAAATGTCTAAACCTTAAGAGCTCCATCGTATATCTCAAAGATAATGAAATTGTCAGCCACTTTTACATGGACTGGTCCCACCATCCCGAGAATATACATGGGCATCGTGCGCTCCAGGCGAGGGTTGCTAACCCAATGTGAAAGGTGAAAACCTTTAAACCTTAGGAAGGTGTCGGACACCTTAACGGAGGAGAGGGTGGCCAGCCCCCTAGTCTTCTAAGCATTCCATCTGCAAAATTCTCAGGATGGACTATTTCTAGACCATGTTTAGTAAAAATATAATCGATCGAAATAAATCAAGAATAAGTACTTACATATGGAGATGATTCATCTCTATCAGCTTTCACCTTCATCCCACCTGTGATTCGGATCATGGTTTTTCATATGCATCCTTAAGCATGGTAGTATTTCAAGTGTATAGCATTCCAAGCTCTTGGTAGAATCTCTCCTTCCATTGTTGATAGCTAATATGCTCCTTTTCCTGCTTCAGAATCGATTAAGTATGGACCTTCCCACTTAGGAGCTAGCTTACCATCGCTTGGTTTTGTTGTATTTTGGAAGGCTTTTCTCAATACCAAGTCTCCCACTTGAAATCTTCTTATCCTGATGTTCTTGTTGTAAGCTTTAGCAATCCTTTGTTGATATGCTGCCATCCTTAATTTAGCGGCATCCCTGAGTTCATCCATAGTTTCCAAGTCTTGTAGTAATGCTTCAAAATTAGTAGTTGCCTCCTGAAGATGCTTCCTTGCTGTAGGCATGACCATCTCTGTTGGAAGCATTGCTTCTGTTCCAAAGACCAAAGAGAAAGGTGTCTGACCAGTAGCATTCTTCGAAGTAGTCCTATCAGCCCAAAATGCAAATGGAAGTTCTTCTGCCCATTTTCCTTTCTTTTCCCCAAGCTTTTTCTTCAAGTTATTGACGATGATTTTGTTTGAGGACTCCGCTTGTCCATTAGCTTGAGGATGGACTGGTGTTGAAGTTACCATCTTGGTCCCCCAACTCTCACAAAAGTCAGTTGTTCTTTTGCTAATGAATTGAGAACCATTGTCACAAATGATTTCAGATGGTACTCCAAATCGTGTCAGGATGTTTCTTTTGATGAATGAGACCACCTCTTTATCTTTAACTTGGACAAATGCTTCAGCTTCAATCCATTTCGAGAAGTAATCTGTCATTACTAGCATGAATACCTTTCCTCCAGGAGCTTTGGGTAGCTTTCCTACTATGTCCATTCCCCATTTCATGAAGGGCCATGGTGAAACAATAGGATGTAGTGGTTCAGCAGGTTGGTGAAGTATGTTGCTATGTCTTTGGCATGCGTCACACTTTTGGGAATACAGCATGGCATCCTTCTTCATAGTAGGCCAATAGTATCCCATCCTCAGAGTCTTTAAGTAGAGAGATCTTCCTCCTGTATGATTTCCACAATCTCCTTCGTGGATGTCTTTGAGTACTTCGTTTGCTTCATCCTTGTTGAGACATCTCAAATATGGACCTGCAAGAGACTTTCTATACAAAATATTGTCTATAATTGTAAACTTAGATACCTTTATCCTGAAAGCCTTTGGATTTTCTTCATCAGGAATGACACATCTTCTTGTAAATATTTGATTATGGGAGTCATCCATGATGAGTCATCTTGTTTCTGAGTGGCCAAAACAGTACTATCCTCAGGATGGTCTGTTTTATCCTCAGGATGTACCTGGCCATCCCCAGGATGTCACTCTTCAATCGCCGGTTTCAAGATGTGAATGATGGGAATCTTGGATCCTTCTGGTAAACTAAAAGAGGATCCCAGATTTGCTAAGGCATCAGCTTCAGCATTTTCTTCCCTTGGTACCTGTGTTAGTGAAAATTCTACAAAAGAAGTAGCTAAATTTTTAACGATTTCAAGATAAATGGCTAACTTTTGTCCTTTTACTGCATATGATCCATTGAAATGGTTAGTAATCAACAAAGAATCAACAAAGACTTCAATTTTAACAATATGTAAATCTCTAGCAAGTTGTAAACCAGCAATGAGAGCTTCATATTCAGCTTCATTATTGGTTGTTTGAAATGCACATCTAATGGCATGGGGTATCTTGTCCCCTTGTGGCGATTTTAGTAGTATTCCCAGACCTGTGCCTCTTGCATTCGAAGCACCATCAGTGTATAGAGTCCATTTTTCTAAATTTTCATTTAGTTGTTGAACTTCAGACTCTACTTCACTCAGGATGTCACTACTGAAATCAGCCACAAAGTCTGCTAGGGCCTATGACTTGATTGCATTTCTAGGCTCATACTCTAAGTCAAAGGCACTTAATTTAACTGACCATTTTGCCATTCTTCCAGACCTTTAAGGTTTTCTTAATACATTTTCAATGGGATAGTTAGTTTGAACATATATTTTATGTGTTTCAAAATAATGCCTTAACTTAGTAGAAGCCATTATTGAAGCTAAAATAAGTTTTTCGAGATGTGAATACCTGGTTTCAGCATCTAGGAGGGTTTTACTTACATAATAGACAAGATGTTGTTGCCCTTCGAAGTCCTTTACCAATACAACACTTATTGCATTCCCAGAAACTGCAAGATATAGCTTGAGAGGTTCTCCATCCTCAGGTTTCATCAACAATGGAGCTGCTGCAAGATAATCTTTGAGCTTCTTTAATGCTTCTTCATGCCTCTGTCCCCAGTCGAATTTGTTATTCTTTTTTAGGATGTCATAGAACTCTTTACATTTCTCTGAGGATTTCGTATTTTTTGGGGATTTGAGATTAAGGATGGACTTTATTTGTTCAGGGCTGGCTTCTATCCCTCTTTTTGTTACCAAATATCCAAGAAACTTCCCAGCTCCAACTCCAAAATGGCACTTTGCTGGGTTTAATTTCATGTTGTAAGCATCCAGGATGTCAAAATCTTCTTTGAGATCCCGAAGATGATCTTCTGCTTTCTTGGATTTTACTACCATGTCATCAATGTAGACCTCCATCGTGTTCCCAATCTTTTCTTTGAACATCATGTTCACCAGCCTCTGATAAGTGGCACCTGCATTTTTTTAATCCAAACGGCATGGCTATATAACAATATATACCTGACGGTGTCATGAATGCTGTGTCCTCCTGATCATCCGATTCCATTTGTATTTGTTGGAATCCTGAGGATGCATCCATGAATGTCAGCATCTCGTGGCCTGCTGTAGCATCCACCATTGAATCTATGTGTGGTAGTGGGATTGGATCTTTAGGACAGGCCTTGTTAAGGTCTGTGTAGTCCACACACACTCTCCATTTCCCATTTTTCTTTTGGACTACCACAACATTCGCCAGCCATCTTGAGAATTTTACTTCCCTTATCATCTTAGACTTCAGCAGCCTGTCTACTTCTTCTTGGATGATGATATTTCTTTCTGGAGCAAACTTCCTTCTTTTTTGCTGAATGGGCTTGAAACTCTTATCAATTCCAAGTTTGTGAGTAATGACATCCTTTGTTATGCCGGTCATATCTTCATGTTTCCAAGCAAAACTAGACATCCTATATTTAAGAAAAGATATTAGTGATTGTTCAATATCATGTGGGATATTCTTACCGATTTGCACAGTGATATCCTTGTTGTTGTCATCAAGGCAGATGGCTTTTACATCCTGATCAGGATGTGCTTTAACATTCTGAGGATGGCACTGTGCATCCTACTGTAATTGCTATGCTTGACGGGATGAGGCCTTCATTGATGTCGTGTAGCAATCCTTATCTTCTTGTTGATCGCTGTTGACCTTCACAACTCCACAAGGTGTGGGTAGTTTCACACATTGATGATATGTTGAACGCACTGCCTTCATATCATGTATCCAGGGTCTCCCCAGGATGACATTGTAGCAGGACAGGGAATCTATCACACAAAATCTCTGGATAGAGTTCACCCCTTCTACATATACTGGTAGCTTGATGTCACCCACTGTGCTCTTGGTTTCTCCACTGAAGCCCACCAAAACTGATGACCTGGAAACTATCTCTGATTCCGGAATGTTCATCCTCTTGAGGGCCTCGAGCTGGATGATGTTTACTGAACTTCCTCCATCTACAAGAATCCTGCGAACAAAGTGGTTAGCAATATAAAAAGTAATAACCAAACCGTCATGATGAGGATCAAGGATGTTTTCTCTGTCTTCTTCCTCAAAGCTTATCACTTTTGAGGTTGTCAGGATGGTCGTCTTCGTTGGTCTTTCTCCTTTTTCAGACTTTGTTTCCCTCGCATATCTTTTAGCAGCTGAGTATGAGGTTCCACAAATGTCTGACCCTCCTGAAATGAAGTTGATAATGCCAGCATCCTTAGGTGGGGATGCTGCTCTTTCCGGGATGTTTGTGCCATCCTGAGATCTTGATTTCTTTTTGCCCAGGAGATCCTTGAGGTGACCCTTGCTTAAGAGATATGCTATCTCCTTTCTTAGTGCAATGCAATCTTCGGTGATATGGCCAAAATGTTCGTGAAAGGCACACCATTTGGATTTGTCTTTCCATACTGCCTTGTTGCCTTCCTTGGCTATCTTGCTTTGTCCTCTAGATCTTTCATGGCATACATCAAACCTGTTACATCCACAGAAAAACAATAGTCTGACAATTTAGAGCAGTCATCCTCATCGTCATCCTCTACCACATTGACCTTCTTATTATCAGGCCTAGCATATGGTTTATGCTTATATGGTTCGTATGTGGGAGTGGATTTTCGATTGGGATGGTTTTATTTTGAGGATGATTCTATCCTTTCTTGAATTTTCTTATCATCCTCAAGTCGGATGAATCTCAAAGCTCTGTTCCTGACTTCATCCAAGTTCCTGCATGGATTCATCACCAATTCCTGATAGAATGGTGAATCTTTCTGTAGCCCCATCTTGAATGCCTAAACTGCTGTAGTGACATCCAGGTTCGGGATGTCAAGTGCTTCCTTTCCAAACCTAGTAATGTACTCCCTTAATGATTCTCTCTGTGGTTGAGTCACCCTGTATAGATCACTTGTCAAACGTTCGACTACAAGAAAACTGATTATTGAACATGTTAATTAAATGTGCAAAAGAAGTAATAGAATAGGGTGGAACACTTAGGAGCCATTTCAGGGCTGGACCGGTGAGAGTTGAGCCAAATCCCTTGCATAAACATGCTTCTTTCAGATTGGCAGGGATTGGATTTATTTCCATCCTTTCCCTATACTGAGCCACATGCTCCTCAGGATCTGTAGATCCATCATAGAGCTTCATGCTTGGAGTTTGAAATCGTTTTGGAATCTCTGCATCACATATGGGAGATGCAAATCTTGACACTCTATGGCATGCCGAGGATACTTCAGGGATGGGCTGTACTATCCCTGGAACACTCGATACCATATCCTTGATCTTCTGAAGCTCCCTTACTAGCTGAAGACTTATTCCTGCATCCTGCAAAGAAGCAACATCATTAGAAGTAAAAGTACTAGAACTTAAATTGTTACCGTTAGTGTTATATCCTTGGGATGGCACAGGCGTATATCATGTATCCCTGGTGGTTGCCATCCTGGGAGCAGTAATCGTTTTTGGGGCAGAGAATCCAGAACTCATGGGGATGAAATCTCCTTGATGCACCCCTCCAGAGATGCTAGAATTAAAATCTAACGCCCTGGGCTGCAATGGTGTCCCCATGTCTTCACTTGGCCTTCTTGAGGATGATTTGAGAGCATGTATCTCTCTTATCAACATCCGGTTTGTGTCTTGTTGTTGATGTATCGAATCCTTCATTAGTGCAAACATAGAAAGTAAATTCATCATTTGATACAAAAACAGGAGGAGTAGATCCAGATGGTGTAGGTGGGATTTGGGAAGTGGAACTTCTTGGAAGTACAGGTGGAGGTGGTAAGGCGGTATTTCTGGCAGAGGTTGTAGATGGCATGGATGTTGAAACGGATTTCTGTGAAGAAGCCATAGTTGTCAAATTTTGTAAATAGGAATTAAATAAAAGAAAGTTTTAATAAAGTTTTTTTGTTAAAATAGAACCACTTGCCCCACGGTGGGCGCCAAATTGTTTTGGTAAAAATTTATCTAGCAAAAATAACTTTGTATTCCAAATTAGTTTATGTGAGGTAGAATGCTAAATGTGTTGAAATATGTTTGTAAATCAATAATATTCTTAAGATGGTATATCTGGATGTTAAATAAGCAAAAATATAACAACTATGACCGGGATGGCTTAGGTTAGTTTCGGGATGGACAGTTATATCCTCAGGATGGACAGTTATATCCTCAGGATGGAACTGCTAAGAATAAACAAATAAAGTAATAAATATGAAGAACAACACACGATCTACGAGGAAAGCCCTTGATCAGTTGTAGATCGCCGGCATAAAACCTCGGGAGGAGTCTAGGCCCCTTCCTTGTTTGTTAATATTAAAATGATAAAAAGATACAACTTTGGATGAGTATGTGGACGAGTGTACTATGATTACAATGATTGTGCAAGTGTTTTTGTGATCAACTAAGTGTATGTGTATAGCTATAGTGTGAGCAATGTGTCTATAAGTGTCCTATACTCGTCCAATACTCCCACTTATATAGTACATGAAATAAACAAACGATCCCATGAAACTCGCTAAGTAGTTATGTTCTTTGAAGTCTTCTTATGACCGTTGTGGTTGTTTCATCTCAAGTGACCGTTGTAGCAACGGTTTCTCCTTAGCTAGTTTAATGTTTCAGCTGTTTCCTCTTTTTTCGTCGATATTAAATGTATATCGGTTACAGTTTTGACTATGTCTTCCATCTTGACCATGAGTTGTATCTCTATCTTTGACTTCTGAGGGTGATAATATAGATGTTACCAAGCATGTAAATCCATATTATAACTTATCTGTACATGCAATCATACATAGGAGAATCAACTCGTTAGATCATTTTCAGGATGTGCACATGCTGAAATACTGTCACATCCTGGAGTTAGTCAAGTCCTTCAGCAACCTGGGGATTGCACATTAAGGATGTAAGGTAAAATCATCCTGAGGATTTTCACCCCCAACAATTGAGCAGTCTTTTCTTTCTAGAACCATGGAACTGGACTTGTGGGTGAAGTACCATTTGATAATTGGAGATTTGGAATTGAAGAAGTTGTCTTTGTATGGTACAATTTGTAGGTTTGAAGATAGATCTGATGTTGGTGGTTTTTCTTTTTCAGTATTGATCAGATTGGATCTCCTTCTTCTTTCTACTAGTACAGTACGAGGTGTATCACTAGAAATATGAATGTGATGTTTAGTGACTACTTTGGTCTGTTTTTGTTCTTTGATGGTCTGTTTCAGTTGATATGCAAATTGTAACACCCCAACCGATAACGGAAACATCGGGATGTCACGTATTGATGATTGTTCAGTAGCTCATGGTAAATAATAAATTTCAATAATTGATTTAAATACATTACATACAATTGTTCTACAGGAATTTGTACATCAAAATGAAGAATACTAGATACACATCCTCAAGCATTAACTCAAATCTTCAAGCAAGCTATAACCTGAAACATGTTAAGTTTGAAAATATTTTGGGTCAACAAAAGTTGGTGAGATTTACATAGGTTTTGATAATTGAATAGAACTTGTACAATTCAAGTGTCATGGCAAGTCTAGTCCATATGTGAAAACATACTATCAGGTAAATCGAGTGCATAATCAAACCTTGTGACTAGAATATTGTGGTCCATCCCATACGCTCATGGTTCACTTGATTATGTTATTCGATAACAATCACCCACGCTACCTATGTAGGAGGTACACTTATCCGGGTGGGATTGTCAGTCCAATAGATCTATCATTGTATACCGTCGGCTGATCAATGTTAATGATTATGCTAAAATATTGTGCTTACCCTAGTCATGTTTAAGACATAATGCAACATAGAATAACACATAGACACTTTATGATTGAATTGTAGATAGAATGTTGTAACATGTTTCACCCCAAAAATAGTGAAATAGAAAAGGGGCTATGTAAAACTCACCTTGATAAGCTAGCAAAAGTTCACACAAAAGTTGATGTTGATGATTGAAGAGAACTCCAAAATTTTCCTAGATTGTTCAAATAATAATGTTCAATAAGTAGATGGACTTATATTAGAGTCTAGGACCATAAGAATATTTGGGAATGATTTGAGGTTTTGACTAGAGGATATAAATAATGTGTTATATGTTACGGATTGTGGGGGCAACGAACAACATAATTAATTTATAGTCGAGTCTTTATATTCGCTTGTATGATAAATGGGAATTAATATTACCGTATATTATTTAATGAACCAAACTAAATTCCATTGCGATTAACATTACATTCTATTTTATCAATGTTATAAATACTGAAAATACATGATTATGTTCCAAAAAAAATGTCTTCGTAAACTTTTCAAGTTTACTACTTTTATATGTTTTTGACAGAACCATTATTATACAAATTTTGGAATGTATAAATGTGAGTATATTAACAAAGTTCTTATTATAACATGTCTAGTGTAAAAAAAAAGAAAAAGAAAAATCCATTAGCTTTGGTTTATTAAGATTTATATACTCTTATTTGCATGAGTGTAAAGCTTGACTAGTTAAAAGTACAAAACAATTATCTAGAAAGTATAACTTCGATCATCAGTTTCATAAGCTAAAACCAATTTACTAAATTAAAGCATGAAAAACATTCATGATTAATTACTAATAAACCATTGATAAAATTTTCTTGCAAGAGAACAGGAATTGGTTGTCCCCCTCGTAATGTAAGTAAGTGGCCAAAAACTTTCTTCATTTTAATAACTACTCACACCTTAATGTGTTTATGTATCTCATAGGAATGAAAAACGTTTACGGAAGACTATTAATACCTTGCTTTGGAAATGGTGGTCGATGGCTCATGCAATATTGAGTGCTCAAGCGTCTGATAAACATTGCCTTGCGCGGAGAGTCGATCGGTACCCGTACACTCGAATTTCAATGGGCTTTTGTAGATGGAGTAGGGGTGGTTAAAACATAACAGAAGCATACCGGAGTCGCGGTCACTTCAGGCAAGTTTCACTAGCATTAAGAGGGGCATGGAGGTGAATTGATAAGGAGATTATGTTGGGGGTGGGTTTCATACAAATACCGACAGGTTTCGATTAGGAAGGGACGGGTATAACCGTGGATTATGATCAAGTTTGCAGCTCAGATTTGGGTGTTAAAAAGCTGTCAAGATGTGTTTTAATTTATAACCAGACTCATTGACGCCAAGCTTTGACTTTTGGGTCAACCATCCGTGATTTGTGGATCGAATTAACGCAGGATTTTAGGAGCTGGAAATAAAACAGAAGGTGTCGAAAAAAATAACGGTTGCCTAAAGAAAACGTAGAGAGGGCTGTGTAGGAAGATAAGGATGGTTGAGGGTGTTTTAAACATGAGACCATACCCGGTATTTATAGTTGATGATGAAACGCTATTAACTTGTCAATTACGAACCGACACCATTGTGAGAGTCAAAGCAAACTTTATGGGAAAGATTATTATGTGTGTTTGACTAGTAAATACCAATAAATAGAATTCCACTATACCACTAATAGATTAATTTGATTTGAATACTATTAAAACTTGCCATAACCATTATCAACCTCTTAAAAGAAAGAAAGCTGATGATTGAAAACCCATATTCATATTAAATTTTAAGTTTATATTAAGTCCTATTTTTTTTACACTAACATGAATAATGATAATAATAGTTTTAGTATTGTTATTTAAGTTCATAAAAAGAAAAAAAAATTCGAGTATTACAATTCTACCTCAAATGTTACGTTAAATTACGGTTTATGCAATGGATTATTGTCAACCTAGGTCCCTAAGTTGTAATTAAATCATTGGAAATATCACGATTGTTATAGTCTCCCCTAGTTAAGGGAATTTTGTCCCCAAAATTCTACTAACAGCGACTTTTTTTTGGTAGTGTGGCAGGAATGATTTGTGATGACTAAGGCTAGTTCTTGGTCCGACCCTAGTATCACTTTCAATACACCATTAGTAATAATGTATAAGGCGTACTCGGCATATACCAAACCCTATTAGAATTTCACACCACCTTAACGTACCTGTAAATTCATGATTACGTTCCGGACCCCAATCACCAATTTACCTTACATTAGGGTTTTGTGTCATTCTATGATTCTAAAACACACATATAGAATGCACAATGTACAATAATTTGTGATTGAATCTTTGTATCAATGAGTCTAATAAATCTTTGTATCAAATTACGTGTACAGTGTATCAAAAAATGTGTCCAACTGTTGAGCTGGAAAAAAGACCTCTACCAGTCAGTGAGTAGGAAACTCTACCGATTGTTGAGTAGGTGCGATGGCCTCTACCAGTCGTTGAGCAGGTTATTAGAACCTCTATCAACTGTTGAGCAGGCATGATGACCTCTACCAATCGTTGAGCAGGTTATTAGGTACTCTACCAACTGTTGAGCAGGTACTTCATCCTCTACCAGTTGTTGAGTGGATAATTGTTATAATTATTTTTGTAGTTTAACATATATGTTGCCAATTGAAAATTCACACATGTAAGTAGGTTTGTAAATGTGACAAACAACAGCTATAGCATGCGACTTGTTATTGAGTTGTCCTAAACAATGTTACTGAGTCTTAGATGTTGCTTTGCTAGCATGGCATATAGTTCACAAGTATCACGAATAATTAGACGTTCAAAGATAATACTGATAATCAAATCCTCATGTATCACTAAGGATCAAGTTCCATGTAACAAGCAATCATGATTTAAAAAAAAAAATAATAATCAAGTACGAAACTTTCAATGGTTTGGTTATCATGAAAACCAAGTTCATGTTCAAAAAGGCGAACATTATACATTTAATAATTGAGAGAATGATGAAAGTCCATAGTATAATCAAGTTGTATAGAATAGTGGATGTAAAAATAGTTGATAAACGGTTTAGCTTATCAGTCAAGAAAAGGAAGAAGGTAGTCAGACATGTTCGTGGTAAATTAAAAATGTGGATAGTCAACCTAGATTGAGGCATATGAGATTGTGGGCTGTGATCTGAAAAGGATTTTCTTTATTTAAAGACGTTTTTTTTATATAAAGCTAGCATGATCGATTTATTGAAGATGCAACTAATCGAGCGGAGTTGTATATTTCAAGTAGTCGGGAGATTTTCAAAGTTTAATTGAGCAACTGATACGGAAACCCTGATCATTTGTTTGGAAATAATTTTGTTAATATCTTTGTGTAAGTATGTCGATCAAAATGCAATTAAAAAAATAGGGGGGGTATAAATAAAAATGAAACACAAAGATTGTAATAATTTATCCATTAACGAAAACGTTGACTTATCAAAACAGATCAGACCTAAGCTCAAGGATGCCCTAACAACTCGTAGGACTAGGGTAGTATAGGGTGTGGGAAAGGGATTAGAATAAGGGAACAAATAGGATTGCAAGTAAGAGGAGCAAGTACTGGTTAAAGTCCCTAAGGTTATAGACTAGATTAATTTTCTAATAACCTAATTCCCTATAACCAAGGCTCTGATACCAATCTGTAACATATAACACATTATTTATATCCTCTAGTCAAAACCTCAAATCATTCCCAAATATTCTTATGGTCCTAGACTCTAATATAAGTCCATCTACTTATTGAACATTATTATTTGAACAATCTAGGAAAATTTTGGAGTTCTCTTCAATCATCAACATCAACTTTTGTGTGAACTTTTGCTAGCTTATCAAGGTGAGTTTTACATAGCCCCTTTTCTATTTCACTATTTTTGGGGTGAAACATGTTACAACATTCTATCTACAATTCAATCATAAAGTGTCTATGTGTTATTCTATGTTGCATTATGTCTTAAACATGACTAGGGTAAGCACAATATTCTAGCATAATCATTAACATTGATCAGCCGACGGTATACAATGATAGATCTATTGGACTGACAATCCCACCCGGATACGTGTACCTCCTACATAGGTAGCGTGGGTGATTGTTATCGAATAACATAATCGAGTGAACCATGAGCGTATGGGATGGACCACAATATTCTAGTCACAAGGTTTGATTATGCACTCGATTTACCTGATAGTATGTTTTCACATATGGACTAGACTTGCCATGACACTTGAATTGTACAAGTTCTATTCAATTATCAAAACCTATGTAAATCTCACCAACTTTTGTTGACCCAAAATATTTTCAAACTTAACATGTTTCAGGTTATAGCTTGCTTGAAAATTTGAGTTAATGCTTGAGGATGTGTATCTAGTATTCTTCATTTTGATGTACAAATTCTTGTAGAACAATTGTATGTAATGTATTTAAATCAATTATTGAAATTTATTATTTACCATGAGCTACTGAATAATCATCAATACGTGACATCCCGATGTTTCCACCATCGGTTGGGGTGTTACACAAATGTTGCAGGAGTAATAGCAGCCTCAAATATACCAAAGGATTCTAACTTTGGGCTTAGAGTCCTTGGTTCCTCCTCATCTCTTTGGTTAGAGCTGATCACATTCTCATCAATGTTCATTTATGTGTTTTCATCCCCTGTATTATGTGGTGATTGGGGATTGACATTTTCAGATGGAGTGTGTTGTTTCAGCTCAGAGAGAATATTAGCAATCTCAACTGCCGGTGATGTTTCTTGTTCAGCAGTTGGGGTTTGTTCAGTTGCATCAGTTGTTTTGAAAGAAGGGTCAATAGTTTTTGTCTTTTTATGTTTCTTTCTAGAAAATAGAATGGATATTGGTGCTCTTGGGGTTGATTGAGATGGATGAGACTGAGAGAAAGTTTCAGTCACATCTCTTAAAAGTGCAGATTGCACATCAGCAACTTCAGCCATCTCATCTTCCTAAATTGCTTTTCTTTTTGGGTTGGAGGGTTTGGATTTTTGTTGTTTAGTTTGTTTAGGCTTTTTGGGAATGGGTTTTGAGGATGTTGGTTCCTTAGGGACTGTGAGATGTTCCCCTTGGTCATCCTCTGACAGAAGTGCCGATTTGTTATGCCTAGAGTATGCTTGTGAGGATAAAGCGTTTAAAATTGTTGTTTTACCCATAAGCACCTGTTGTCCAAGTTCTTTAATAATATATTGCATGACGAACATTGGATACAACAAAAATTTCTTTTTATCATTTTGGTAATGCAACACCAACTCATTGAAAAAGTATGAAGATGCCCTATATTTTGTTTCATTAACAATGGAATGAAAAATTGGTTGTAAGGTTGAGGAAATCTGATCAGATGATCCAGTTTTTGGACTTAAACACATAATAATGTAGTGAAACAAAAGTTTATATTTTGCATCAAAATATTTCTTATAAATGGTAGCATGTGATAATATACCTTGGTAACCACACTCCATTATGGTTGATTGGATTGTTCCACTGGGAATTTGATCAGGTGCTTCAGCATCATCAAGACATAGTCTGTTTCCCAGGGTTGCCAGTGTGATTGCCATTTCTTTCCCTTTGATCTCCGTCTTCAAGGAAATGACTTTACCATCTTCGGTAACAGTCTCAACGTTAGCCCAAAACTCATTGAGAGTGTCAGTATGGATTGGTGGGTCAATGGTGAACGCTGTGTAATATTGAGATTTTACGATCAAATCAATGATTTCATCGTATTGGGACCAGGCTTCATCTTTTTTGAAGTAGCCTCTTTGATTATGTCTCTGTTTAAGAACTAGAGCCATTGTGTGTTGATTGAATAGTTGAAGGTTTCAGAGAGGGTTTTGAGAGAGGGAAGTTTTGTTTTTGAAACGATAATAATGAAAAGAGGGGTTTGAGAAGTTTAATAGCCATTTTAGGTCAAACTTCTGAAAAATAGGAAAAGACTGATTTGTCCTTTTTGTCTAAAACCTCTGAATAATTGTTCATCAGGAGTTTCCTATTTTGTTCTTCAGTAGTTTTAACTACTGAAAAGATTTTCTTGAAAAATACCCCCAAAATCAATATTTGATGATTTTATTATCATCAGCAGATTTTTCTTTTCAGAAATTTTCCCATACAAATATTTTTGTACATCAGTAATTTTTCTCTCTTTTTGTTGATCAACAGAGGTTTGTGACAAAATTAGTAAAAAGGTAAGTGAAAGTAAAATATGTACAGAAAAATGAAAACACTTACAGAGTTTACTCAAAATTTAGCATTCCAAGTATGGATACTAACCTCTGAAATGTTGTGGTGTCAAGAGGCTTTGTGAAAACGTCAGCAATTTGATTAGATGTTGTCACATGTTTTACCTCAATTTTGCCCTTTTCATAGTAATCCCTGATGAAATGATACCTGATTTCTACATGTTTTGTCTTTGAAATTGAACAGGGTTTTGAATGATGCTAATGGCAGATTTACTGTCCACTAAGAGTGGAGTCTTGGTTTCTTTGATTCCATAATCAAGAAGTTAATATTCGAGCCATTGAATCTGTGATGTATTCAGCTTTAGCTGTTGAAGTTGGCACAGATGTTTGTTTCTTTGATTGCCAGGACACCAGACAGTTTCCTAAGAATTGACAATCACCAGATGTTGATTTTCTTGACATTTTGCACCCTGCATAGTCACTATCTGAAAAAGCTATTAACTTGGTATTACTTGAAGCAGGATACCAAATTCCTAATATAGGAGTCCCTTTCATATATCTGAAAATTCTTTTGACAGTAGTTAGGTGTGATTCCCTTGGTGCAGATTGATATCTAGCACAGACACAAGTTGAAAACATAATATCTGGTCTAGAAGCAGTTAGATACAAAAGGGAACCTATCATACATCTATACATGGTTTGATTAACCTGTTTTCCTTGATCATCTGGTTCAACTTGTGTGGTTGGTGTCATGGGAGTGGAACATGATTTACTGTCTTATAAAGAAATTTTGTTCAATAATTCTTTAACATATTTTGATTGATGTATAAATGTTCCATTTGTTTGTTTCTTGATCTGCAGTCCTAAAAAGTACCGTAGTTCTCCCATTGTACTCATTTCAAATTTTGATTGCATGAGTTTCTTAAATTCATCACATAATTTAGTGTTGGTTGAACCAAAAATGATGTCATCAACATAAATTTGAACAAGTAAGACATGATTTCCAACATGCATTATAAAAAGTGTTTTATCAATGGAGCCTCTTGTGAAGTGATTTTTGAGTAAAAAGGTGGACAGTGTTTCATGTTTGTCTGGTTTATCTTCAAATGTTTGTCTGGTTTATCTTCAGAACTTCTGATTCTTTTAATCTTCAGGACTTTGGTAATCATTTACTTTAGCAGTTTCACAAAATGTTAAGAGGATATAAGACTAAGGTTTATACTGGCTTGTCAATCATCTTTGACCCTACAAAACAACACACATTTATGGATGAATTACACATTGTATTGACTACATGTTAATATTACTTTTGTGACAGACACATGTTATTATCAACTAGACCACACACATACACACACACACACACACACACACACACACACATATATATATATATATACTAGGTGAAATCCCGTGTTAAAACACGGGAAGACTAAATCCAACTAAAGCTGGAAATCCATTTATTGGTGGTTGTGCTTCCGCCTTTGGTAACCACTGATAAATGAAAGAGCTGATTAGAAAATATTGATGAATGAAACAACTTATGATTATCCACAGATGAAGCAAGCAACAGATGATGAAACTAACTTCTGATGACAGTAGTGGTTTGCACTCAACAGATGTTGTCATTAGAAGTTTGCTTCAGAGCAGACCCAGTAGTAATAAAATGCTCGTTTTTTTTCGTTTTTGTATAGCACTATGGTACTCGTTGGAAAGATAATAAAACGCTCGTTAATTTGGTGTAATCTTTTTTCAAAAAAAAAATGTTGTTTAAAAAAGTTATTAACGTTTAAAAATCATGGGGAAAAGTGCATGTGCTATGCACATGAGAGGAAAAAAAAATTAATAGTAGATGGAGTATGCATGACCCATTTAATTGACCCGATAAAATGAGGGGGAAAATTTAAAGGAAGCCCCCATAAGGTGCCATATGTCCCTCATTAGTTTTCATTTATATATTATATAGAAGATATATGTTAACACTTGAAATTTATTCCTATACACTAGGTAATTATAGATTTCCAATAACATATTATATACATACATACACACATACCCAGATAATCAAGACAAAAATCAACATATCTAACTTATATATATATATATATGTGTGTGTGTATACATATGACACCTATGTATGTGTGTGTGATCAAATGCAACTACCATACATATATACATATACACACTCGACACACACACTCCACACATGTGTACATATATGACAACTAGACTACTTTATCTTACACTAACCTATACTTATACTAAAAACACTACCATGCAAACATTCCTACAACTCCCATGAATCTCGACCTTCCAAAATTGTGGCACCTTACCCCAAAATTGGCTAGCATCTACAAAAACATGCACACTTGCGATTGGATGAAGGAAGAGGACAAGAGAAGAAGCATATGCATGCTAGATGAAGACAAGCCACCCTAGACTAAACTTATACTAACAAAGAACCTTCCAAACATCCTTAACCTTTATCCAAGACAAACTAACCTTCCCAAAATAACAAACCACACCTTTCCCTCTCTTCTTTCTTTTTGGCCGAACACCACACACACATGCACTTGTCAATTCAACACAATGTCAAAGTTTACACAAGAATGGTTTGGCATATACTTCCTCACAATATCAAGGAGTATTGACCTTCTCAAAATATCACCACACCTCATCCCAATCATCCTATATAAGGAGCCCCATTGATCACATTGTTTCAAACACATCAAACACTTGATCATTCTCCCTCTTTTCTCCTCCCTTGGCTTCGGCACATACAAACAAACCAACACCCTTTCTTTTTCTTTCGGTCGAGGTTACACCCCGACAAGGCGGAAACACCGGGATGTGATTCGAAAGGTTTTCAAACACAAGGTTCAAGCAACACATAAGATGTAAATTAAATAGATACTATCAAAAGGTAAACGTTTTCATGAATTATTAGGAATAACATAACATTTACTGAAAACGAAATATTGTCTGAAATTCCATGGTGCAAATACCAAGACGTAACATAGCTAACATAACCCAACCAATGATGGTACCACAGAGTGCATGCTCAAACCCTTCTTTGTCAACATAATGTCGGCGAGTTCACACGTTTTAATGTGATATGTAAAGTGCTTGTAAAATTCGTGTATGACCAATCAAAAGCTAGCCAAGCAAATGATTACTATGCAAATCATGAGTCCCATAACCAAACCTCTTGACTGGTGTGTCTTGCGCATTGTATAATAAAGACAACGTATATATAGTATGACTCTTTTGTATGTAATCGGTTAGAGCAACTAACCAAGAGTGGGGGTGTTACCCCAATAGATCTATTAAAGTGTTCCATGGCTTTTGATAGCTAATGGTTATAGTGTAAATGTAAGTACGAGGACTGTTGAGCTCATGAACCGAATGTCTCATGTTCCACATGGTAGTCATGATAAAATATCACACAAAATGAAATGTACTAGAAATGTAGCATGTTTATCCCCAAAAAAAAAGGAAAATAGTAAAATGGGTCGTGAAACTCACCTAGTGATGGTACGTGTGGTATGGTAAAGCTGAGATGTATTGTAACTACCGTCCTGACAATGGTTGCCCTATGATTATCAAGGACATAGTAAGTTGTACGTTCTTGTCGTTTATTATACAAGTTGCTCACCCGACTTGTGGACCCTTCTGTTAGTTATATGTGGGCCATATTTCGTGCACGTAACAATTATTACTCGTTTCATGAGTACTTTGTAAAATGTATGGTTTCCAGAAATTCTGGCGTTCTATTGTAAAATTTATCTATTGTGAACAAAGTGGACCCCACATGTCAACATGGGTTATGGATTGTTCCCAATCTAACATGTGTGGTCGTTTTATGGCAAAATGAGTGTTTTATCATATGTGTATGCCTTTCAAAGTCCAAAAGTGGTTTTAACATATGTTGTGGTTGAGTTAACATACGCTATCACAGCATAGCAGAATTCTTTCATGAATCATGTCCTAAACCCGATCGTTTTTAGCATCCAAAACAACTTGTTTGTGTTCAACAATGTATAATTTAATGACCATGAGTGTGTATAGTGTGTTATTGAGGAAATCAAGTATGATCATCCTTCAATTGTGTTGTAGTGTCACATGTATATATAGGAAGGTTTGACTTGCATAGGTGGTTTTTGATGTTTTGTTTTGGTGGTAGAAAGGGTATAATGACAACTAGCACATAATCCATTTGTCCTTGTGGACTTTCGGTCGAGTATAAGACAAGAGGAGGAGGTGTGGCACAATCTTGGTGATAGTGATTGTTCAAGGTCTAATGAGTTGGCATTGTTGTCTTTAGTTGAGCATCATCATCCTTGTCCCTATGCTACATTTTGGCTGAGAAAGAGGAAGGAAAGAAGGAACATTTATTTCTAACCATAAGTGGATTGTGGGAGTTTGTGGGATGTGATGATTAAGGGTTGACTTACCTAATTGATACAAGAAATGGACACATTATGTGATAATGACTCATGAGTGTTCTTGACTTACCGAACCCGACCCATATTATTATTCATGTAAAATATTTTAACCCTAACCTGACACACATAAATTCGTGTCAACCGAACCCGACCCGCTTAACCCGTATTTTTTAAATAAGTCATAAATGTTGACGAATATTAGTGGGATGTTGGGTTCTACGTTAATTATCGATAACATGTTTAATGGTGTGTATGATTGTGACAAGTAAATATTATGATTGTGACAAATAAATATTATGGTGTGCCAAAACTAACATTATAATAATTAACCATATAAATTGGAAACGGAAAAAAAAATGAAATTTTTATTTTTCTAAATAATTAAATGGGTTGATGGGTCAACCCGAACCTGGCCTGTTTTTTTATACGGGGAGTGTTTATCGACCCAAACCTTTTTTGGTGTTGGGTTCGGGTTAGATTTCAGGCTGTGTGAAGAATTACCGCCGCTAGTTGTAACCCAAGTGAAAGAGGCTCAAGTGCTCAACAAAAAAGTGGGTGAGGCATATTGAATGGTTTATGAATTTAAGGTAAAAATGTGAGGTTTTTTGTGTTATTACGTAGAAAATGAAAGGGTATAGTGCAATAAGAGAATATTGTAGCAAGATAGGTGATGGCGTGATGGATCAGATATGTCATCTTCTTTTGCTGGTTAACTGCACGGCATAACAAAACAAACTTTCAGTTGATGTTTACCGTTACAGTTGGCATGTCCCATGTTTGGATTGATGTTTTTATATATACATCTCTTTATATTTATATTTTATTTAAAGAGATATAATACATACAAAATAGGGCCTAATTTTAATTTATTTTCCGTTCATGACCGCTCAACCCAACCAAAAGACACATTACAACTTTCTTAAAACCAAGTTCATACGAAGTTCCTTGATTTTCACTTTTATAATTGTTTCAAACTAATTACTAACTTTTACCATACAAAATCATTATATCTATATCTATATCTATATATATAATAAACTAAAACTATTTTAATGACATGACACTCAAAGAGGGTATTTACTTCATTGAGTGTGCCATGCGTCATCTTATGTAGCAAGGACTTTATTTTAGAAAAATAATAATTTAAAATTTAAAAACAAAATTAGATTTTTATCTCTAATGTTTTTTTCCCTTAACTTTTAAACATTAATATCTTTTATATACGAGATTTTTTAAAGAAAAAAATTACACCAAATTAACGACCGTTTTATTATCTTTCCAACGGGTACCATAGTGTTATATAAAAAACGGAGAAAAAAACGACAATTTTTTTGTGTGGTTTTGTTCATACAGGAAAAAAAACACAAAGTGTTCAGGTTATTCATTAATCATGTATAGGTAAGTCATTAGTTATGTTCAAACCAGTAAATATGATTTTTATTTACAACATGTGTTAGTATTGGAGTTGTACATTGTTTTAGGTTAGGTTTTAATATTAGAGTTATACATTGTTTAAGTTTATGCACTAACATTGAAGATACATTGTTAATTGTTTTAGGGTTAAGTGCTACCCGAAGCTTTCCTGCATGTAACTGTAAAACGCATCAGTCTATTTCAGGTGTAAAATTGATATTTCAAATTAAATTTCTCAACACGGGACTCTCCCGGGATATATTAGTTAAAAAAAAATTGTGGGTTTGGGTCGGGTCTGGGATTAGGTGATACCCGACCCAGTTACCCTTTTTTATATTAGAATATGATAACTTATGATAGAGATTTGTCTATTATAATAATAATAATAATAATAATAATCATAATCATTAATCATATATTGACAAGTCATTAATTATGTTGTCATATTAGATATTTTATTATGTCATATTAGATATTTCAACCCGGGACGCTCTCCAACAGGTAATTGCTATGTTTTTTTTTCTACCATATTCTGAAATAACTCAAATCTTATTGTATGCAGTTAAAGACCTTTGACTGAATGTATTGGTAATAAACAATCTTTGTCCCCTTGAAGTGGTTGAGATCTTAATATTCAGTTTTAGGTGTTGATGTTGTAAGGTGAAATGGATCTTTTGGTATATATATTTTTTTAAAGTATCTAATGTAAGTTGATACATAGATGCCACTTTTATAGTTTAGATACTTCTAATTTTATTTACTTTACTTAGATTTTTTAACCCGAGACGCTCCCGAGGTATAAGCTAGTTTTTAAATAAAGTGGTACATGTCCTCATTATTTCTTCATTTTCCTCTTTTCACAAACTTCTTTCTCTCTTCACCCTTGCATTATCTCATGCGTACATTACAAATCTATATAAATTGAAATTTTAATCTTATGTCATCCTGTTGCTATTTTTTAGGCGACGCTATGTCATAGCCATAGCTTATGCCGGTGTAGTAATATTTCTTATCGACATTACAAGCCTATATCTTGGTGCCTCTTGTCATTGTATGCTGTAACTAGTCCAACAGTTAGACGCAGAGTTACGGACCCACCATATGCATCTACGAACGCCACTTTACACATCCAAAGTTGTATGCTCTTTTATGTCCATGTATGTCTTTAACAACTTGTCAAACCTTGATTCATTTCATAATGGTTTACAACAATTTAAATATACAAGAAAAGAGAGGTAATTGCTCTAATGTTACAAGAATAGAATATTACAAATAAATGAAATAATAAAGATAATTGTTGACTAGAGGATATAGATGCATGAATCATGGTCGTGCTTTTTGACTAGAGGATATGAAGGCATGAATCTTGCTCTTGTCTAAAACCCCCTGTTAATGCGAGCGGGAGGAGGTTCGACCCGAAGCATTGTACGAATTTTTTCAAAGAGTGCCTTTGGAAGACTTTTTGTGAAGATGTCGGCAACTTAACAATCCGTGGAGATGAATTTGGTGTGAAGACGGCCTGCAGCAACTAGTTCTCGAAGGAAATGGTAGTCGAGATCAACGTGTTTAGCCCGTTTGTGAGCGATTGGATTTTAACTTAGAAATAGAGCACTTTTGTTGTCACAAAACAAGGTAGGAGGTCCCGGTGGTAAGGCATGAAGTTCTCGTAGAAGATGAGTGACCCAGATAATTTCCAAAGCAGTATTCGCTATTGCCCTGTATTCCGATTCACAACTTGATCTTGAGACTGTTGGTTGTTTCTTTGCTGTCACACCACGCCTATGGCGGAAACACGTGGCGCGACGGTTCAAAAGTATTAAGCCAAGATTAATGCAAACCACAATAGTAATTAAAGAAAACGGGCATTTATTCAATGCTAATAATCATGTCAAATTATCCATACATAATTATAAATTGTTTTTGAAATTGATAAGGAGGCTCCTCCCTTTATCCCTAAGTTCATGGAATAAAGAGATGAGACCCTTTTACGACATTCCCAACGCCCAACTTGGAGATATCCCCAACCCTGCTCGCCATGCTAACTTCCATCATTCAATTACCTGAAAGATATGTTTGAAAATCGTTAATATATAAATATTGGTGAATTCACAGGTTTTAATTTAATAAATCTTTATAAAGTGGGAATATCCTTGTTATGACATTTATAGGAGTTGCAAAGTCCTACAATTTACTTGAGCCTATAACCAAACCAAGACAATTAATAATGCCCCCGCCCCAAGTCGTTACTCGGTATTCCTACGACTTTATTTCAGAATATGTGCACCCCAGGCATACACCGATGCATAATCGACGCTATCGATTAGGGGTGGGCCTTGTCAGGCACCAATAGTACTATCCAAATATTCCTTTGGTTTCTCATTCCTGAATTAATGATTATAGTGGGGAGGTCTCAACCCCGAGTGGCGATCTTTACTCAAGTATCCAACCCGTCATACAATCCCAACATATCTTTCCCCGTAAAAACGTTAAATAGTTTAGAAATGGGGCCGTGAGACTCACCTGTAACCGTGCTCGGCTCAAAGAAGAAAATAGTAAAGTTTGTGATCCCGCACCTACAAAGGTTCTAGGCGTATAAGTCACTTACACCTATGGTGTATGTGCCTTGGCAAGTTGTACACCCAACTTCCCGACCACGTCTTTATCCCAATTCCCGTTTAATAGTTTCGTATCCTAGGTTCAATGGCGATGGATTACCCTTTCCTTACAAGTCATATATTATTCTTATTAATATTCTTTATGACTTGTACAATATTATACCCGACACGACTCTACCCAACGTATAATTATTTTCCCATTTAAATAATTATACTTAGGGTCGTTTCGCTCGATATAATGTGATTTCTTATTATCCGACCCGACTCACTTTGCCACATATTTATTTTCCCATTTAAATAAATATGCTAAGTTTTTGTCGTTTGGTAACATAATCTTAACGCCCGACTAGACTTACCACACCATACATTTATTTTCCCATTTAAATAAATGTACTAGGATCTTGTCGGTATTCACGCGTTCGTAGATATATTTCACCTACTCGTCTCGGTTTTTCCTTCTCGCATATCTATTTTCCCATTCAAATAGATATACTAGAATTTCGTCGAAAACGAGTATATGTACATATACCATCGCGTGGATACTACTTGTTAAGTTCACGTGTCGTTTAGCGTTTTTAATTCGTTACGTTGTGTTTTTCCTTTCCCACGAATGTTCTTTCTACACTTAGGAAAGTGTTACGCACGTTTCACCCTTGTTATATATATTTTATTTCCTTAAAATATATATGTATATTTTTATCTTGTCGTAATGGCATTTTCCTCATATGACCGTTTACGTTGGTTCGTGTAACTAAGTTCGTTAGTTAGCGTTTTTCATATTTATTTCCGTTGCGCGTTCTCATGGAAGTATTGTTCCTACTTCCGATTCCGAACGTTTATTTCTTGGAAAAAGATACTTTGTACGTTTTAGCCCGACTTGTCCAACTTGTTACTAAAAATGTTCCCGATACTTTTATATTCTCATTTATATAAAAGTATCCTATTTTTGTACAATCCTTCCCAAGTCTTTATTTTATGAAATCTTATCTTATAAAATACTTGCGTTACTCCTTTTATTTTTATAAACTTCCATTTTATATAAATATACCTTTTACATAAAATGCCCAAGTATGCTACTAGTATTTACCAAATCAACCTTGTAAAATTATTACTTACACTTTTTGACACCAATCTTTCCATTATTGTGTTAATAGTTTCCAAAATATTTATCTTAGTCCCTCAACTTCCAAGGTCGCCATATTAGTCCTTTAACTTATACTTGTTGCATTTTTTTCCCTTATCTTTCAAAGTTAATATTTTTCTTCAACTTTAGTGGACTTTGAAGAATCATTTTCTTAATGCCTTGTTGTTTTTACTTCTTTTCACTTTTAATGATCTTCTAATCCATCCTAGATGTCATTAACATGTTTATTCCATATTTTTATCCAAAATATCCATTTTTCACTCATCCAAGTGAGTGGACTTTGAAGATGGAACTTTTTCACCTATGACTTTCTAACCCATTTTAACATCTTTTTGACATTATTATATCATCCTATGATGATTAAAATCATCTTCATCTCATTCAAGTCCTTCTCATTAAATATACCCAAATCATCATTTTCTCAAGTGTGTGTATTTTATCATCATTTCTTCAAACATTACATTTATTAACATAAATCCAAGATTCATCAATGTTATTATTATTCTTCCATTTTTATTTTAACAAAACCCATTATTTTTATAAAATCCATTTTATTACCCAACAATGTACAACTTGCTTTCATAGCACAAAAATATGAACATTCAAGTAATAAAACAATGCAAGACTTACTACTAGCTCAAGGCTAGGGAAGACAAAGATCTTGGATTTGGGTGAGGTTTAATGTGTTCTTCCAAGTGGGTTATGCTCCAACTCTTGAACACACAAAAGGGGTTTTGAATAATGATGATCTAGAGATGATTTAGAGGTATGAAAATTGAAAGAGAGATGTTGGTGGGGTGGTGCAAACCTACGGCCAAAGGAAGAAGAAGAAGAAGAATTTTTGTGATTTCTTCAAGTGTTCATCAAGTATGCTTATAGTATCCTTCCAAATCTTGCAAAGATCAAGTGTATCTTGCTTGGATTGGTTAGAGATCTTAGTGTAGGATTTTAGAAGATTATGGAAGATTATAAAAAAAATCTTGGGGATATTATTAGAGGGTGCTTGGGCCGAGTTTAGTGAGAGAGAGGGAGAGATGTGTTGGTTAATCTTCTACCCAATCACTTTGCATGCATACTAATCATTGATAATAATATTATGGATTTTCAAGAAAAACTCAAGTAATCTCCACTCATGTGGGCCCTTGGCCGGCCCCTATAGGGTGGTTGGTGGGGTCCACTTTGCTAATTACTTATCCATAATATGTTTAAGTTACTTTCTTTCGGGTACCGCCCGGGTATTTCTTGAATTTTAATATGTTTAAGTTACTAATCATTGATAATAATATTATCGGGTGCGGTACGCGCACTTTATTCGTTACCGGGAGATTTGTACAATAAGCTTTCACGTATGGCTTTGGGTTTCCAAAACTTAGGGCTGTAAACGAACCAAACGAACACGAACAAGGCTTTGTTCGTGTTTGTTTGTTAAGGTTTCTTAGACAAACGAACTGTTCACGAACACACTAACGAACATAATTCTATGTTTGTGTTTGTTTGTTAGGAAATCCAGTTGTTTGCGAACTGTTCGTGAACACGGGTCTTGAACACAAACAAACAAAAACAAACATTTAATATTCATCTAACTAGAAAAACATTGTTAATATAAACCGTTAGACAAAGTACATCTACTAAACAATGTCGATAAGTCAAATTGTACTAACTTAGACATAATTATCTAAAATTACTTAGGCATAGGCATAAATACATGATATTCCTAATTCGAAAGTTCATAATTATCCTAAGTTTTAACTAATGATCGAACGTAAACAAACATACACGAACATATGTAAATAAACAAACGTAAACAAACACATTGCCGAACGTTCACGAACGCAATCGAACGAACGAGACATTTGTTCATGTTTGTTTATTTAGTTAATCAAACGGAATTTTTTGTTCGTGTTCGTTCATTTATTAAACAAACGGACACAAACGAACTTCCCGCCGAACGGTTTACGAACTGTTCACCGAACATTTGGTTTGTTTACAGCCCTACCAAAACTCATTATATTTTGTGAAAATATTATTTATTTTATATTCCGGGTGTCCGGAGTTCGTTTCGCTTATTTAAGTTTTACCGGGTAATCGCCAGTGTCCATACCGGATAGTTTTGCCTGCGCATGATCCTATCATGCTTTGCTATTAAACTTATGCATTCCTATGCATTATTTGGGAACTTCCATCTTTCTAAGGCCTCAATTAAATAATCAGCACATAATTACGGTTAATTACGTTAATCGCGTTTAATTAATTAGTACGGAATTACCTTAATTTTGCCAGTTGTTACATTCTCCCCCCGTTAAGAGAATTCCGTCCCGGAATTCACTTCGAGCTCTCCGGTATAGGGGTCTTCTCGAATAGGGCGGGATACTTTTGCTTCATCCGGTCCAGCCTTTCCCACGTGAACTCCGGTCCACGCTTGGCATTCCAACGCACTTTGACCAACCTGATCTTACTGCGTCTTAGCTTTTGGACCTTCCAATCGGTTACTTCGATTGGCTCTTCGACGAAGTGTAACTTGTCGTCAATGTGGATTTCGTCTGCGGGGATGATGAGGGTTTCGTCGGATAAGCACTTTTTCAAGTTCGACACGTGGAACGTGTCATGTACACCGTTAAGTTCTTGTGGTAACTTGAGCTTGTACGCTACGGGGCCTACTCTGGACAGGATTTCGAACGGTCCAACATATCGTGGGTTCAGTTTTCCGCGCTTCCCAAAGCGCGCAACACCTTTCCAAGGTGACACCTTTAGTAGGACCCTGTCTCCGACTTGAAATTCCAAAGGCTTCCTCCTCATGTCTGCGTAGCTTTTCTGTCGGTCACGTGCCGCTTTGAGACGTTCTCTTATCAGAAAGACCTTATCCGTCGTTTCTTGAACAATTTCGGGCCCGGTAAGTTGCTTTTCGCCAACTTCGGCCCAACATAGAGGCGATCTACATTTGCGTCCATATAGGGCTTCAAAAGGTGCAGCCTGAATGCTTGTGTGGTAACTGTTGTTATACGAAAACTCTACCAGTGGCAAGTGTGTATCCCAATTTCCGCTGAAATCGATTGCGCATGCCCGTAGCATATCTTCCAAGGTCTGGATGGTCCGTTCACTCTGACCATCGGTTTGTGGATGATATGCGGTACTCATGTCAAGGCGAGTACCGAGGGCTTCATTCAAACTTTCCCAAAATCTTGAGGTGAAACGACTATCTCGATCGGAGATGATGGAAATAGGTACACCGTGCTTCGACACAACTTCCTTAATATACAAACGGGTCAGTTTCTCCAACTTATCCGTTTCGCGAATGGGGAGGAAGTGTGCAGATTTTGTCAATCGATCAACGATTACCCAGATCATGTCATGGCCGCTTGTTGTCCTGGGAAACTTGGTAATGAAATCCATAGTGATCCTTTCCCATTTCCATTCTGGTATTTCCGGTTGCTGGAGCAAACCGGATGGTCTCTGATGCTCGGCCTTGACCTTCGCGCAAGTCAAACATCGCGCAACATACGCCGCTATATCCCTCTTGAAATTTGGCCACCAGTAAAATTCCTTTAGATCATGGAACATCTTGTCTGCTCCAGGGTGAACCGAATATCGCGAACTCTGGGCTTCGGCTAATACCAGTTCACGCAATCCACCATACACTGGTACCCAAATTCTATTCATGAAATACAGAGCTTGATCCGCTTTTGACTCCAGTGAATCAACCATCTTCCGCAATCTTTCACCTTTGACATTCTCGGGTTTAAGAGCGTTAGTTTGAGCTTCACGAATCCGGTCAGTCAGGTTCGTGTGGATGGTTAGACCCAAAGCTCGGACACGCAATGGCTTAACCCGTTCCTTGCGACTCAAGGCGTCGGCTACAACGTTCGCCTTCCCGGGATGGTACTTTATCTCACAATCGTAATCGTTCAATAATTCGACCCATCGCCGTTGTCGCATGTTCAATTCCTTTTGGTCAAAGATGTGCTGCAAACTTTTATGATCAGTGAAGATTGTACATTTGGTTCCGTACAGATAATGTCTCCATATCTTGAGTGCGAATACTACGGCTCCTAGTTCCAGATCATGTGTGGTGTAATTCTTCTTGTGAAGTTTTAGCTGTCTGGAAGCATAGGCTATGACCTTCTCTCGCTGCATCAATACACAACCCAATCCCTGATGAGAGGCATCACAGTAAACTACGAAGTCTTCCGTACCATCGGGGAGTGATAGTATCGGGGCGCCACATAACTTATCCTTCAGCAACTGAAACGTTGCTTCCTGCCTTTCCGTCCATTCAAACTTCTTATCCTTTTGGGTTAGCATGGTTAAAGACTGTGCTATTTTAGAAAAGTTCTCGATGAACCTTCTGTAGTAACCGGCAAGGCCAAGAAATTGTCGTACTTCAGTAGGCGTTCTAGGGGCGTCCCAATTCTTAATTGCTTCGATCTTGGCGGGATCGACATGTATACCTTTTTCATTCACCACGTGGCCTAAAAAGTGAACCTCTCGAATCCAAAAGTCACATTTCGAGAACTTAGCATAGAGCTTCTCTTTGCGTAGTACCTCGAGGATTAACCGAAGATGATCCTCGTGTTCTTCCTTAGTGCGTGAGTAGATCAAGATGTCATCGATGAAGACAATGACAAATTTGTCCAAGTATGGCTTACACACTCGGTTCATCAAGTCCATGAAAACAGCTGGTGCGTTTGTTAAACCGAATGGCATAACCAGAAATTCATAGTGCCCATAACGAGTCCTGAATGCTGTTTTTGGCACGTCTTCTTCTTGAATACGCAATTGATGATAACCGGACCTTAGATCGATCTTGGAGTAGAAACTGGATCCTTGAAGTTGATCAAACAAATCGTCGATCCTAGGAGAGGATAGCGATTTTTAATAGTTAGCTTGTTCAGTTCTCGATAGTCGATGCACATTCGAAAAGGGCCATCCTTCTTCTTCACGAATAAGACGGGAGCTCCCCAGGGTGAGAAGCTTGGTCTTATGAAACCTTTGTCCAACAACTCTTGCAGTTGTCCAGACAGTTCCTGCATCTCAGAAGGAGCTAGGCGATATGGCGATCGCGCTACCGGTGCTGCTCCTGGAACAAGGTCGATGCGAAACTCGACTTGTCGGGGTGGTGGCAATCCCGGAAAATCTTCTGGGAACACATCTGGAAAGTCTCTGGCTATCGGAATGTCTTCTAGCTTTCGCTCGTCGGCCTTCTTGTCTACTACGTGCGCCAAGAATGCGACGAGACCTTTCCTTAGGCACTTCCTGGCTTTCATGCTGGTAATAATTCTTAATGGTGTTCCACGCCTTTCCCCTTGGATCGATAGGGTTTCGCCGCTTGCGAGGGGAACTTGAATTACTTTGTCGTTGCACACGACGATGGCGCGGTGTGCGGATAGCCAATCCATGCCAACGACTATGTCAAAGCTACCCAGTACGACTGGCAATAGATCAATGCCAAACTCATGACCACAGAGATCTAACTTACAATCCTTCGCTACCTCTCGAGTTTCTATAGTCTTACCGTTAGCTAGCTCGATAGAGTATGGTGTGTCTAGCTTATTAGTCTTTAAACCAAGTAATCTTTTAAATTCGACAGATACGAAGCTAAAATCAGCGCCAGTATCAAACAATACTGAAGCATAATGACCATTTAGAGGGAACGTACCAGTGACCACATTAGGGTCTTGTCGTGCGTCACCGGCACCAATCACGAACGCCCGCCCACGGGCTTGGTTGTTAAGTTTGGGGCAGTCCCTCTTCCAATGATCGAGCGATCCACATGAGAAACAGGGCCTCGCTCCTCCGTTCTTTGGCGCTCCCGATCTGCAGTCTTCTGTCTTGTGCCCCGAACGACGGCACTTACCGCAGATCACTTCGTTCCTGCCCTGATAACCTTGCTTTCCATTATTTCCACGTCCAGTGGCTACATACCCTTTTCCTTCTTCCCTGAACCTGATGATCCATCCTTTTTCCTTTCATCGCGCTTACGCTTCCCAAACCTTGGCCTATTTCCCTGTTCACTTGACCCAACGACTGAACTTGTACCCAGATTCTTACCCTCAACACTGCTGGACTCAGTAAGCTTCAACCCTGATACTTTCCGGATTAGAGTGCCCATTCGGATGGCGTCTTCAGTGAGGCTTAAGGCGAGGTCGATAGCTTCGCGCATGGTTGTAGGTTTGGAAGCAGTGACCATGCCGCGTATCTGTGGTGCCAGTCCGAAGAGGTATCTTTCCACCTTCTTGCTTTCCGGGGTGACCAGACGAGGCACTAACCGGGAGAGGTCATGGAATCTGGACGTGTAACCAGCTACGTCCGATCCAACCATGGCGAGGTTCCAGAACTCAGTCTC
Organism: Ambrosia x helenae; assembly: GCA_030844895.1. NCBI lineage: Eukaryota > Viridiplantae > Streptophyta > Magnoliopsida > Asterales > Asteraceae > Ambrosia > Ambrosia x helenae. The sequence goes on along the minus strand of CM061228.1, from coordinate 99,943,233 downwards.
TAGCTTCTGTACTTCACTTGCCGGGCAGTACTCGGCGATCATTAGTTCTTTCAACTCCAACCATGACAAGGAGTAAGCAGCATCATCTCCCAGTGTCTGCACTTGGTTGTTCCACCAGGTTAGAACTTGGTCCAGAAACAGGTTAGTGGCGTACATGACAGCCTGTCGCGGGGTACAGCTGCTAATACGAATCACGGCTTCGGTCTTCTCGAACCACTTGACTAGTCCGACAGAACCTTCAGTGCCGCTGAAGTTGAGTGGTTTGCAGTCCAGGAAAGCTTTAAACGTGCAGCCACGTTCTCGTGAGGCCGTTTCTGCAATAATAAAGCAATATATTATATAAGGTAGGAGTTTTACGAAGGCTCCTGTCGTATATACCCAAAGTCTCCTTACCAGTAGGGGAGGTTTCGCGTCTGTCGCTCCCGGTTCGGTCTCGCGACCTTTCGGTGCGCGTGGCATTGTGTTCTGCGAGAGCTTGGGCGATACGTCCCGAAACTAGGGTTTCAAGCTCCTCGGGTGTCGTGGGCAGTCTTTCATTTCCACTGTTGCTTCTGGTGGCTGGTGCCATGTTTCTTCAATAATCAATATCAAAGGTTAATTTTGGCGATCATTCGTACAATATCGTTACATATAAAGTATAACAACAACACAACATACGAACACAATAATCACCATAACAACATCACACAATCACAATATAAACAGAACAAGTAATAATAATCGTAGACAATCATAACACATATTTTACCATAACAAAATTTTCATTAATTTCAATACCATGAGTACAATGATTTGTTCACAATAACAAAAACCGAGGATACCTTCCTCATACATTGCTCCTTTGAAATATACTAGAAACATAATGTCATATACCGGCACAATCCCGCTCGGCTAGGCAAAAATGCAGATGGGTGCTATAACCCATGCTGTGCTATCATACTACTACTACTACTACTACTATGTCCGTAAGTGATCTCCCAAGCGTCCCTGATGTATCGCTACTGTGGTGACGGCGGCGGCGGGTACTGGTACTGGGGTGCGCACATGCTAATGGTCATACTGATCGCCATAATGCGATCGTACAAGAATTGGCGATGCGCAAAGTGTGCGTCGCCCGTAATGCCACAATGAGCGTCCATGCTCAGCAACTCCTCAGCATAATGTGCCAGTGCGTCCCTGGCATCAATGATCCTGGCCCACATGAGCTGGGCCTGCTGCTCCATCTGACTCACGGTGCGCTGCACCGTGTCGGTGAGGGTCTGGAAATCTCTCTCCAGTGAGATCACCGTGGACCATGCGGGTCCTGACAGTGGGGCCATCCCGTGGGGCTGCGACGGCCCGGGGATGTCAGTATACGTCGGCTGGGACGGGCCGACGATATCGGGTATGGGTAGGGGTGTGAAGGGTGGGGCAAAGCCCGATAGTCCGGTGAAGCAGTAGGGTGGTACCTGGTACGGGTCTCCCGCACCTAGTGCATATGGTGCAAATGGGGGTATCAGAAACGGGGCTCCTGCATCCATAGTGAATGGTGCAGGTGGTGGTGTAGGGAGCATCTCGGGTAGGGGTGGTAGTGTGGGAAAAGTGGTGATGGGTAGTGTCATGGATATGGGTGAGGGGACTATAAGCTCGGCGAGTGGGACCATGAGAGGCTGGGTGACAGCGACCCACTCTGGAGCGGATATCACAGTGGTAGGGGTGGGAGGGCTAGCAGTGGCGTGAGCTGCCAAACCTGCTCTGTGCAGCTCAGAACTGCGGGCTGAGCTGCCCTCAAGGATGTGCCCAGTAGAAGCTGGCCCATCCTGCGGTACGGGCTCGGGCATGGCGGGTAGGGTGGCTGGGGTAGTGGTAGCATGCCCTATCATCGGAGCAACGTGCTCCTCCTGGTCTGCTGGTGGGATCGGCACAGCAATGTGCTCTACCGATGCAGTCGACTCATCATCGGAGTCATCGGATATCCACCCGTTGTGTCCTCGGCAGACAGGCACGAGTCTCATGCCTGAGGGAACGGGGATAGGTGGGGTGGGTAAGGGCTCACGATCGACAGGTGCGCGTCGGTCGTATGGGGACTCAACAGTCTCCGACTGTGTAGGGATAGGTCTCGAAGGACCTGCACAGCCTACAGGGAAGTCCCTGACGGCTCGGATGGGAAGTGCTGGCAGTGGTGCTGCCTGGAATGGCACTAGAGGCAAGTCAGCCTCGGCCATCGGTAGGTCGGCCACGGCGGCCATGTCGCCTCCAGCGGGGGCCCACGCTGGGTCCTCGCTCGGGTCTGTCTCGTTGGAGCTATCTCCGTCGGCGCCCTCCATGGCGGCATCAACCTCCATCTCGTCATCCTCGGGATCGAGTATCACCACCTCGATCGGCTCGGCTGGCGGTGCTGGGATGATCTGAAGGCTACTGTCGTAGCTCGGTGCTACGCTCCCTGCGTCTGACATCCTGGCAAAAGAACCGTACTAATATTTAAGTATTATTCGTTAGGTAGTTAAGGCACATATCTACGGTACTCTTCCTAACCTTCTAACACATAAATAATACGTATACTTACCATGGCTAGCTTGGTCGGAATCTCCATATACCCAAATGGTCGTTGGAAAAAATTTATTTTATTGCGTTTCGCATTTATTTTGAAGGTTTTTGAACCAAATCCGGTTATAGTTTAGATTTTTAAAATGCTAATTCGCTATAACATTGGCTCTGATACCACTTTCTGTCACACCACGCCTATGGCGGAAACACGTGGCGCGACGGTTCAAAAGTATTAAGCCAAGATTAATGCAAACCACAATAGTAATTAAAGAAAACGGGCATTTATTCAATTCTAATAATCATGTCAAATTATCCATACATAATTATAAATTGTTTTTGAAATTGATAAGGAGGCTCCTCCCTTTATCCCTAAGTTCATGGAATAAAGAGATGAGACCCTTTTACGACATTCCCAACGCCCAACTTGGAGATATCCCCGACCCTGCTCGCCATGCTAACTTCCATCATTCAATTACCTGAAAGATATGTTTGAAAATCGTCAATATATAAATATTGGTGAGTTCACAGGTTTTAATTTAATAAATCTTTATAAAGTGGGAATATCCTTGTTATGACATTTATAGGAGTTGCAAAGTCCTACAATTTACTTGAGCCTATAACCAAACCAAGACAATTAATAATGCCCCCGCCCCAAGTCGTTACTCGGTATTCCTACGACTTTATTTCAGAATACGTGCACCCCAGGCATACACCGATGCATAATCGACGCTATCGATTAGGGGTGGGCCTTGTCAGGCACCAATAGTACTATCCAAATATTCCTTTAGTTTCTCATTCCTGAATTAATGATTATAGTGGGGAGGTCTCAACCCCGAGTGGCGATCTTTACTCAAGTATCCAACCCGTCATACAATCCCAACATATCTTTCCCCCGTAAAAACGTTAAATAGTTTAGAAATGGGGCCGTGAGACTCACCTGTAACCGTGCTCGGCTCAAAGAAGAAAATAGTAAAGTTTGTGATCCCGCACCTACAAAGGTTCTAGGCGTATAAGTCACTTACACCTATGGTGTATGTGCCTTGGCAAGTTGTACACCCAACTTCCCGACCACGTCTTTATCCCAATTCCCGTTTAATAGTTTCGTATCCTAGGTTCAATGGCGATGGATTACCCTTTCCTTACAAGTCATATATTATTCTTATTAATATTCTTTATGACTTGTACAATATTATACCGACACGACTCTACCCAACGTATAATTATTTTCCCATTTAAATAATTATACTTAGGGTCGTTTCGCTCGATATAATGTGATTTCTTATTATCCGACCCGACTCACTTTGCCACATATTTATTTTCCCATTTAAATAAATATGCTAAGTTTTTGTCGTTTGGTAACATAATCTTAACGCCCGACTAGACTTACCACACCATACATTTATTTTCCCATTTAAATAAATGTACTAGGATCTTGTCGGTATTCACGCGTTCGTAGATATATTTCACCTACTCGTCTCGGTTTTTCCTTCTCGCATATCTATTTTCCCATTCAAATAGATATACTAGAATTTCGTCGAAAACGAGTATATGTACATATACCATCGCGTGGATACTACTTGTTAAGTTCACGTGTCGTTTAGCGTTTTTAATTCGTTACGTTGTGTTTTTCCTTTCCCACGAATGTTCTTTCTACACTTAGGAAAGTGTTACGCACGTTTCACCCTTGTTATATATATTTTATTTCCTTAAAATATATATGTATATTTTTATCTTGTCGTAATGGCATTTTCCTCATATGACCGTTTACGTTGGTTCGTGTAACTAAGTTCGTTAGTTAGCGTTTTTCATATTTATTTCCGTTGCGCGTTCTCATGGAAGTATTGTTCCTACTTCCGATTCCGAACGTTTATTTCTTGGAAAAAGATACTTTGTACGTTTTAGCCCGACTTGTCCAACTTGTTACTAAAAATGTTCCCGATACTTTTATATTCTCATTTATATAAAAGTATCCTATTTTTGTACAAGCCTTCCCAAGTCTTTATTTTATGAAATCTTATCTTATAAAATACTTGCGTTACTCCTTTTATTTTTATAAACTTCCATTTTATAAAAATATACCTTTTACATAAAATGCCCAAGTATGCTACTAGTATTTACCAAATCAACCTTGTAAAATTATTACTTACACTTTTTGACACCAATCTTTCCATTTTTGTGTTAATAGTTTCCAAAATATTTATCTTAGTCCCTCAACTTCCAAGGTCGCCATATTAGTCCTTTAACTTATACTTGTTGCATTTTTTTCCCTTATCTTTCAAAGTTAATATTTTTCTTCAACTTTAGTGGACTTTGAAGAACCATTTTCTTAATGCCTTGTTGTTTTACTTCTTTTCACTTTTAATGATCTTCTAATCCATCCTAGATGTCATTAACATGTTTATTCCATATTTTTATCCAAAATATCCATTTTTCACTCATCCAAGTGAGTGGACTTTGAAGATGGAACTTTTTCACCTATGACTTTCTAACCCATTTTAACATCTTTTTGACATTATTATATCATCCTATGATGATTAAAATCATCTTCATCTCATTCAAGTCCTTCTCATTAAATATACCCAAATCATCATTTTCTCAAGTGTATGTGTATTTTATCATCATTTCTTCAAACATTACATTTATTAACATAAATCCAAGATTCATCAATGTTATTATTATTCTTCCATTTTTATTTTAACAAAACCCATTATTTTTATAAAATCCATTTTATTACCCAACAATGTACAACTTGCTTTCATAGCACAAAAATATGAACATTCAAGTAATAAAACAATGCAAGACTTACTACTAGCTCAAGGCTAGGGAAGACAAAGATCTTGGATTTGGGTGAGGTTTAATGTGTTCTTCCAAGTGGGTTATGCTCCAACTCTTGAACACACAAAAGGGGTTTTGAATAATGATGATCTAGAGATGATTTAGAGGTATGAAAATTGAAAGAGAGATGTTGGTGGGGTGGTGCAAACCTACGGCCAAAGGAAGAAGAAGAAGAAGAATTTTTGTGATTTCTTCAAGTGTTCATCAAGTATGCTTATAGTATCCTTCCAAATCTTGCAAAGATCAAGTGTATCTTGCTTGGATTGGTTAGAGATCTTAGTGTAGGATTTTAGAAGATTATGGAAGATTATAAAAAAAATCTTGGGGATATTATTAGAGGGTGCTTGGGCCGAGTTTAGTGAGAGAGAGGGAGAGATGTGTTGGTTAATCTTCTACCCAATCACTTTGCATGCATACTAATCATTGATAATAATATTATGGATTTTCAAGAAAAACTCAAGTAATCTCCACTCATGTGGGCCCTTGGCCGGCCCCTATAGGGTGGTTGGTGGGGTCCACTTTGCTAATTACTTATCCATAATATGTTTAAGTTACTTTCTTTCGGGTACCGCCCGGGTATTTCTTGAATTTTAACCGCGGGTTACCTTAATATTAAAATACCGTTAATATTCATTAAATTTTGCCCAGTTAAATTACTGATAATTTATTTCGGCTTTTGCCGGGTGAAATTACGTGTTACGCGCGTATCGGGTGCGGTACGCGCACTTTATTCGTTACCGGGAGATTTGTACAATAAGCTTTCACGTATGGCTTTGGGTTTCCAAAACTCATTATATTTTGTGAAAATATTATTTATTTTATATTCCGGGTGTCCGGAGTTCGTTTCGCTTATTTAAGTTTTACCGGGTAATCGCCAGTGTCCATACCGGATAGTTTTGCCTGCGCATGATCCTATCATGCTTTGCTATTAAACTTATGCATTCCTATGCATTATTTGGGAACTTCCATCTTTCTAAGGCCTCAATTAAATAATCAGCACATAATTACGGTTAATTACGTTAATCGCGTTTAATTAATTAGTACGGAATTACCTTAATTTTGCCGGTTGTTACATTTGCACTACAAGATACTAAATTACCTCCCAAATAAATGCAATAGCCATATGTAGAGCGTCGTGTGTCAATACATCGAGCCCAATCTGCATCAGAAAAAACCTAATAAAACAGTGTTAAGAGGTCTATCAAATGTTAAGCCATGGGAGATGGTACCTGTCACACCACGCCAATGGCGGAAACACGTGGCGCAATGCTCGAAAGCATATCAAAGTCAAGATTAACACAAACTATATTTAATTAGAAAAGATCAATTCATTAAGATGTCGAAAAAGAGGTACCTTGTTTCAAACATTACATAAAACAACAAACATTAAGTTCCAAAATGGGGTGTTTCCGTTTATGTCCCAACCCGATGGTAACTATAGATGGAACCCCCAACCAGTGTCCGACATCCCAAATTCCACTGTACTAGCCGCATACCTGTTCAGCACTTAGTTACCTGAAAGATATGTTTAAAAAGACGTCAATATATAAAATATTGGTGAGTTCATAGGTTTTAGATCCATAACAACAAACATTTTAACAACACGTACAGAACAAACCAAAGTAGTGACTTTTGTTGAGAGTAGCTAACTCCTACAAACTATGACGAGCAATCCCTTGAGTCTATAACCAAACCAGGTGTAACATCACACAAATTTTCTTTATATATATATATATATATATATATATAGAACTCCTCGTTTATTCATCCGATTCATGTTTACAGTATCTTTACCATCCATTTTGTTAATTTTTTTGTTTAAATAATGACGTATAATCAATATTAAATTGGATTGTATTAAATTCTGATTTAAAAACGTTTAAAAAAATGTTTGCCTGTGCCAGGATTCGAACCCGAGTCCCTGGCGGGCTAAACCTTAACCACACCACACAAACCACTACACCATTTGGTGTTTTTTGATGTTAATTAAAACCAATTAAACTTAAACCCTTTCAAGGTCCCTTAGTCAAACCTGAAAAGTCAAACGTAGTCTCCTAGTCAAGTCAAGTCAAAGTGTTAGTAAATATGGTCTCCTAGTCAAGTCAAAGTGTTAGTAAATATGGTCTTCTAGTCAAGTAAAAATTGTTCCTAAATTCTAGCCTAGTCAAAGTAGTCCCTAATTACAACTCCAAATTTTACACTATAAATACACTAGTCTACCATTCAACTCTTTATACCATTAAAAAAAAACATTATTATCCCATCTCCTATATACTAAAGTTTTCATCCGGCATTATCTCCTCTAGCTAGTTTCGAGTTTTCCAAGGCATTATTACTAAGTGTTTGCACGCTCAATAAAACGCACGAACTCATTATGCACCTAAGGTGAGTTTACATAGCCCCTTTTTCTGTCTTATATTTTGGGGTGAAACATGTTTAAACATTTTATACACTATCATTTACTCATTCCTACATTGTTGAAACTTGTGATTCAATTATACAACATATTGTTTTCAATTATATGCAAAACCTATGTATTCTCACCAACTATTTATAGTTGGCCCCCCATCTTTCCAACTCAACATGTTTCAGGTTTTTACGTGCTTTTGGAAGTTGTACAAGTCTTGGATCACATAGGAGCTTTGAATCTAGTTTATGTAAATCAAGTAGATGTAATTATTAAATTGTATGACAAATTGTAACTTTTTTTGTAATATTCAACTTCCATTTAGTACCATGAGCTATTGAACAATCATCACTACGTGACACCTCGATGTTTCCGCCATCGGTTGGGGTGTTACAGATTGGTATCAGAGCCATGGTTATTGGGAATTAGGTTATTAGAAAATAATCTAGTCTATAACCTTAGGATTTTAACTAGTATTTACTTCTTTTACTTGCAACTCTACTTGTTTCTATTCTCTATCTCCACCCTACTTCTTATCCCTACCCCTACAAAATGATTGCTCTCCACCACTAGATCTACCCTTAAACTAATAGAACAAAATTCTCAAGTCCTAACCTGAACTGCCTTGAAAATCCCGTCGAAGTTCTAGATTTTGATAACGAAGACGTGCAATCTGGAAGGGTGAACGCCTGTATTCTGAGTTTTCTGTCTAGGACTGGCATTGCGCATAAATCCCAATCAGACGAGGGACCCGGATGCCTACCTGGGAATTCTTAGGATGAGTGTTCACTTATAGGCTAAAGCATGTCTTCACTATGTTATTAGAATTTAGAAACTTTGATAAGTCAACGTTTTCGTTTATTCGTTTTAATTAATGAATAAATGATTACACTCACTTTCCTTAAACTAAGCTCTAAAATCTCAAAATTTTACAGCTTATATCAATCTCATTTCATAACCATCTATGGATTTCACAACCACACTTCACCTTACCATTTTAGCCACTTTTTAAATATTCAACACCCTACCCAAATCATATTATTTCATTTCTCCACATGTTACTTATTTTTAAAAACTATAACCTCATACCTTAGCACAAACTAAAGATTTCTAAATCCTGTTGTATTTTCATTACCTAGTAACTTTACAAAGTACATATTTTTGTCAAAAGATGTCCTCGAACTTAAATTCAATTGTTTATTTATTGACGTAACAAACAATTTTCTATATACTGCTTTAAACTATTAAAAATCACTTAATAGAACCTTGATCTTCAAAACCTAATGTCATGTTTGAAACCTCCAACTAACGGGAATATTTTAATCAAAGCCCACCTAGCTTGTACTATTTAACAACTTTTGCTTTATGTATAAAACCAATTTTGAAAATAAGATTTTTATTTTATCCATAGGAATAATATCTAGTCTCTAAATTCTCCATCGACACTCACTAATTTTCAACTTGTTCAAATTTTTACAATATTTGGCATATACCACAATCATGTTTTCTTATACACTTGATTATAACCTTTGATCCAAACCCCAAAATTTACACTGCTACATAATCTCCTTACTATAAAATAAACTCTTTATCAACTATCTTCACATTCACTATCTCTCACAACCTTGATTCTGCTTCAAGATTTTTCATCATCCTCTCAAGAACTAAATTCATATCCTTCACCTTCTCACACATGAGCTAGTTACCCATGATAACCAAACTATTGAAACTTGATTGTGTGTTGCATCAAACATAATCCTTAGTTATACATGAGGATTCGACTATCTACCATATTTGAACATTTGAAACTAGAATTCATGAAATATAAACTATTTGCTATAGACACACCTAGAGTCATTAACCTTGTCTAGGGCAACTCTATTACAACTCGTATGCTATACTTGATACTTGATTGCTTACATGTACATATTATCAATTTGCAATTCATGTGTGTAATAATTGTTACACTTAATCAAACAACTGATAGAGGATGAAGTACTTGCTCAACAGTTAGTAGAGTACCAAATAACCTACTCAACGATTGGTAGAGGTCATCATGCCTGCTCAACAGTTGGTAAAGGCCCTACAACCTGCTCAACGACTGGTAGAGGCTATCGCACCTGCTCAATGACTGGTAGAGGCTATCGCACCTGCTCAACAATCGGTAGAGGTTCTTACTCACTGACTGGTAGAGGTCTTTTTCCTGCTCAACAGTTGGACTTATTTTTGGATACATTGTATACGATTCAATCACAAGGCTATTTTGCATTACTTACATGTGTGTTTAGAGTCATAGAAGGACACAAAACCCTAATGTAAGGTAAATTGGTGATTGCGGTCCGGAACGTAATCATGAATTTACAGGTACATTAAGGTGGTGTGAAATTCTATTAAGGTTTTGGGAGATACCCCGTATGTTTTCGAAGTATCAGAGGTGTGATGGGTTAGCTGCGGTACACCCTATATATAAACACTAATGATACGTGGAAAGGGATACTGTAGGGTCAGACCAATAACAAACCCTAGTTATTTGGTAGTCCATCTAGCATATATGGTTATCTTATACATTCCTTAAACTCTTACCCTACTCTGAACCATAGTCACCCTAACTATCCTCAACACTATTCAAATGTTTCTTTTTAAAATAAACTTCGGGACGAAGTTCCTAAAAGTAGGGGAGACTGTAACATCACACAAATTTTCTTTATATATATATATAGAACTCCCTCGTTTATTCATCCGATTCATGTTTACATTATCTTTACCATCCATTTTGATAATTTTTTTGTTTAAATAATGATGTATAATCAATATAAAATTGGATTGTATTAATTTCTGATTTAAAAATGTTTAAAAGAATGTTTGCCTGTGCCAGGATTCGAACCCGAGTCCCTGGCGGGCTAAACCTTAACCACACCACACAATCCACTACACCATTTGGTGTTTTGTGATGTTAATTAAAACCAATTAAACTTAAACCCTTTCAAGGTCCCTTAGTCAAACCTGAAAAGTCAAACGTAGTCTCCTAGTCAAGTCAAGTCAAAGTGTTAGTAAATATGGTCTCCTAGTCAAGTCAAAGTGTTAGTAAATATGGTCTTCTAGTCAACTCAAAATTGTTCCTAAATTCTAGCCTAGTCAAAGTAGTCCCTAATTACAACTCCAAATTTTACACTATAAATACACTAGTCTACCATTCAACTCTTTATACCATTAAAAAAAAACATTATTATCCCATCTCCCATATACTAAAGTTTTCATCCGTCATTATCTCCTCTAGGTAGTTTCGAGTTTTCCAAGGCATTATTACTAAGTGTTTGCACGCTCAATAAAACGCACGAACTCATTATGCACCTAAGGTGAGTTTACATAGCCCCTTTTTCTGTCTTATATTTTGGGGTGAAACATGTTTAAACATTTTATACACTATCATTTACTCATTCCTACATTGTTGAAACTTGTGATTCAATTATACAACATATTGTTTTCAGTTATATGCAAAACCTATGTATTCTCACCAAATATTTATAGTTGACCCCCCCATCTTTCCAACTCAACATGTTTCAGGTTTTTACGTGCTTTTGGAAGTTGTACAAGTCTTGGATCACATAGGAGCTTTGAATCTAGTTTATGTAAATCAAGTAGATGTAATTATTAAATTGTATGACAAATTGTAACTTTTTTTTTGTAATATTCAACTTCCATTTAGTACCATGAGCTATTGAACAATCATCACTACGTGACACCTCGATGTTTCCGCCATCGGTTGGGGTGTTACACCAAGACTATTAATAATGCCCCGCGAGCAGAAGTTGTTTCTCGGTAACTAACAACTTAGTTCAGAATATGTGCACCTAAGGCATACACAACTGAAAAATCGACGCTATCAATTAGGGGTGGGCCTTGTCAGGCACCAATAGCGCTATCCAAATATTCCTTCGGTTCTCGATTTCAACACACACACACACAACACACGATTAAATGGCTACAGTAGTGAGGACTCACCCCGAGTGGTGTATAAACAACAAAATCCAAGTACTCATCATGCCACTTATCACATTTTAACTTTTGAAAACATTTTGTCATGTAAAACATTTAACATGTAATAACATTTGACAAAACATATCTTTCCCCCAAACAAAAACAGTAAAAAGGGGCTGTGAAACTCACCTTGATTTCCTTGCTTAGCTAGAAGACAAAGCCCGAAGCTTTGACCGACTTCCTCGTGCTCTAATTACCAATAACGGACACCATAAAAGTCTATCATATATAAATCTAGCTTATTTTCCGGTTAAAAGATAGTTTATTCAACTATCTAGACTCGTGTGTACTAACCTGAGTCTTAAGTGTTTTAACTCGACGAACCGATCATGACTTATCATAATTCGTGTGTTCAAATACGACATAGTACCCAAGTTACGCACCTGTTACTATTCGTGTGTAAACCATGTTGGACTACTACTACGAAACGTATAACTCATCTCGAGTCATAGCTCGTCTCGTAAACCGGATAAATGTAGTTGTCTTGTATACTTATTTTAGGAAAGTACACTTTGAGGAAATACAAATATAGTTATTAAAATCAACCAATAACAATTGTTGATTCTTTTCCCAAATCCGTTTGCCTTTAAGGGTTTTGAAACATAAATTTTCATACGAGTTCTCCCAAATAATCGCATTGACCTGGCAGCTCACATTACTATGGTGTCTCCAAAAGTGTCTGTCAAAGACATGGAGTTTTGCTCTAGCGCGAGCAATGCTACTAAAGGATAACTGGGAACAACTGTATCGACCCAAGGTCGAAATGGTTCCACTATTCCAAGAACAGAAGCATCAACGCCGAGACAAGATGGACCTACCATTTCCAGGAATAACTACATCAATCGGAGGGCTGAGTCGATCGACCATCTCAACACGGTAGGATAGCACCCATATAGAGTATACAACGTTATATGCCCTTCAGGATTCAGGGTTTCATAAAACCTCCAAATCATGTACCAGGGACTTCACCAATGCACGTGCCATGGGTCGGTCCACAATGATATTCCCATAATCATCAGCACGACACGTCGGCAGGTATGACGTCAAACGAACCTAGTAGGATGAGCAATAAATGAGTTGAGTCTTTCAACTCTTGCTAGTCGCAAAGGTATGGGTCATAATATTGCTCATAATCACTCGATACCTTTTGAGGTTCGAGATGCATTCGAAATCCCTCATCAAAAAGACAAGCCTCGCCCCGTCACGTGTGGATCACGGGATTTCTTTCCGACATGATTTGAGTGTGGTTAGTCGACCAAAATGCGCGTAAAAGGTTAACGCTGGACACATCGTCACTAATGCCTTAGATTTTGAAAAGGTAATGCTCACGAAACGCGCGAGCATATTAAGGGGTCGACACATGATTCGGTCAATTACTCAAACGACCATGAGATTCGGACTTTAGGGAGATACAAGTGCTAACACTAAGACTAGGGTGTCTTAGTATGACTACCAGAAAGTCCATTAGACACCGAAAATCCCACATTATTGATGTCGACACCACACGATCAAATTATCGGAACAGTGACGGCAACGAGGGGTTGAGGTGATGTCTTTATCCGGAGGGAACCAAGAGTGAAACAAACGACAAGTTATCACATCATCAAGTCAATCTAACGGCTGTAGCAATACGTTCATGGCGCATCACGAGTGGTGAACTCCTTGCCACATCAGCAAAATTGGCCACGTCAGCAAAAAACTAACCATGGTTAGTCTGAGGGTGACACATGCGAAGAAGCTGAAATTACAGTGTGGTGGTGAACAATTTTGTAGTTCAGTGTGTCAGCGGCCAATAATCAATAGTTCAGGGTGTTAAAATCTAATTTCCCAATTATTTTTCAATAATTGCAATTATTAAATACTTCTTTACAACATATCCTTTTGATACTTAATACTTATACAATATGACATAGTAGTTTATTATTCTTGAACTGCATTTTCGTAATCTGGGCCTACCCTAACCATAAAAAGATTAGCTCATGCTTCCAGATGCGCATCTTCACCGACATTGTCACTACCGCCATCCCTACTTGGTCAGGATTAAACCCATGAAGAACTCACACAAAGAACCTAAATTAAAAGATTTAACCTTATCAGACCAAATACTAACACTACTAGAAAAGTGGCCATTTGCTATACTGTGACGCATTTTCAACAAAATCTTGATGTTATAAAAACCCTCGTCGAAAACCAATTCCTACACATTTACTACGCAATTTTCAACGTATTTCCTACGCAATTTCCTAAGTATTTATCATTGTTTTTTAGCAAATTTGTTTAAAAGAATAGAGGTATTTTGTTGTCACAAGTGTGTAGCCAATTTGACAAAATTTGGGACCCATTTTTTTCGTAGGAAACCTATGTAGCAAATAGACACTTTTCTAGTAGTGAAACTCGTCATAATCAACTTTAAACCTAAAATACACAAACTATATGAAGACGAACATAGAATAAAACACACTTGAAGGACTTTAAATCAAGTTACAAAAATACCTTCTATTAATATTCAAACTTCAATAGGAAACTTAACTTCAATCACAAACAAAAGAACCCACATGCACATGGTCTCTGCTTATATTTCAAAATTTCCATTTTTAACCCTCGTATTTTAATAGGACCAAAAGTCACAATTTAATAAAAATTATAATTTTTATAAGTAAAAGTATGCACGTTTTATACTCACATCTACACCCGAGCACGTATGTTTCAGACCTTGATACTTAAAACCCTTAATTTTCGGTCCTAAAATAACTTAGAAATCGAAGGAAACAAGTCCGGAACCTAAAATTGATTAAATTAGAAAGATTGATTTTTTTAGCTCTTGCGGTCCGCGGAGACAGTCAAACAGTCCCAGTCAAATAGTCAAAGTTGCAGTCAAACATTCAATACATCTTAAAACTGACTTTATGGTGTTGACCAATTTTAATGGCTAATTAATCCAAAACTAGTATAAAAATCCAGCTATGACCCATTACACTTTGCACCTCTAAATCGATTGTTTCACTTCGATTAAACCCTCCATCATACCTTTCTTCTATAGTCTATTACTTCTAAAATTGAAGTTTTGATTATACGCTCTTGTAATTAGCGAATTGGATGCTTGACATTATTTCTTTTTCGGTTTTTATTTCTCCAAATTGGACTAGATACGTTGTGAGTTTTTCCAACTATTTTTGCATGATATTTCATTTATATTTGTAGATCAATATCCCTCTGATTAATTTGTTAAATTTAGTCTCTAAGGGTTTCAATTGGATAATCTAGGGTTTAGGGTGTTCTAGGTGATTTGTGAATTTTTGATTTAAAAGTTTATAGAAACTTATAAATTCATACTTCACTCATTTCTAATCCAAAAATTTTGAAACTTGGTAGACTTGCTCCTACAACTAATTATAATTCAAAGAAATTATTTCGGGATTTATTGAAGCCGATTAATATTTTTAATTATTTTATAATGCTTTAATCATGTTTAATTCATATAAAATCGTATAAAATGTATTTTGACATAAAAATTGGTAGAAACATGTTTCATTATGTTAGAATAATTTTCATGCCATTTTCCCTCTGTTTTGATTCGGTTTTATATGTTATGTCATTTTTATTTGTTAAATTACTTTTGAACAAATAATATTCATATAAACTAGATTTTTATCATAAAAACTATATAAAATTTATTGTGAGACTTTTTAAGTCAATAAATTGAATTTTCATAGAAACTCTTATCTTTACGAGCATTTTGTATTTTATTTTGAATTTATGTGGTTTTAATCATATTTAAATCATATAAAATTGAAATTTAATTATTTTAATATGAAAATTTGTGTAAAAATATTTCATCATGTTAGAATCATGTTCACATCAGTTTTTCTCTATTTTATAATGTCTTTATATGATATCTCATTTTATGGAATAAATTAACTTTTAAGCAAATAATTTCATCAATGACTTTTTTATAAATTATAAGATATTTTCTTAGTTAAATTCGTTATTTTTTTTAATTTCGGAAAATATCTAGTTTGTAAACTCAAGTAATCATTATCTATCACATTTTATTAAAAATCAATATAATTATTTATATTTAATTTAATAAATATGAATAATTATAGTTTAAGATTATTAAATTTATTTATTTCATCATGACCCTTATTATTTAACTTAGTTATATTTCTAATATAAACCTAAGTTATACTCTCGATTTGCCTCATGGATTCGTGTATTGAGATTCTGATAAACTATTTAATTGTTTTGGCGCCTCATCCTTATATTAAACTTAAAACCCCTAAATTTAGACTAGACATCTTATATAGGGGTGTAATCGAGCCGAGCCAGGCTAAGCTCGAGCTCGAGCTTGAACTTAAATGAGCCAGCTCGGCTTGGCTCGTTTTTTTGGTCGAGCTAAAAAGTCGAGCTCGAGCTCGGCTCGTAAATGTTCGAGCCAAGATCGAGCTAGTTCGAGACAGCTCATTATTTTTTTAAAAATATTTATAAAATAAAAAACAAAAAAAAAAATAAAAATAAAATTAAACACACACATGCATATTTTTTATTTTTCTAATATTTTAATGAATGAAAAGCATACTAAAAGTATTATTTGTATAATTTGTGTTTTTGTTCTATTATTTTTTATATTTTATTGATTAATTCAAAGTATTATTAGGTATATAAAATATGTTTATCGAGCCACAAACCGAGCCACTAAGCCGAGCCACGAGACAAGACCCCTAGCTCGAGCTCGGCTCGATAACAAAACGAGCTTTTTCGAGTCGAGCTTTTTTCGAGGGAGTTGCGAGCCGTGAGCATTTTGTATGCCCCTAATCCTAGATGCCTTAGAATAAGAACCCTAGACTTTACTAAGCTTAAATACTTATTTTGGGACACTTTAAATTTTAGGTTGAATCTTTGGATTTGCTCGCTTACACTCGCTCGCGTAGTCAATTTATTATTTGACGAATGTGAGTATATCTAACCCCCTTTTACTGTTTTACTCTTTTGGCGTGAATCAAGTGCCATTATTATTAAACTTATTTATATTCTCTATAACGCAATGTGCTTTATGAAATTCTTATGTGAATTGTATGAACGCTTGGAAAAATCATTAACCATTATGCGTCGAATAGAACAATGAGTAGTACTACGATTTATATCCCATGATTGACTTATGTGAATGTATTGAGTCGTTGGTCATTTTTATGGTTTTTATGATCGATATCTGAGCGCTTGTTGAACGCTGTTAGGCTTGATTTTGACCCTTTTACATATTGAAAATATCATAGCATATAAATTGCGAAATACTTTTTGAATGAAACAGGGTATGCTCACCAATACATTATATGTGTTGACAAAATTATTTTGTACATGTTTCAGGTTGTTTATGAGACGACTTTTTAGCTTTTGGAATTTTTTTACGTAGATTTCGGATTCTTTGTATTCCAGTTTAGGTTGTTAGTTTGACACTTTAGAATCACTGTATCTTTATATTTCATTTCAATGTAATAAACTATTTATTCAATGTATCAATAATTACCCTTTAGTACCATGAGCTATATATTGAACAATCGTCACTACGTGACGCCTTGATAATTTCGCCATTGGTTGGGGTGTTACATTAAATAAACTTATTGTTGGAAAAGTATTATATATGTGTTTTCCTCAATACTTGGAGAAATATATTTATATTTTACTTTGGTTACGGTAAGTACTATTTATGGGTTTATGTTCTATGTTGTAAGGGCTTTACAACAAATCAAACTACCTCTAAATTGTATTAAGATGCATGAGATATCGATACTCAAAGATTGGGACTTGAATAAAGTGAAAGATGGAAAGAGGAAGATGAAAATGTGTAAAGTGACATAGGAGGAGGAATGAAAAGTAGATTGGTTTATATATGTGACGACTCATTATATATTCTTTCGTAGAACCCCACACTAGTAGATTAGCGGAGGGTTCCCTTAATTCGTACACACGCACTGCGTACGAGCGTAATGTAGCGTTTTGATTAGGGGTGTGCAATAGTTTAGTACCGGGCCGGACTGAACCGAAACAAAATCGGAACCGTTAAATGCTAAATATAAGAACCGGAACTGAAATGTGTAAAAACCTACCGGTTCGGTTCGGAACCGGCTTAAATGGTTCTTTCGTAAATGGTTCCTACCGGAATTGGTTGTCAATTAGATTCTTAAATTAATAATTATATAAAAGACAACTTTAGAAAACTTAAGTTGTGGTGTCATAGTTATAATAAGGATCTATGATACATAACTCGACTAATCAACTCAGGTTGTATATATGATGGTTACGACTTGACAAAATTATAGATAGTTCTTACATTCGATGTACATATTCTAGAAGTGCACGGTACCAACCGCATAAATACAATGATTGATAATTTAGACACTACGAATAATATGTATCATGCATTACTAATGTCACATATTAAATTTCAAAATACTACTAAGTTAATAGGTATTCGACATATAATGTTTAAAATTTAAACCAACCCACTTCTAGTGGTTCTTTCAACGAACCTGTCGGTTCCGAGCCGAACCAAACAGGGAACCATTTTCACCAAAATTTAAGAACCGGGCCCGAAGTACAAGAATACAGTTTAGATCCAGCGGTTCGATTTTGGTTCCTCAGTTTTGGGGTTCGAAACCGTGAATTGCTCAGCCCTAGTTTTTTGATGGCACACTTTGCACTTCACACACTCGCATCACTGCGAGTAGCCTTAGGAAGTTTGAAGGCTGGTTTGAGTAACATAGGTCAGGTACGATAGTTCATGGTTCGCGTTAGAGATGACGCCAACGTCAGTTGTTACTTACATTAGCAAATGCTGATTCAAACTAGTATTTATGGCTGGGACACTGATCTAACAATTTACGCCCAACTAGTTCAAATCAGCAACAGTTTCACATTGATTGAGTTGAAACAACAGACCATTTCTAGTCAAAACAATTAAACAGAATAACCTGCATTGAAGATGTTCAAGCATATTTTGTTTGCTTTAGTTCATGAGATAACTGTTTTGCTTTAGGTCGCCAATATAAACTAAGGGTCCCTTAGTTTGTAGATATACTTGAGACACATAGCAATCTCTAAACACATTCCAACTCTCTCTGCATCTTTTCTTCTTTGACCTTCAAGGCAGTGGCATATACATAATTTTTTTGTAGGGTGGACACATTATGGTCAGCTAAAATGGGAGGGAAGAAAAATAATGATAAAATAACATAGTTGATTAAATCCATAAACATAATGTAAAAACACCTCAACTACAGTTGTCCTTGACGTGTTTTCATCTTTGAAAAACGCTCGATTACAATATCGATAATCAACTTATCAAGAACCAAGAGATAAAAAAATAACACAAGAGAAATGTGAACAATCAACTTATCAAGAATCAAAAGATAAAAAAATAACAATTAAGAATGAAATCAAGAACAAGATTGAAGACTTACGAATATGTGGAGCGTGGTCGCCGGAAGGTACTCATAATCCTTGATTGGCAGTGACAACAAACAAAGAAAATAAAGGAAAAAGCGTTGGTGGGAGATCAGGAAGTGAACCAAAATAGTTGCCAGCTAGCAGTGGGATAATTTGTATTGGCATTGGGCTATTGCCTATTTGGCTTCAATTATGAGCTATTAATGCAATGGCTTTTGTGTTGCCTACGGAACAAAAATGAGTATAACAAATGTGGACTAGTAGTACAACTATTGGGCTGGACCTACGGTGGGCAAAAGCCCACCCTTCTAAGGAACTAAATTCGCCCCCTGCTTCAATGTATAGCTTCAGGTTTAGAGGTTTTCTCCGGAAATTAACACTGCTACGGCTGTTGTACCCTGGGTAACAAACATGTTCTCTTAGGGTACTCGAAAATTGTTTCAAAGGCATTGTGTCCAACACGATCATCAACCAAATTTTACTTTATGTATCGTATTTTCATATTGTTTTCTTTTATTTCAGGTTAATTGTTCTTGTAATTTACTTTTCCTTTGCTTATTGCATATTGTAATTCAGTAATAAAATTGTTTTGTTTATTTCATACACGAACAGTTCTTACACTTATAATTATAGATATATGTTATACATTGTACATAGTTCCACTATGCAAGAACTATGAATTATTCCTTTAAAAGCTATCAATGTCATGAAAACTGATCTACACTAAATCAAGATATAAACGTGACGGGATCAAATGTGTATTGATTACCCTTGAAACTATCTATACTTACTATAATCAGAGAGTCGTGAGTGACATAAAAAATGCTTAAAAAAGCTGATGTGTCAACACCTTAGATAGGCCAACAATGCCTTGCTGATGATAAATGTGATGTCATTAATCAGCTTAAAAATATAATTAAATAATGCCACTTGGCTGAACAACGGTTCATAAATTAATTAAATATTGCCACTTGTTTTAACAGGTGTTCATACAACTTTTGGTCCAAATTTGAGCTCCAAATTCAAATTCAAATTTCAAACTCAAAACCCCCTTACACAACTATATAAAGGTATCATATCTCTGTCTGTCTGTCTCTCTCGCTTTCTCTTAAATTTTTAAATCATTACAGATGCTTCTTTCACACTCACGTTCAGATCGAAGGATTCAAGTATCAGGTAACCAAATTCTAATCTATCATAACAATAAGAATAATATTTATCCATTTGTTTTCCAATAACCATCAATCTTTTGTTTATTTCATTAGCAACCAGAGTATTTAGGTTGAAAAATGTGTTGATTTTGGAAGATTCTTACAGTCAAAGAAAATTATTAGTTTTACCATTACTAATAGTTCAACAATGGCTGCATCAAACTCAAGATATGTATGTCTTTGTTTTTTTTAAAGTCATTTATACGTTTGTTTAATGCGTCTTAGTTTTTGTGTATGCAACTTGCGTGTTTCATTAATTTGATTCATGGTTGATGTAGTATTTTTGTGAATATTTTACGGTTACCAGATAGAGGCGTTAGCTCAAACAATCAAGGAGAACACTATAGTGTTTTTCCAGATGGGGTCAGGCAAGACATTGATTGCGATTATTCTTTTATGTCACTATGCTTATATTTTGAGAAAAATGTTCTCGTTTACTGATGTGTTTTTCGTTCCCACTATTGTAGATGTCAACAGGTATGTTTATTGAATTTATTATTTCTTGAGTTTGTTTTCAAGGTTTGTAGTTGAAGCATAACCGTGAAAGTTTTTGTCTGTTCCATTAGCAGGCAGAGTATGTGAGGAAGCACCTTGTGTATGTTGATCTTTTGAAGATTCTTGCTGCCAAAGAAAAATATTATTTGTATCATTAGCAACGATTCAAGAGTTGCGGTTTCTTTGAAGACTATTTCTTGAAGACTGATGGGTGTATAAAGAAATAAATATGTCTCTGTCTATTCAAGAGTGGTAGGCAAGATTATATTCATGTAATCAATCAAAGTTGATTTGTATGTATTAGCAAAATTAGTTGCAAGATTTATGCAAGTTTAGTTGGCATTAATTCACCTCTATGGAAATTCAATTATTGTTTTCATTGTTAGTTCTTTTTTGTAATGTCTGTTGAGATTCAACACATGTTTGTAAATAGTCTAGAGAGTAAACTGAAGTTGTATTGGATGACAGTTGTTTTGAGAACAGCTGTTGACAAGTCAACAGATGTTGTAAAATAGAGGCTTGAAGTCCAAAATTAATAATTTTGATTTTGAAACTTACTTAATTTCCGTTGGAGATGGTAATTTGTAATTTGAAAGTTGTATTGGATGACAGTTGTTTCATTACATTTGTTGACTTGCCAACAGTTCTTTTAAAATAGATGTTCTCATTTATAAGTAGCAGAATCCTCTTCACTCTGTTAGTAGTTTTTTGTAACGTCCACTGACAGTCAATACATGTTTGTAAATAGTCTATCGTATAAACTAAAGTTGTATTGGATGACTATTGTATTGAGAAAATCTGTTGACAAGTCAACAGATGTTGTAAAACAGATGTTGTTCAACTTTAATGATTATGATTTTGAACATTAACAGGGTTTAGTGGGAAATAATAAGAGTTTTGAGTGCAAATATTATTAATTAATTTATTTATTTACATTCCACATGGTAATTTCTAATTTCTAATTGTAATGTATGACAGTTGTTTTGAGAACAACTGTTGACAAGTCAACAGAAGTTGTAAAATAGATGTTGTGATTCATAAGTAAAAGAACCCTCTTCAAAATCAGTCTTTTATTTTCTACAGATTTTGTCAGTATCATCACTTCATCTACATAAATAAATAATTATAATAAATTTTTTAAAAGCATCTTTAAACAAGTCTATAACTTTTGAACTTTTAAGAGGGAAAGTTTTAAATTAGTATAGGCAAGCATGTTAACGATTTTGAACATTAACAGGGTTCAAATTATTATTATTATTATTATTATTATTATTATTATTATTATTAATTAATTGATTTATTTACGTTCCACATGGTATTTCTAAGTGAAATTGTATGGATGACAGTTGTTTCATTACATCTGAAGTTTTATTGGATGACAGTTGTTTTGATAAGATCTGTTGATAAGTCAACAGTTGTTGTAAAACAGATTTTCCGATTAATAAATAATACAAATCTCTATAAAATCTGTGACACCCGGCAAACTCAGGTTAGTAACGTTGACCAAACTAGTAAGTCTACCTTAGCGAGTCATGCATATTACGTACTTAACGGGGTCAGTCGAGTCGGTACGATGACTCTGGGAATCATCGAGAGTCGTTACGATGATCCGCGGGATCATAGGGAGTCGGTCCACAACCATGTGTACAAGGTTTGGTGATTCGTGGAATCGCCGGGTTTAACGCACACACAAGTCTCGAGTCCCGGGAATTGGTGAACGGATGTAAACGTGTTAGTTATCGTGCATTATATGTTTGAAATCATTATGTGACTTATCGGTATGTGAATACGTGTTTATATGTGTTAAAATAGTGTTTAACGCGCCAAAAACCCGTTCCAGCACCCTATAGGCGATTAGGAGCCTGGGGAGCCCCTAATCGCCCCACCTTGATGCGAATAGGGGGAGTCTGGGGTGAGTAGGATCCCTACTCGCATGAATAGAGGCGAGTAGGATCCCTACTCGCCTGAATTGATCTGCTACTCGCCTAAAGGGCTGTGCATGGGTCAAAACACCTATAAATAGAACCCTTGACTCCCCAAACACCATTTGTGCAACCCTAACTGATCTGGAACTTGCTTTGCCTCAAAACACACCATCACCAAGCTTATACACCCTTCTTTGATAGAATCCAAGGTGTGTTCTTCATCCTACACCTTTGTAAAGTTGTTGTTTTGGTTCCCCAAAAGTCCAGACCTTGTTTTGCTATGTTTGTGTCTTTAAAACCCTTTGAAAAGAGTTCTAAAACAAGTCTACACCATAATACTTGCTATATGTGAAGTATTTGTGCATATGATGATTGTTGGTGATTATAACATGAATGTTTCCATGAATTTGTTGTACTTCTGATGTGTAGGTGTTGTTAGGATGATTATCTATGAGTTTAAGCCCTTGTTATGATGTTTAGGTGCAAGTATGCATTTTGACCCATTTGGGTAATTCTTGAAGAATAGGATGTTATGATGTGATTCATTGCTTGTTTATGGTTAGAAATCATGCTAGGATGATGATATAACATAGAGATGATGAATTGCAACTTGTAGGAGATGAAATCTGATTGTTTCCATATAGGGAAAGATAAGGTTAGTTAATGAAACCTAGTATTTTGCCATTTTTGGAAATAATCGCACCGAGCCCGTTAGAACAGAGATAAATTGGGGGTTTTTGCTTGGAAAGGGTTGGTTAATAGTTTAATTTTGATATTGGGTGTTTTTACATGTTTCGGATCTGATTTGGAGTGTTCGACGCGCGAAAATGCACTACAGATGTGCAGAGGCGAGTAGGATCCTACTCGCATGAAGCTTCATGCGAGTAGGCTCCTAATCACCTGATGTTCAGGCGAATACAAGCCTATTCGACCCAAGCACTAGTGATTACAATCCTAAATGCTAGTTTGATTCCTAAATGCTACTTTTACTAGTGATTACAATCCTAAATGCTTCTTTTACTAGTGATTACAATCCTAAATGCTACTTTTACTAGTGATTACAATCCTAAATGCTACTTTTACTAGTGATTACAACCCTAAATGCTAGTTTGATTCCTAATCGCGTATAATGCTGCTGTATGTATATTTTAACATCCCAGAACATGATTTGACGCCTAGGAACATGATAGGAACCCCGGGATACACCCAATGACTTAGTAACACGTGTTCGGACCTGTTTACGCGTTAATCGGACATTATGCTAGACTAGTTGAACTATTGCGCGTATTAAGTGTTTAATTGCATATGTTGCATGATGTCTTGTATTTACCTAACACGTGGGATGTCGGGTCACCAATGGGATGTCGGGTCTTGTCTGGCACGGTCGGTTTAACAGTTAAAGATGTTTTCAAACGTTTATGGTCACGGTCTGGACATTCGGGGACTAGTTGACCCACGGGTTATTAGTCCGGATACTTATACACATCTTATGATAGGTCGCCGCTATTTGGGGCTATCATAGCATAATTACTTAACTGTTTTCAAGTAACGCAAACCGAGGTGAGTGTCACAGCCCCACTTTTACCGTTTTGCTTTCGGGGGAGAAACATGCTACTTATTTTGATTACTCATCATAGATCATGTTATACTATGGTTATTTCACGTACTATGCGGCTTTTACAGAAAGTCCCAGGGGGGAACCATGAATGTGCGGGGATGCACAATGGGAGAAATGTGGATAGATCTATTGGGCCTTACAAACCCCACCCGACGGCTGGGAGCCGGGCGGGTGCATGTTGTCTCTAACACTTTGGGGGTTACCGAGGCATCGGTAATCCCGTCCGTCTGGGCTGGCTTCAACACTTATACCGGTTTAGTAATGGATTCCCAACCGCAGTAGTAGCAACACTTAACGTCTAGCTAACGTTTTCATAAAATAGTAGTAACGGAGATGATCTTACCGAACTTATAACAACACTTTATAAAAGAAAACCTGTGAACTCACCAGCATTATATGTTGACATTTTTGGCATGTTTTCTCAGGTCGCTAAGGTAGCAGTCAATGGGCTAGGCGCACGGAGTCATGCACAACGTCTAATATTTTGAAGCATATTAAACAATGTTTTGTAAACAATGATATGTCTTTTGGTTGTAAACAAGAAATGCTTCCGCTGCTGGTTTACGGCTCAAAGCATGATATTTTGGTTTTAAATATATTTATGAATGCATGTTTGTTGTATGTTTATTGTGATCGTTGACTGAGATCCTGGTGTGTCACGCGCCTCGCGGTAAAACCCCGCACGTGGAATTTGAGGGTGTGACAAATTGGTATCAGAGCCAACGGTTATAGTGAACTAGGACTGCATGTAGAGTCTAGTCTATAACTGAGTCGCACACACTAGACGGTCACAGATAGTCGAGTCTTAACAAGTGGGTAACAACATGACTTGTCGGGGGTGTCGGTGTCATCATCCTCTACGCTACATCATCTGTTTACTCTTTATCATCCCATTTCTTGACTCATCCTTACTATGATTCGATGGCGAATGATATACTATTGAACTTTCTTGGCGGCGGTGTACATTGGGGTAGCTTCGGCGTACTCTTGAGATCTGTCCAGGGATTTGGACATCTCCCTTCTATGCCCTAATGGACACGCTCATTCTTAGGCATACTATCTTGTACTTATACTTACGATAATACCATGATTGGGCGCTAGTGTTCGGTGACTTGAACTTCAAACTTAAAGCACGCCTGGAGGACCATGTAGAACAGTTTATCATGTCGGGTGCACACGAGATTGTAAACTGTGATGCATGGGATCCCTAGCGGACTTTGGGTTTGAACGGATGGACTCGAACTGGGCTCGGTCTAGTTCCTTAAAATTCCTAATGGGTTATACCACGGGCGAGCCTAAATCTTTTGTTTCATGTTGTGACAGAAGATGTCGGGAGCTCGTGGAGGTCGCAGAGGCGGCCGTGCTGGCGGTCGTGCTGGCGGCCGTGGTGGCGACGGTGGTCGTGGGAACATTAATATGACCCAAGCGGAGTTGGATAACCTGATGCAGCAGCACGTGAACATTGCTTTGGCTGCGTTCCAAGCCGCTCATAAAGCTATGGGTGGTACGTCGATTCTCACCTATCCTATCTTGTTCTTGGATACTGTACCTTTTCTTGATTTTCACCTGTGTGTCTGTTCCAGGTGGTGCTGTCAATCCCCCTCCACCCCAGTGCTCTTACAAAAAGTTTATGGATTGCAAGCCCCACAACTTTAGTGGCACTGAAGGGGCAGTGGGACTGCTCCGCTGGTTGGAGAAAATTGAATCGGTTTTCTCGATGTGTAGTTGCCCGGAAGGCGACCGGGTGAAATATGCTTCTGCGACCCTGGAGGGTCAAACTCTGACTTGGTGGAACTCCACCACCCAGACTATGGGTATTGGGGAAGCCCACGCTATGCCCTGGACAGAGTTCATTCAGTTGTTGAAAAACGAGTACTGTCCGAGGGATGAGATCCAGAAACTTGAGCACGAAGTCTGGAATCATAAGATGGTGGGGTCCGAGATTGAAGCTTACACTTCTAGGCACAATGAGTTGGCGGTGTTGTGCCCTGATCTGCACGCACCCGAATACCGGAGGATTGAACACTATGTTGCTGGGTTGGTACCGGAGATTGCGGGGTTGGTTGCTGCGGGTAATCTCACTGTTTATTCTGAGGTGGTTCGGTCGGCTCACAGGCTGACCAATATGAAGGTGGCTGAAGGGGTCTTGCCCCCTCGGGGCGCTACTGTGAAGGCTCCTGAGAGTAACAAGCGTAAGTGGGAAGTTGTGGGTAGAGGCTCGAGTTCGGCTCAGCCTCAGCAAGTGAAGAGGCCTGATGTTGGGGGATCGTCGTCTGAACGACAACCGGGGGTTTATGCTGGGAAGTTGCCGAAGTGTGATCGGTGCAACTATCATCATACCGGTCCTTGCGATGATAAGGACCGTTGCCGTCGGTGCCATAAGATTGGGCACCAAGCCAAGGATTGTAGGTCCAACCCTCTGGGGAACCGAAACCCGTCGGTCACACCAGCCCCAGCCCCTCAAGTCGCTGCTCCCCAGGGAAATCAGGGGAAACAAGGGTGCTATAACTGTGGTGAGCTTGGTCACTACAAGCGTAACTACCCCAAGTTGAAACAGGGTGAAGCCGGGAAGAACGGGTCGGGTAATGGAAACAATGGGGGCGGAGGCAGGAATGCTCGCGCCTTCGTGATTGGTTCGAGCGGGGCTCGGCAGGATCCTGACACTGTTACTGGTACGTTTCTTCTTGATAATCGCTATGCTACGGTTTATTCGATTCCGGTGCCGATAAGAGTTTTATATCTCTTGGGTTTAGCCAATTGCTTGATAGGGTACCTACACCTTTAGAGGCTAAGTACTTGATAGAATTGGCTGATGGTAAGAAAGTCGAAGCGACGCACGTCCTTAGGGAGTGTCGCCTCGAGTTGTCGGGTTATTCCTTTCCTATTGATCTTATGCCGGTGTCCTTGGGTAGTTTCGATGTTGTCGTGGGTATGGATTGGTTGTCTTTGTATCATGCTGAGATCGTTTGTTTTGATAAAGTCATTCGACTTCCTCTCCCTGATGGAGAAATTCTGTTGGTGCGCGGTGAGAAGAGCGGGGTCCCGTTGAGTATCATTTCGTGTATGAAAGCCTATAAGTATCTTAGGAAGGGGTATTCTGCCATTCTGGCACTTGTTTCGGTTTCGTCGGAGGAAGAGAAGAAGATCGAAGATATTCCTGTTGTCCGTGATTTTCCCGATGTATTTCCTGAAGACTTACCTGGTCTTCCGCCTTATCGTCAGGTCGAATTCGGTATTGAACTTGCTCCAGGTGCGGCCCCTATTGCCCGAGCCCCTTATCGTCTTGCACCTCCCGAGATGCAGGAGTTGTCAAACCAGTTGCAGGAGCTGTTAGAGAAGGGTTTCATTCGACCTAGTTCGTCCCCGTGGGGAGCCCCTATTTTGTTCGTCAAGAAGAAGGACGGAAGCCTACGAATGTGTATCGACTACCGGGAATTGAACAAGGTTACCATCAAGAATCGTTATCCTCTTCCTCGCATCGATGACTTATTCGACCAACTTCAGTGTTCTAGTTTCTATTCGAAGATCGATTTGAGATCGGGGTACCATCAGTTGAGGGTCCAAGAAGCTGACATTCCGAAGACCGCCTTTCGAACTCGCTATGGCCATTTCGAATTCTTGGTCATGCCTTTTGGTCTCACCAATGCACCGGCCATTTTTATGGATTTGATGAACCGTGTTTGTAAGCCTTATCTTGATAAGTTCGTGATTGTCTTCATTGATGATATTCTAGTCTATTCCAAGAACGAGGTGGACCACCAGGAACACTTGCGTCTTGTTTTGGAACTCCTAAGGCGGGAACAGTTGTACGCCAAATTTTCTAAGTGTAGCTTCTGGTTGCGTGAAGTCCAGTTCCTTGGTCATGTAGTTAATGAGAAAGGGATTCACGTTGACCCAGCTAAGATTGAAGCCATCAAAGACTGGGAAGCACCAAAGACGCCATCTGAGGTGCGGCAATTCCTAGGTCTTGCAGGTTACTACCGCCGTTTTATCGAAGGATTTTCGAAGATCGCTCAACCCCTCACCTCGCTTACCCAGAAGGACAAGAAGTTCGACTGGGGTGATTCGCAGGAGTCGGCCTTCCAGATGTTAAAGGCTAAACTCTGTTCTACTCCTATCTTGTCCTTGCCTGAGGGCACGGACGATTTTGTGGTTTATTGTGACGCTTCTATCCGGGGTCTCGGTTGTGTACTGATGCAGCACGAGAAGGTCATCGCCTATGCTTCTCATCAGCTCAAAGTTCATGAGAAAAACTACCCCACCCATGATCTGGAATTGGGTGCTGTAGTCTTTGCTTTAAAGATTTGGAGGCATTACTTGTACGGTACCAAGTGCACCATCTACACCGATCACAAGAGCCTCCAGCATATCTTTGATCAGAAAGTGTTGAATATAAAACAGCGTCGCTGGGTCGAGCTTCTTAATGATTACGAGTGCGCTATTAAATACCATCCTGGCAAGGCGAATGTAGTCGCAGACGCCTTGAGCAGGAAGGAAACGGCTAAACCTCGTCATGTTCGAGCTCTTCAGCTCACCATCCATTCCGGCTTACCTGATCGAATCCGTTCGGCGCAGCAAGAAGCTTTGAAGGAGGAAAACCTTAAAGCTGAAACCATGCATGGTGCTGATAGCCACCTTGAGCTCAGGTCCGATGGCCTACATTATTTCGCTGAACGTATTTGGGTCCCTTTATTTGGGGGCTTGCAGGAGCTCGTTCTTGATGAAGCTCACAAGTCCCGGTACTCTATTCACCCTGGCTCCGATAAGATGTATCAAGACCTAAAGATACTTTATTGGTGGCCGAACATGAAGGCGGACGTGGCTTCGTACGTGAGCAAGTGCTTGACCTGTGCCAAGGTCAAGATCGAATATCAAAAGCCATCCGGCCTTCTGCAACAGCCTGAAATTCCCGAGTGGAAATGGGAGCGGATTACGATGGACTTTGTGACCAAACTCCCGAAATCGCCCAGTGGTTGTGACATGATCTGGATGATTGTTGATAGGTTGACAAAGTCTGCGCACTTCCTCGCTATCAAAGAGACCGATGGCCTCGAGCGTCTGGCACGGTTATATCTCAAGGAAGTGGTCTCTCGGCACGGGGTGCCTGTCTCTATTATTTCTGATCGTGATTCGCGATTCGCCTCTAACTTCTGGAAATCCTTGCATAAGGCCCTGGGTACTCAGTTAGACATGAGCACAACCTATCATCCGCAAACTGACGGTCAAAGTGAGCGGACAATCCAAACACTAGAAGACATGCTCCGGGCATGTGTGATCGATTTTGGCAAGGGGTGGGAGAGTCATCTACCGTTGGTGGAATTCTCCTACAACAATAGTTACCATTCTAGCATCAAGGCAGCTCCGTTCGAGGCTCTTTACGGGCGGAAATGCCGGTCTCCTCTTTGTTGGGCCGAGGTGGGTGAGAGTCAACTCACCGGCCCGGAACTTGTGTACGAGACTTCCGAGAAGATCGTACAAATCCGTAACCGCATCATCGTCGCAAGCCTTTGGAGTTTGAGGTTGGCGACAGGGTTTTGTTGAAGGTATCTCCGTGGAAGGGCGTTATACGTTTTGGGAAGCGGGGCAAATTGAATCCTCGGTATGTGGGACCGTTCGCAATTCTGGAACGGATTGGACCGGTAGCATACAGGCTTGATTTGCCAGCTGAACTCAGTAATGTTCATAATGTCTTCCATGTCTCTAATCTGAAGAAGTGTTTGGCGGATGAATCTTTGGTTGTTCCTCTCGAAGAGATCAAGGTGGATGATCGTCTGCGTATTGTGAAGGAACCGGTTGAAATTCTTGACTATAAAATCCGTAGCCTTCGCCGGAGTAAAATCCGCATTGTTAAAGTCCGTTGGAACTCAAATCGTGGACCGGAGTTCACGTGGGAACGGGAAGATCAAATGAAGGCTAAGTATCCCCATTTATTTCCTAAACGCGCATTCGAATCAAGGCATGTCTCTGCTAAAGCTGAATGAATCTCGGGTCGAGATTCCTTTCAACAGGGGGATGATGTGGCAACCGGGAAATTTTTCTTCTCTTTCGTCTCTTCCTATTCGGCCTTGAGCAATTTTCGGGACGAAAATTCTTTCAACAGGGGGATGATGTGACACCCGGCAAACTCAGGTTAGTAACGTTGACCAAACTAGTAAGTCTGCCTTAGCGAGTCATGCATATTACGTACTTAACGGGGTCAATCGAGTCGGTACGATGATTCTGGGAATCATCGGGAGTCGTTACGATGATCCGCGGGATCATCGGGAGTCGGTCCATAACCATGTGTACAAGGAATGGTGATTCGTGGAATCGCCGGGTTTAACGCACACAAAAGTCTCGAGTCCCGGGAATTGGTGGACGGATGTAAACGTGTTAGTTATCGTGCATTATATGTTTGAAATCATTATGTGACTTATCGGTATGTGAATACGTGTTTATATGTGTTAAAATAGTGTTTAACGCGCCAAAAACCCGTTCCAGCACCCTATAGGCGATTAGGAGCCTGGGGAGCCCCTAATCGCCCCACCTTGATGCGAATAGGGGGAGTCTGGGGCGAGTAGGATCCCTACTCGCATGAATAGAGGCGAGTAGGATCCCTACTCGCCTGAATTGATCTGCTACTCGCCTAAAGGGCTGTGCACGGGTCAAAACACCTATAAATAGAACCCTTGACTCCCCAAACACCATTTGTGCAACCCTAACTGATCCTAAGCCTCCCACACACCTTGAAACACCTCTGGAACTTGCTTTGCCTCAAAACACACCATCACCAAGCTTATACACCCTTCTTTGATAGAATCCAAGGTGTGTTCTTCATCCTACACCTTTGTAAAGTTGTTGTTTTGGTTCCCCAAAAGTCCAGACCTTGTTTTGCTAAGTTTGTGTCTTTAAAACCCTTTGAAAAGAGTTCTAAAACAAGTCTACACCATAATACTTGCTATATGTGAAGTATTTGTCCATATGATGATTGTTGGTGATTATAACATGAATGTTTCCATGAATTTGTTGTACTTCTGATGTGTAGGTGTTGTTAGGATGATTATCTATGAGTTTAAGCCCTTGTTATGATGTTTAGGTGCAAGTATGCATTTTGACCCATTTGGGTAATTCTTGAAGAATAGGATGTTATGATGTGATTCATTGCTTGTTTATGGTTAGAAATCATGCTAGGATGATGATATAACATAGAGATGATGAATTGCAACTTGTAGGAGATGAAATCTGATTGTTTCCATATAGGGAAAGATAAGGTTAGTTAATGAAACCTAGTATTTTTCCATTTTTGGAAATAATCGCACCGAGCCCGTTAGAACAGAGATAAATTGGAGGTTTTTGCTTGGAAAGGGTTGGTTAATAGTTTAATTTTGATATTGGGTGTTTTTACATGTTTCGG
The DNA here is from genome assembly GCA_030844895.1 of Ambrosia x helenae. Classification (NCBI taxonomy): domain Eukaryota; kingdom Viridiplantae; phylum Streptophyta; class Magnoliopsida; order Asterales; family Asteraceae; genus Ambrosia; species Ambrosia x helenae. The sequence continues at coordinate 99,911,342 of CM061228.1, read as the reverse complement.
ATCTGATTTGGAGTGTTCGACGCGCGAAAATGCACTACAGATGTGCAGAGGCGAGTAGGATCCTACTCGCATGAAGCTTCATGCGATTAGGCTCCTAATCACCTGATGTTCAGGCGAATACAAGCCTATTCTCCCCAAGCACTAGTGATTACAATCCTAAATGCTAGTTTTATTCCTAAATGCTACTTTTACTAGTGATTACAATCCTAAATGCTACTTTTACTAGTGATTACAACCCTAAATGCTAGTTTGATTCCTAATCGCGTATAATGCTGCTGTATGTATATTTTAACATCCCGGAACATGATTTGACGCCTAGGAACATGATAGGAACCCCGGGATACACCCAATGACTTAGTAACACGTGTTCGGACCTGTTTACGCGTTAATCGGACATTATGCTAGACTAGGTGAACTATTGCGCGTATTAAGTGTTTAATTGCATATGTTGCATGATGTCTTGTATTTACCTAACACGTGGGATGTCGGGTCTTGTCTGGCACGGTCGGTTTAACAGTTAAAGATGTTTTCAAAAGTTTATGGTCACGGTCTGGACATTCGGGGACTAGTTGACCCACGGGTTATTAGTCCGGATACTTATACACATCTTATGATAGGTCGCCGCTATTTGGGGCTATCATAGCATAATTACTTAACTGTTTTCAAGTAACGCAAACCGAGGTGAGTGTCACAGCCCCACTTTTACCGTTTTGCTTTCGGGGGAGAAACATGCTACTTATTTTGATTACTCATCATAGATCATGTTATACTATGGTTATTTCACGTACTATGCGGATTTTACAGAAAGTCCCAGGGGGGAACCATGAATGTGCAGGGATGCACAACGGGGGAAATGTGGATAGATCTATTGGGCCTTACAAACCCCACCCGACGGCTGGGAGCCGGGCGGGTGCATGTTGTCTCTAACACTTTGGGGGTTACCGAGGCATCGGTAATCCCGACCGTCTGGGCTGGCTTCAACACTTATACCGGTTTAGTAATGGATTCCCAACCGCAGTAGTAGCAACACTTAACGTTGTTAGTGCATGTTCGTGTGACAAACGCTTCTCTAGATTAGTTTTGTTTTATGTCGGTTGATAGTATAATTGTAACATACTTGACGGAGTTATAAGTCAAGTATGATAGTCTTTTGTTTGAATCCTAGCTAACATTGTTGATGAACGAAGATGGCATAGGAAAAGATGCCTTTGAGCATCTTCTCCTAAAGGAGAAGTTAGAGCATCTTCTCCTGAAGGAGAAGTTAGAGAAGGAATCTTTTCATGGGCTTCTTCGTTCAGCCCATGCACTATAAATAGGTGCATGGGGTGTAGGCTAGGGTTAGAGTTTTTGGTTTGCAAGCTTGTAATTGATATTTGTTCCCACTGAAATAATATCAATAGACAAGCAGGTTTTATATTATTCATCGTGTTCTTCGTTGATTCATTGTTTGCATAAACATCTATCAAGGGATTCCGCACCTTGATAGATCTGATCTGGCTTGTAATCGATCCATTCAAAGGACCTACAATTGATGAATTGATGATGATCCCGACAATGATCCTAACTGCTCTGCAGGGAGTGAGCCTCCAAGTGCTATCCTAACCGCTCTGCAGGGAGGGAGCCTCCAAGTGCTTCAACAACATTTGGTGTGCAAGCTACTACTCAGGGGGAGTCGGGTACTGTAGTAGAAGTTACTGGTGCTGGTGATCCATGGAAGAGGCGTGTTGATGATATGCCTCAACCTGCAGATACTTTTATACCAACTGATTTACTTGAGGAGTTGTTTCCAAGGTTCGATGAGTTTATCTTTAAAAGTTTACTTAACTTTGGGGATGCAACCGAAAACCTCAAAGAGACTGGATTACTTTCTAAAGAATCAGACAGTGAAGATGTGTATGATTTGGAAGAAGTTGAGATTATTCCAGATTATTTTGAAGATTGAAGACTGCAGAAGGTTGAAGATCTAGAGAGCATTCGTCAAGGGGGAGTTTGTTAGTGCATGTTCGTGTGACAAACGCTTCTCTAGATTAGTTTTGTTTTATGTCGGTTGATAGTATAATTGTAACATACTTGACGGAGTTATAAGTCAAGTATGATAGTCTTTTGTTTGAATCCTAGCTAACATTGTTGATGAACGAAGATGGCATAGGAAAAGATGCCTTTGAGCATCTTCTCCTAAAGGAGAAGTTAGAGCATCTTCTCCTGAAGGAGAAGTTAGAGAAGGAATCTTTTCATGGGCTTCTTCGTTCAGCCCATGCACTATAAATAGGTGCATGGGGTGTAGGCTAGGGTTAGAGTTTTTAGTTTGCAAGCTTGTAATTGATATTTGTTCCCACTGAAATAATATCAATAGACAAGCAGGTTTTATATTATTCATCGTTTTCTTCGTTGATTCATTGTTTGCATAAACATCTATCAAGGGATTCCGCAGCTTGATAGATCTGATCTGGCTTGTAATCGATCCATTCAAAGGACCTACAAACGTCTAGCTAACGTTTTCATAACATAGTAGTAACGGAGATGATCTTACCGAACTTATAACAACACTTTATAAAAGAAAACTTGTGAACTCACCAGCATTATATGTTGACATTTTTGGCATGTTTTCTCAGGTCGCTAAGGTAGCAGTCAATGGGCTAGGCGCACGGAGTCATGCACAACGTCTAATATTTTGAAGCATATTAAACAATGTTTTGTAAACAATGATATGTCTTTTGGTTGTAAACAAGAAATGCTTCCGCTGCTGGTTTACGGCTCAAAGCATGATATTTTGGTTATAAATATATTTATGAATGCATGTTTGTTGTATGTTTATTGTGATCGTTGACTGAGATCCTGGTGTGTCACGCGCCTCGCGGTAAAACCCCGCACGTGGAATTTGAGCGTGTGACAAAATCACTTTTTAAATTTCTAAGAGTTTGTCTGTACGATCAATACTGTAGTGTTGGTTAAATATATACCTAAAAGTCCAAATTTAATGATTACGATTGTCAAACTTAGTTTATTTTAGTAAGAATGGTAAATTGAAATTGGAAATTTTTATTGTATGAGTTCCGCCTAAGGTTTGAACTTCTAATAGGGAAAGTTTTAAATTAACATAGGAAAGCGTGGTTACGGTTTTGAACATTAACAAGTTGAGTGGCAAAAATAAGAGTATGACAGTTGTTTTGAAAACAACTGTTTACAAGTCAACATAAGTTGTTAAATAGATGTGATTTATAAGTAATAGAACCCTCTTTAAAATCACTTTTTATTTTCTACAGAGTATGTCCGTACCATCATTTCATCTACATAAATAAATAATAATATTAAATTTTTGAAAACCATCTTTAAATAAGCCCTAACTTTTGAACTTTTAAGAGGGAAAATTTTAAATTAGCATAGGGAAGCGTGTTTACGATTTTGAACATTAACAGAGTTGAGTGGCAAATAATAAGAGTTTTGAGTGCAATTATTATTATTATTATTAATTAATTGATTTATTTACGTTTCACATGGTAATTTCTAACTGAATATTGTATTGTATGACAATTTTTTTGGGAACAACTGTTGACAAGTCAACAGAAGTTGTAAAATAGATCTTGTGATTATAAGTAAAAGAACCCTCTTCAAAAATCAGTTTTTTATTTTGTACAGTTTTTGTCCGTATCATCATTTCATCTACATAAATAAATAATTATAATAATTTTTTTAAAAGCATCTTTAAATAAGGCTCTGACTTTTGAACTTTTAAGAGGTAAAGTTTTAAATTAGCATAGGCAAGCATGATTAGGATTTTGAACATTAACAGGGTTGAGTGGAAAATAATAAGAGTTTTGAGTGCAAATATTATTATTATTATTATTATTATTATTATTATTATTATTATTATTATTATTATTATTATTAATTGATTTATCTACGTGCCACATGGTAATTTCTGAAGTTGTATTGGATGACAGTTATTATTATTATTATTATTATTTATTAATTGAGTTATTTAGAGTTTGTCCGTACCTTCCTTACTGTAGTCATGGTTAAATAGAGGCCCAAAAGTCCAATTTTAATGATTACGATTTTGAAATTTAGTTTATTTACATTTCACTTGGTAATTTGTAATTTGAAAATTGTATTGGATGACAGTTGTTTCAGAACATTTGTTGACAAGTCAACAGATGTTGTAAAACAAATGTTGTGATTTATAACTATACCTTCATGTATAACATCAGTTGTTAATTTTCCATGGAGTTTGTCCGTAGCATCATTTCGTCAAGATATGTAAATATAAATTTTTTTTAAAAGCATGTGTTAAGCCCCTAACTTTTGAACTTTTAAGAGGAAAAATTTTAAATTAACATAGTGGAGCGTTGTTCATTAATTATGCTGCAGTGGTGTGACATCCGTCACCCTCGCCTTTCACCAAATTAACAATAATAGCCTTCAAATATTTTCATTATAATCGATATAAGTTTCGTCGTTTTCAAAATTTATTTTAGAGTAAACTAAAGTTATGTTATCATTTATATTTGCTACGGATCGGGTATAAGTTTTAATCAAATACGTATGTTGAAATGTGTTCGTAAGGAATTCAATAAAAATTCAAGTTTTAAAAAGTTTAAAAAAAACTTTTAAGTTAAATTAGTTAACCAAGTTAAGTTTCTATAAAGGAAAAACTAACTAATTTATTATATAACTAACTAAGTTTAAGATGAGGGACTATTTCTGCCATAATATAAAAGTTTAAGTTTCTCGCCGGCGACCCTGGATTCCGACGAGATGGTTCTTGACCCATTAGATGCTTTTAACTCGTTTTTATGAATTCCAAACTTCAATCCTTAAAAATATAACAGTTTCCAAGCATTTAAGGGTGTTAAAAACGTGTTTAATTAGGATTATGTTATAACTGATCGGACTTAAAGACCCACTCAAAACGCGTCATTCAAACATCCATTATATAAACTGAATACACCAATTGTTTTCTGCACCTCTAATCACTCTAAACCCACAAGAAAAACGCATCAAAACTCGTTCCAAATACCTGCAAATCGAAGGCTTTGTGTTCGACTAAAAAGCTTCGTTTCAACCCTCAAATCGAGATGTGAGTCCTTAATTCTTGTGCCGTTTTGTTCTTCTAGTAATTATCTTTGAAACCCCCTTATTACAGATCATGAATCTTGTCTTAATCAGATTATTAGTTTTGGTTAGGGTTAGGGTTTTGGCTAGAGTTATTTGGGGAAGATGACACCTTGGAGTTATGGGTTAAAAATCATATCTTTTGAAACATTTAACAAACTAATAAGTTGGGGTAGTGGTTGTGTGCGGGTATTGGTAAACCTTTAACTCAGGTTCGAATTCCCTTGTGCACAAGTATTTCTTTCTTTTTTTTCCCTTTCTCAAAACCCTTGTATCATGCTATTATTTCTTTATTTATATTATAAATATACATTTATATCTTAAAATATTTATAATAAATTCATTTTTGCTCCAAATATAAAAATTTAGGTGTAGCTTCTTGACACCTCATAGAAAATTGTCATAATTTTTATTTCTGGAAAATATTTTATTTTCGTAATTTTTATTATTTAATTTGTTTTAATCATATTTAATTGATTAAAAATTCATTCTTAATGATTTTTATCTCAAAATTTGTCATAAATTATTTCTAATCATCATGAACTAAAATAAAAATAATTGGTTCAGAAAACACTCATTTTTATTAATTTTCCTATTTTTTAGTCATTTAAACATGATTTAATTCTATTAAACCAGTTTTAAATATAAATAAGTTTATAAAAATTATGAGAAAATTATTTTTATTGATTTACATCCTTAAGAATCCATTTCCTATAAAAGTAGAATTTTTGGATCATGTCGTGTATTATTAGTCTTATTTATGTTTAATTGATCATTTATATATTTATACTATTTAATATCTATTTTATAAATATTTTTATTATATAAAATGGAAGTATTTCTTTGTTGGGAAGTCTTAGTTATTATTTGTTGGATCATTGTGCAACTCATAATCATTTATTTATACATTTATAATTATTGAATTTATTTACAATAATTAGTAAAGTAATTAATTAAATTACTTTGTCTTAATTATTCAAACATATTTTTTTTATTTAAATATTCAATGGTAATAATTATATTACCTAAAACACATTACACACTTTGATATATTATTTTGACCTAAAACTTTCACACTAATGCGATTTATATTAAAAACTCTACTTCCCCAAATCGACTTAGCAAACCCTAATGCCTTAGACCCTAGTTACCTAGACTTTTTAGACACTTCCTTATTAGTATTCTTACACATTATAGGTTGAATTCCTCGGAATTCCCATTACTTAGCTCACGACCGCTTAAGTGGATTTTGGTCGCTTTTGCAAACTGTGAGTATATTTTTCCCCTTTTTACTGTTTTACTACTTTGGGGTGACTCATGTACCTATATATTAATCAAGTTTCAATTTCTTATACTTAATGCAATTCTCATGTGTGTTTGCTTTATGTTAATTGGTGTGTCTATGACTTGTCAAAATCATTAACCGCTGGGCGGCCTAGCTTTTCAATGAATAGTACTATGGTATACCCCCTTGAGACTCTGTTGAGAGAATCTTGGTCATTGTCTTGTTAATTCATTATTCAGTTGGTTAGTCATGTGTTAGTCATTATTCTCAGGTTTGGTTTTGAACGGATATTACTTATTACATAATTGCAAATGGTACCGCACATGAATTGCTAAACATTTTTCCTACTATATTTATTCAAACAGGGTATGCTCACCAATACATTTTGTATTGACCAGATTATTTTGTACATTTTTCAGGTTGTTTGAGATGCATCCTTTAAGCTTTCGGATTTATATTTAGATTTTGATTCATTGTATTTCAATTTAGTTGGCAGTTAGAATCGTTGTATTTCATTTCAATGTAATAAATTATTTAATCAATGTATTCAAATTTACACTTTAGTCCATGAGCTATTGAACAATCGTCACTACGTGACACCTCGATGTTTCCGCCATCGGTTGGGGTGTTACAGATTGGTATCAGAGCCATGGTTATAGGGAATTAGGTTATTAGAATGCCTTTTAGCCTAGTCTATAACTAAGCTTACTTTCGCGAGTCCTCTCGTGTATATTTCTCTTATTCTTATATTTTCTTTCAAGATATTTTCGTTATGATTATTTCTCGTTATTCTTTCGATATTTTGCTTGGCGAAGAAGACACTCGTATTTCACAAACGAAACGATATCATCAAGTTAGGAGTGACATCCATACCTTGGTGATTAGTTTCACTCCTCTATATGTTATTTATCTTTGGAATATATCTTTGAGGTAGGAGTGAAATCCACACCTCAAAGAGTATTTCCTTTAAAAAGAAACTTAACCACTAAGCTGGGAGTGATATCCTTAACTTAGTGATTGGTTTCATTCCTCAATTGTTTTCAATTTTGAAATACATCTTTGAGTTAGGAGTGAAATCCACATCCCAAGGATCTGTTTCTACATCTCGTTTTAAAGTCTAAGGTTTTGAAATTTACCAGTGACGGGGTATGTGCAATCGGGAAAGATGACTGTTCACTCATAGGTTCAAGTACGCTCCCCACAAGTCACTAATAATATTTCCATCTCTTTGGCTAGTCACCAGTTTCATTAGAAATATTTTCAGTATCACATTTTTGATATATTTTTCATTTGTTGTTTGAAACTCTTATCATAAATTTTTTTATAATGAAGTTATTATGTCTTTTGAGTTTTCTCTATTGATAGCTATCGCTATTTGTGCATTTTTCCGTTTTTCATCATTGACTCTTAAGTTTTGTTTAACATTTGGATTTTAATTTCTATCTCTTGATGTTTTATATACTCATTAATTATTCGCTTTTGGATTTTTTTTCATCATCATTATTAAAACTTTAATCCGCTTTAAAACTTACACTATTTTCAGTTATGATTTTTGACTTCTACACTATTGTCGCATTGGCTTTTATCATTCACGTCATTTCTAAATCATGGTCTTTTGAAAACACATTTGATTTATATGATTTTCGAGAAAAAGAAACTTGCGACTGATAATATGCATTACGACAAATTTTCAACTCGACTTCTTGTAAACACATGAAAGTATGTACTTACGAAGTCATCTCATGTGAAGCTGTTTTGAATCTAAAAAGTTATTCTCATGCATCACTATTATACTTTCAACTATATCACAAAGTTCGAGTAAAACTACATTTTGTTTTATAGACAATAATTTATCTTTTACACTTACACTCTTTCAGTCGCAAAACTTTTGGTCTAATTATTGGACATATCTTCATCGAAATGTTGCTAAAATGTCTTTTAACATATAGTGCATATATTTTTTAACCCGCAATGGTCAGTAGACTATACGTATGTTCCGTCCACTCTAAATTGCAGTAAATATCATTATCTTATTCTTACATCATTTTATTCTATCATATTCGTATATTATCTTATTTATGATTATTCTCGTATTATTATTTTATTGGTGGCTATCCCCACGCGTTATTTACAATTATTCTCGCACTAATTATTAGTAGTCATTCTTACAACACTGATTTTGAGCATTAACTTAACTCGTTTACTTTCATTTTGTGAAAATTGTGCGATTTACTTCATTTATATTTTACCATTCTTTCAATCGAAGTTTTATGCTAAACTATTGTACTTGATGCATATTTGGTATGTATATATATATATATATATATATATATATATATTCTTTTCCTGTTTTTGAGCAAAACCCTGTTATACTTTACATTATTTTGTTCATCGTCATGGTCAATGAACATACTACTTGATAATTTTGTATGAGATCTAAGCCAGTGCCCACGTACGACTCGGGTTAGAGTATTTCTTTAATCCGAGGGGAACGGTGTAAACCTCAGGGTTATCAATATGGGTGTTTAAAGCCAACGATGTGAACAGGAGTTACCGGTTAATGGTAAACCCGAAAGGGAAGAACCTCTGACCATGTCTTATACTTACATGTTATTCTCATTACGGTTAAGGGAAAACCCGAAAGGAAGAACTTCTAACCATTGCAATAGTTAACTAAGAAAATGGTTTTGAAAAATTATTCCTCCGAGAGAACATAGAGTATTCTGATAATTTGGAGTTTCTTGAAGAACCGGACAACAAAAGAATGAGTAACATTAATCCACTACTACAAAAAATGATTTTCATGACACACTTTTTATGACACACACTTATTTATGACATGTAAAAGCATGTGTCATTAAAAAAAATGACATGGATTGTAAAATTGGATTAATTAATGACACGCAATTTTGCATGTCATTTGAAGTGTCATTATTTGAAGTTTTTATGACACTCAATTTTTGTATGTCATCTTTTAAGTGTCATATTTTTAAAATTTGAAAAATTTTAAGTTTCCCTCCATAACATCATCTGATTCTTAAAACTCTGTTTCCTATTAAAATAAAACCCCCAGATTACCAAACTTCCACAGAAAGAATTTTTTTTTCCAAGTTGCTGAACTTCTACTTCAAAAAGAAGTCCTCCATCAAGATGACCTGCTCAATACAATAATGACAAAGAGAAGCTGACGTCACCCTTTGACTTCAACTGGTTCATTGACCTAATGTCGAAGCACTTGAAACATGAGTAGTTTGATAGATAGCTTCGTGACGCGTTCAAGGTTATTGATAAGGATGTAACAGGATACGTAGTTGTTTCGGATCTGAAACATATATTGACAGGTATTGGAGAGAAACTTGAACCGGCGGAGTTTGATGAGTGGATCCGGGAAGTGGATGTTGGATCTAAAGGAAAGATTAAGTATGAGGACTTTATTGCAAGGATTGTTGCTAAATGATGATATTTGTAAGTATTTTTTTTTTTTTTTGGTTTGGTTTGTCTTTTTATTTATTGTTTTGTTAAAAAATAAAAAAAAAAAGCTTGTATGTTGTTGTGTGGATCTAATTGGACATGATCTGTAATTTTTTTTTTAGTCAAGTGTTTTTGGTGTGGCAGTTTGTTGTTAATCTTTGGATTTATGAGTAAGTATTGTGATTGGATTAATGTTTGTGAATAGCTTAACTATAATATCTTTTGTTCTGATGTAAAACAATTGTTTACTGTCACACCCTCAAATTCCACATGCGGGGTTTTACCGCGAGGCGCATGACAAACCAGGATCTAAGTCAACGGTCACAATAAACGACACTATATGATACGTAAAATGAAATAAACAACCATCAAGTTTTCATAAATCCATTCGCTGCGGAAGCGTAACTTTTATTACAACCCAAAATGTAAAAGTACGTAAGTCTGAAAAAAGATAAGACAATGCATATGAATCCTAGACGCCGTGTGACTCCGTGCGCCTATGATAAGCTGCTACCTCAACGACCTGAGACAAACATGCTAAAAAACGTCAGCAAATAATGCCGGTGAGTTCACAGGTTTTATATTAAACGTTTTAAGTAATAAAAGCCATCATGTTACCACTATGTCAGAAATAATAGCGTTAGCTAGACGCATGAGTTATACTACCACGACCGGAAACCATTACAGACAACGAGATATGATTTTTGCCCGAAATGATTTAGCTTACGACCGAGACAATATGCACCCGCCCGGCTCCCAGCCGACGGGTGGGGTCTGTCAATCCCAATAGATCTATCCACATTTCCCCCGTTATGCTATCCAGCATATTCATGGTTTCCCAGGACTTTACATATCGTATAGTATGTAAATGAATTAACACTAGTATAACATGATAATTTATGTAATAAGTATAAGCATGTGTCTCCCCCAAAATGTAAAGCGTAAGGCGGGGCCGTGAAACTCACCTGATACTGCTCTTCGTACTAAGACAAGTAAACCTGCTCAATAGACGGCCCCTAATACCGGTGACCTATCATGACGAGCGTATAAGGCGTTAGACTAACAACCCGTAGGTTGATTAGTCCCTAGTAGTCCAGACCATAACCGTGTATATATGAAATGATGTTTCAAACGTTTAACCGACCGCACCAGACAAGGCCCGACATCCCATTGGTGACCCGACATCTCATGTGTTAGATAAATACAAGACATCATGCCACATATGCAATTAAACACTTAATACGCGCAACAGTTCACCTAGTATAGCATAATGTCCAATTAACGCGTAAACAGGTCCGAACACGTATTACTAAGTCATTGGGTGTATCCCGGGTTCCTATCATGTTCCTAGGCGTCAAATCATGTTCCGGGATGTTAAAATATACATACAGCAGCATTACACGCGATTAGGAATCAAACTAGCATTTAGGGAAAAGTCAACATGTGATTGGGGATGGTCAACAGGCAATTAGCATGCTAATCGCCTATACAGCATGCGATTGGGATGCCAATCGCCCCCTAAGGGCCTAATCGCCTATAACAGCATGCGATTATGATGCTAATCGCTTGCTGCAGCTGCACAACGCAATTTCGCGCGTTTAACGCTCCAAATCAGATCCGAAACATGTAAAAACATCCAATAATCATCCTAACACCTTAACAAACATATTTCAAGCAAAACCCCTAAGTTTTCATCGTTCTAACAGTTCCGAATGCGAGCGTTTTCCCAAAATAGCAACTTAGCATGTAAACATCACATCAACATGCAAGAACTTGCCCTAAATAGCAATTATTCAGATTAAATCGCATAACCACGTTGTCCGATAGCATCCTACTGTTCTAGCATCATCCTAGAGCAAACCCTAACCTCATTCAATCAACAACATACCTCATATCATCCTTAATCATCCAAAATCCTTCAAATGGGTCAAAACATCAAGTATCAACAATACACAACCAAAACCATTCAAACTCCTAGGACATCATCATACTAACTTGTAACAGCCATAAACATCATAATAACACAAAAACAACCATGATTCAATCCTAAAAATTCTATCTTTAATCACATATAACACATATAACACATGTAAAGGTGTGGGTTTGTTTAAAAACGGTTTTAAATGGATTTTCAAAGACAAAAACATTTATAAGTCAGGTCTGGACGTTTAGGGAGTAAAACATAATCATTTAAAGGTTTGGGTTTGAAGAACACACCTTGTATTCAAGAGGTGATGATGGAATAAGCTTGAAAATGGTTGTTTTGATGCAAAAACGAGTTCCAGAGGGTGTTTGTGTGTTGGGTTATGTTATGGGATGGCTAGGGTTGCACAAATGATGTTTTGGAGGTCAAGGGTGGTATTTATAGGCGTTTCTAGTTGTCCAGCACGTAACACGTGATTATGCAGCTTTACACGCGATTAGGAAGCCTAATCGCATGTAAGTTCATGCGATTGGGGCCTAATCGCATGAACAGTCATGCGATCAGCCCCCACTCGCCCCTAAGGTCCCCCACTCGCCCCTCCTATAGGCGATTGGGCTTCCCTAATCGCCTATAGGGGCTTTTTTCGTGTGTTTTGCGCGTTAAACCCCGTTTTAACATATGTTAACACATATTCACATACCGACAAGTCACATAATGATTGTAAACATATAATGCATGATAAATAACACGTTCCCGCCCGATCACCAATTCCCGGGACTCGAGACTTGCGTGGGTGCGTTAAACCCGGCGATTCCACGAATCACCGATTCTTGTACACGTGGTTATGGACCGACACCCAATGGTCTCTCGAACCATTGTAACGACTCCCGATGATTCCCGAATCATCGGTACGACTCAACTGACCCAGTCAGGTATGATATTAAGTAGTTGTTTTCAATGTTTTCGTTGAGATAGACTCGTATGTATGTAAAGTATGAAACGCATGAATGTAAAGTATAATAAGTATTAACCTGAATATGCCGGGTGTCACATCATCCCCCAGTTGAAAGAATTTTCGTCCCGAAAATTTAATGAAGTCCGGAGATGAAGAGACGAAAGGAAGAAAGAAAAGAAAAATTTTCCCGTTGTTACATCATCCCCAGTTGAAAGGAATCTCGACCCGAGATTCATTTGGCTTTGGAAGCAACATAATTCGATTTAAATGCACGCTTAGGAAATAGATGAGGGTACTTAGCCTTCATCTGATCCTCTCGCTCCCACGTGAACTCCGTCCACGATTTGAATTCCAACGAACCTTAACGATGCGGATTTTACTCCGACGAAGGCTACGAATCTTATAATCTAGGATTTCAACTGGTTCCTCCACGATACGTAAACGATCATCAACTCTGATTTCTTCGAGAGGAACTACGAGAGATTCGTCCGCCAAGCACTTCTTAAGATTCGAGACATGGAAGACGTTATGCACACCACTAAGCTCGGCTGGTAAGTCAAGTCTGTATGCCACCGGCCCAATACGTTCCAGGATTGGGAATGGTCCGACATAACGAGGGTTAAGCTTGCCGCGCTTCCCGAAGCGTATAACGCCCTTCCATGGAGATACCTTCAATAAAACCTTGTCGCCAACCTGGAACTCCAAAGGTTTGCGACGACGATCAGCGTAGCTCTTCTGACGATCACGAGCTGCCGCCATACGATTACGAATTTGTACGATCTTTTCGGAAGTTTCGTACACCATTTCTGGACCAGTGAGTTGGCTTTCGCCCACCTCGGCCCAGCAAAGAGGGGACCGACACTTCCGTCCATACAGAGCCTCGAACGGTGCCGCCTTAATGCTGGAATGGTAACTATTGTTGTAAGAGAACTCCACCAACGGTAGCTGAACCTCCCAACTCTTACCGAAATCGATGACACATGCTCGAAGCATGTCTTCAAGCGTCTGAATCGTCCGCTCACTCTGACCGTCAGTTTGCGGATGATATGCGGTGCTCATGTCCAGTTGAGTACCCAACGCTTTATGTAATTGCTTCCAGAAACGGGAAGCGAAATGAGGATCACGATCGGAGATGATAGAGACGGGCACCCCGTGCTTGGAAACCACTTCCTTAATATAGATACGAGACAACCGCTCCAGACTGTCGGTTTCCTTAATAGCGAGGAAATGTGCGGACTTTGTCAACCGGTCGACAATCACCCAGATCATGTCACAACCACTGGGCGACTTCGGAAGTTTGGTCACAAAATCCATTGTAATCCGTTCCCATTTCCATTCAGGAATTTCAGGTTGCTGTAGGAGACCAGACGGCTTCTGGTACTCCACCTTGACCTTAGCACAGGTCAGACATTTGCTGACATACGAAGCTATGTCAGCCTTCATGTTGGGCCACCAATAGAGTATCTTTAGGTCCTGATACATCTTATCGGAACCCGGATGAATAGAATACCGGATTTGTGAGCTTCGTCCATGACAAGCCCCCGCAAACCCCCAAATAAAGGAACCCAAACGCGCTCGGCAAAGTAATGCAGGCCATCAGACCCAAGCTCGAGGTGTTTATCAGCACCGTGCATGGTTTCAGCTTTAAGGTTTTCCTCCTTCAAAGCTTCCAATTGAGCCGAACGAATTTGGTCAGGCAACGAAGAATGAATGGTGAGCTGTAAGGCGCGAACACGACGAGGTTTCACAGACTCCTTTCTGCTCAAGGCGTCTGCCACAACGTTCGCCTTACCAGGATGGTACTTGATGGCGCAGTCATAGTCGTTCAGGAGTTCAACCCAACGTCGTTGCCGCATGTTCAATACTTTTTGGTCGAAAATATGCTGGAGACTCTTGTGATCGGTGTATACTTCGCACTTGGTACCGTACAAGTAATGCCTCCAGATCTTCAACGCAAAGATCACTGCACCCAACTCTAAATCATGAGTGGTGTAGTTCTTTTCATGGACTTTAAGTTGGCGAGAGGCGTAGGCAATAACCTTCCCGCGTTGCATTAACACACAACCGAGACCACGAATAGAAGCGTCACAGTACACAACAAAATCATATGTGCCCTCAGGTAAGGATAAGATGGGCGCAGAGCAAAGTTTAAGTTTCAGCATCTGAAATGCTGATTCCTGCGGTTCTCCCCAGTCGAATTTTCGGTCCTTCTGGGTAAGAGTGGTGAGGGGTTGAGCGATCTTCGAAAATCCCTCGATGAAACGACGATAGTAACCCGCAAGGCCTAGGAATTGCCGCACCTCAGATGGCGTCTTTGGTGCTTCCCATTCCTTAATAGCTTCAATCTTGGCCGGATCGACATGAATTCCTAGTTCATTAACCACATGCCCTAGGAATTGTACTTCACGTAACCAGAAATCACACTTTGAGAACTTAGCATACAACTGCTCCCGTCTCAAAAGTTCCAAGACTAATCGTAAGTGTTCCTCATGATCCGTCTCGTTCTTAGAATAAACCAAAATGTCATCGATAAACACGATAACGAATTTATCGAGATAGGGCTTGCAAACGCGGTTCATCAAGTCCATGAAAACAGCAGGTGCATTCGTAAGACCGAAGGGCATGACCAGGAACTTGAAGTGGCCATAGCGTGTACGAAAGGCGGTCTTTGGAATGTCAGCTTCTTGTGCCCGCAGTTGATGATACCCAGACCTCAGATCTATCTTGGAATAAAAACTGGAGCCTTGGAGCTGATCGAATAAATCATCAATACGAGGGAGCGGGTAACGATTCTTGATGGTTACCTTGTTCAGTTCCCGATAGTCAATACACATACGAAGGCTCCCATCTTTCTTTTTGACAAATAGGATAGGAGCTCCCCACGGGGATGAACTAGGTCTAATGAACCCTTTTTCTAACAACTCCTGCAGTTGGTTAGATAATTCTTGCATCTCGGGAGGTGCAAGGCGGTAAGGAGCTCGGGCAATAGGCGCCGCACCGGGCGTAAGATCAATGTTAAATTCAACCTGACGGTGAGGTGGAAGGCCAGGCAAATCATCGGGGAATATGTCGGGAAAATGACGAACAACAGGAATGTCCTCGATCCTCTTCTCATCGTTAGATGAAACCGAAACAAGAGCTAAGATCGCGGAATACCCCTTACGTAAATACCTATACGCCTTCATACACGAAATGATGCTCAAGGGAACTCCACTTTTCTCGCCATGAACCAAAAGAATCTCTCCATCCGGGAGAGGGAGGCGAATGATTTTATCGAAGCAAACGATCTCCGCGCGATATAAGGACAACCAATCCATACCTACTACAACGTCGAAACTGCCCAATGATACCGCATGAGGTCGATAGGAAAAGATAACCCCGACAGTTCCAACTGGCATCCTTTAAGAATATGAGTTGCCTCAATATTCTTACCATCAGCTAATTCTATAAGATACTTGACCTCTAAGGGAGTCGGTACAATGTCTAACAGTCGGTTAAACTCAACAGATATAAAACTCTTGTCGGCACCCGAATCAAATAAAATGGAGGCATAACGATCACAAAGAAGAAACGTACCAGTAACAGTATCCGGATCCTGACGGGCCTCGCCCGACCCAATGACGAAGGCGCGCGCGTTCCTGCCGCCACCCCCGTTGCCCTTGTCATTCCTCCAGCATTCCCTTGCTTCAGTTTGGGGCAGTCCTTCTTAAAGTGCCCTGTCTCCCCGCAGTTGAAACATCCCTGGTTACCCCTAGGTGCAGCAGTGGTAGTAGTAGTAGGGGCAACCACCTGTTGCTGAGTCTGAAGATTCACCCTACACGTCTGGGCCTGATGCCCGTTCTTCTTACAACGGGTACAAAAGCTACAATTTCCCACATGATGATACCCACAACGATCACACCTAGGCAGCCTACCAGTATAACCACCCTGCTTTTGCCCAGAAGACGAACCGTAGTCTCAAACTTCTTATGCTGCTGCTGCTGAGGCTGCGCCGTACCCTTACCCGTGTTATCCCATTTCCTCTTGTTGCTGTCAGAGGTCTTCACCACAGTACCCTTAGGAGGCAAAAGACCCTCCTGAACCTTCTGTTTAGTCAACCTGTGAGCCAATCGAATGGTATCCCGAAGTGTAGTAGCATCATTAGCGGTCACCAACCCGCGAATCTCAGGCACCAACCCACTGATGTAGAACTCAATAGCCTTATATTCAGGCGTCACAGAATCCGGGCACACAAGTGCCAACTCATGGTAGCGAGTGGTATACTCCTCTATTTCAGATCCCACCATCTGATGATTCCACAGCTCGTGCTCCAAACTCTTGATCTCATCCCTGGGACAGTACTCCATCTTCAAACGAAACACAAATTCGGTCCATGGCAACGCATGGGCCTCCAGTAAACCAATAGTCTGTACAGTCGAATTCCACCAAGTCAAAGCGCGTCCCTCAAACGTCCCCGAAGCATACTTCACACGAAACTCCTCAGGGCAGTTGCACATGGAGAAAGCAGACTCAACCTTCTCCAACCAACGGAGTAGTCCCACAGCCCCCTCAGTCCCACTGAAGTTATGGGGCTTGCAGTCCTGGAACATCTTATAAGTACAGTGGACTGGAGGAGGTGGAGGTGGTGGAGGAGGAAAAGCATCCCCTATTACCAACAAAAAGCAACACGGTCAGAAAACGATCATCACACGACAAAAGATAAGGAATGAGGGTAGGAGTAATTAAATTACCACCATGGCCCTGGTGGGCGGCCTGCTGCGCAGCAATAGCAGCTGCCACGTGCTCCTGGATCAGATTATTCAGCTCCGCCTGGGTCATGCTGATGTTACCACGACCCCCATTACGTCCACCGCCATTTCGGCCACCAACACGACCACCAACGCGACCACCACGACGTCCTGCCATCTACTGTCAAGATCAAAGACAAGACATCAGATTCCAGAACAGATAACAAAGAATCATGAAGAAACCGTAAGTAATAAAGTTAATCAAAGAATTGGATCCCATCATAGTCATTAGATCAAACACAGAGTCCACCAGGATTTCCATGCATCTCAACTTATTATTTCGTGTGCACCCGAAATGATAAGTCGCTCTACATGGTCCCCGAGGCGTGCTCCTAGCCTGACCTTCAAACCACCAGGCACCCATGTTCAAGATATAAAACAGCAAGTACAAGTGTGCGATAATGTGTGCAAGCAAGTGTGTCCGTTGGAGTATAAAAATGGGAGATGTCCGAATCTTGGACAAATCTCCGTAGGATGCCGAAGCCACTCCAACGTACGCCACCGCCGTGCAAGGGTAGTAAGGCTCCTCGTTTCCAGCACGAAGTTGAAAAGCAAGATAGGAAATAAGAGTAATAGATAGGTGATGTAAGCATAAATGATAATAACGAATGTAATACGAATACCCCGCAATTCCCATATGACATGACTTATATGAATGTGACCGTCTAGTGTGTGCGACTCGGCTATAGACTTGACTTCAACATGCAGTCCTAGTTCACTATAACCATTGGCTCTGATACCAATCTGTCACACCCCGCCCCTCTCATCACCAATATTGTCCGCTTTGCCCATCCAGAGCTCACGGATTTGTTTTTGGTTGCCCAAGTGGAGACTTCCCAGGAGGTCACCCATCCTGAAATTTCTCCCACCTGAGCACGCTTAACTGTGGAGTTCTCCTCTCATCCACTAACATTAAGCCCCAAAACGCGTTGGTGATTTAAGATGCAAGACATTACTTATGAACCAAGGATCTCTCCTGGCACGACCGATGTGGGATTTTCCTGGGGTGTCACATTTACTATCCTTGTATTATCTTTTCTGGATTTAAGCCATTTTAGTGCTATTTGATTTGTTTTTAGAAGGACTCTCATGTGTTTGTTTAAATTAGTTGCCTGTATAACTAGAAGTTGATTTGGTTTTTAGATTGATTTGGTTTTTAATAGATCGCAACTTTTATCGACTCTGTATAGTTCGACCACTATTGATCATGTTTTTGGTTTACATTTTACATCACTTTCGATCTCATGCTTGGTATTAAGTCTTGACACGGTTTGTGCATTGCCATACAATATGAACTATGAAGATACTAAGGTTGAAAATTGAAATTGACTAGATTAACAACAACTTGGCTAGAACAGAATATATATATATATATATATATATATATATATATATATATATATATATATTATATATATATATAGGGAATGGTTATAGAGAAAACCCTCCTTATTTGGTAAACTCTGGAAAACTCTGACTTCCCAATATTTTTTTTTTTTTGAAAAAAATAGGGCAAGTAATATACATGATTTTAAGCATTTTGGGCCAAAAAAATTAAAAAAGCGCCGAGTACTTTTTTTTAAAAAAATAAAATAAAATTTTGACTAACACATGTTAAGCGCTAATAACAGGTGTTAACAATGTGTTAACTATATGTAAACAGTAGACGTTTTTTATTTTTAAAAAAAAAACCGTTTCGCGCTTTTTTCGATTTTTTTGGCCCGAAATGCTTAAAAAAATGTATATTACATACCCTATTTTTTTCAAAAAAAAAATGTTGGGAAGTCAGAGTTTCCAGAGTTTACCAAATAAGGAGGGTTTCCTCCATATTACTTTACCTATATATAATATATATATATATATATATATATATATAAAATAAGGGAACATGAACTCTTTAAACCATTTATTTCTTCTAAACAACTATGTTGTTATACTGGTTATATTTATGATAAATTGAAAAGCTGCACTTATTTATTATTTTGATTTTCTTTATAAAGATAACTTGGTGTGGTGAATATTCTTGCAATCATGTATCATTTGTATTAATAGCACGTTACTTATCGTTTATTGAAGTTTTATATTCATTTTTGTGTTACAGTTTATATAAAATGGGCAATGCTGAGGATATCCAACCCCTTGTTTGTGACAAACTGAAATGGGTCAACACCAAGGTGAGCACTTAATTATCCTAACTATTTAAACACAAATTGAACTATACGATGATTTATTTAGGCTGCTTGTAGAACATGAATTCTGATGTGTGATACACAAAGTGCGCGAACCTTAACCTTTAATCTTATTAATTTAATTGTGTCTTAGGTTGGGGGAGGAGTGGATGTTTACACGGATGCGGATATTGATTTTATCCATGAAGAATGGTCAAGTTATGCCGCGACCTTCATTTTCAAGTGATCAGTATGTTTAGGTCTAGATCGACTAACGTAATGTATTGACACAATGTTTTTGTAACCGTTAATACTTGTGGTAGAATTCGACAAATTATTGTAATGGTTTTTTTTGTGGGTATATATAATATATGCAGTTTTATTATCAAATTTATTGATTTTGTAATTATAAATATAAATTCAGGGATATTAGTCATTTTGTAAAAAAAAAAAATTTAGGTAAAAAAACCATGACACGCAAAATGAGTATCATAAAGGTGTGTCAAGAATGTATGTCATTAAAGAGTGTCATGAATACATGTCATAAATGCGTGTCAAAAAAGCGTGTCATAAAAGAGTGTCATTAACGCGTGTCATTAAAGATGACACGCGCTTGCATGTCATAAAAATTTAATGACATGTTCTTCCTTGACACATTTTTTGTGTGTCATAAACACCCTTTTATGACGCGCAATGCGCGTCAAGATAGGGGTATTTTTCTAGTAGTGATCGCAATACATTTCATCTTAATCTGGAACAAATGATCAGGGCAATGATAATGTATTTGAAGGAGAAGGTGGAACAAGTTATGGAAGTGTCGTTCTCTTATTGGAGTTTACGTGATGAAGATGATGAAATTTAAATGTTTTTATATGCTTGTATTTTTAATATGAATATTATTATAATGTAGTTGTTTTGCTTATAATGTTTATGGTTTGTGATTGAAAAATATTATGTTAAACTTGATGTTTATTATATATCTGTCTTTTGTTTCAATATGTGGTTTGAAAAAACAGTAACTAATTAAGTTAAATAAAGTTTATTATATGTAAAACTTTAAGTAATAGTTACCAATGCTTTGGTGGTTTTGCTTGATCATTTATTACACATATCAAGACTTTAATTATGAAGTTGTAAAGGTTTCTGTAATTTAACTATATAGTGATACTTTAATAACAAATTTAATCTTGTAATAAAAGATGTTGTTACACTAAGACTTTTGACGGTTTTACTTCCTTCTACAGATTACACAATCCGTTGGTAAATACTGAGAATGTTTTGTGTGACAACATCTAATGAAAAGTCAACAGATGCTATAAAAAGCCCCAAAAGTAATGATTATGATTTTAAACTTAGTTTATTAACAATATTATTTTATTATTGTTGTGTTGCAATTGTCTTGCACTCAATAAAAAGCCCCAAAAGTAAGTTTCAACTTTATATTTACTTGAAATGCAACTTATAATGTTGAAAACCAACTTTACAGATAGTTAGTTTATTCACCCTATAAAAAGAGGATGAATTCCCAATATTCATTTTCCAACTTTAGATTCCTTCAACTATTTTCAATTTACAACTCTCCATCCCATATGCATAATGATATTACGTTCAATTGTTTTTCCACAAATCTTCTCAAAGATTCTTACAATCAAAGGAAAATCGATTACAAACAATCCATTAGTAATGAAGTTGGAATTGATGTTTTTCGACGATTCTTACAATCAAAGAAAAACATCAATCCATTATTACTATATATGCAGACCCTATTTTGCATCTTTAGGGTTTTCGAACTTGATGATGTTTAGATACGAACTGTTGTTGTGGTACTGCTTTTTATTGTGTTTTTGTTTTTGTTTCGATGACAATGGCAAGAAAGATCATTCTCTAGGGTTTGGTTGTTAGAAGACTTTTTTTTATGTTTGCTTGTATTTTTATGTAGTTTGTAAACTCAGATATTGTAATTTGTTTTCGTTAAAGCATTTTTAAGAGATATTTGGATTTGTTCTTTTATAAGTCTTCCATTTTGTATGTAGTTTTGTTAACTTAAATACTTCATTCAAATTATGGAATTGTAATAATAAGGTTGAATCGTATAACAGTTGTTTGACAAATTTGTTTACAAGCCAACAGATTTTGGTAAACAGGGGAATGAAACTTCACTTGAAGATTAAGAGTAAGTGTTTGTTTTTAATATCTGTTATCCCAACAGAGCTTTTTATGCGTCTGTTGATTTTTCTCTTCGTCGTTGTAACACGCCTCAGAGGGTTGAATTCTAAAGTTAATGATTACGATTTTGAGCTTAGCGTATTTTGCAATTAGACGTAAGAGTAATAATTTAAAATCATAACAAAATAATTTAAATTCAAAATTAATTTAAATACAGTTTACTAGATGGTTGAATTCCAAAGTTAATGATTACGATTTTGATATTATTATCGCTCTAAATATTTTGAATTTTTGATTTTATATATTATGTTATCTTTATATAATGATTTATATTTATTGGATGAAAAATACCAATTTGAGTAAAATAATACCGATTAGTTATATCAATAGTCTACTATTAAACTCAACAGATGATTGGTCTTTAGTAAACAAACATTAAAAATGTAAATGTGATGTCATTGTTAGTAACAACTGTTTAAGGCAACAACTGTTTGAACGAAACCGTTGAAGTAAGATCTGTTTGAATCAACACTGTTTTTAATAGCAGGTGTCTTAGAAAAATCTCCTTAACTGGCACATACCTTTGAACAGACGTTACCAAATACAGTTTTTCTTGCAACAGATGATTGACTTTTTAATTTGGTGTTCACTAAACAGACCATAACAGTTAGTCTGTTTATGTTTTTTATATTTTGTTGATTAATTGTTTAAAAAAATATAGGATTCGCGTGTTTTCAGACGGGGTTTCATGTAGACCATAACAGATCTCACTAAACAGATTTTACTTACATCAGAAGATTGGTTGCCTGATCTGGTTTTTACTTACAACATCTGTTATCCCAACACAGCTCTCATCCATTTGTTAATTTATCTTTCCATTGTTGTAACACTCGTCAGTATTAAACATCTGATCAATAATATTAACTGGTATCTTAACTGGAAACAGATGTTACTAAACAAATTTTCCTTACAACAGACGATTGGCTTCTTGATTTGACCTTTAGTAAACAGACCTTAAAATATTATACAGTCTTCCTGTGTTTTCACACAGGATTTCACCTAGTATATATAATAAATAAAAAGGGGTGTGACACGTGGAGTGTTGTTAGGTCTCCTCCTCCAAATGTAGTTTTTAAATATATTTTAAATAAAGATAACCATTAACTATTATTTCAAAATTTCAAATATGTTAATTAATATTTTTATCTTTATCTTTTCCTTATCTTCCCTCACAACTTTTAAACGTTAGTAACTTTTAAATATGACATTTAAAAACTTACACCAAACTAACGATGTAACACCCCAAATTTAAAATAATACTAGCAGAGGGTGGTAAACAAACATGTGTATAAAATAAAATGACTTAGTCACTAATCTGGGTAAATAAGGTAATTAGTTAGTAACCTAATTTATAACCTAATTGTCAAGTAACAAAGGGGAGGGGCTGAATTTGAATAACATTATATCTATGGGTTAAAAGGGGGATGCCTCAAAACAAAACAAACTCCTGGAAGAAGGAGATCACGTATTTGAGAGAAGGAGATCACCCCCAACCCTAACACCCACTAATCAGCCCCAAATCCAAGCTAAAATCAGTTGTTGGACCTGCATGTGAACTGAATTCAAGTCCTTAGGTCATAATAAACTCAAGGTGAGTTATAGGATTGTATTTGATGGTTGTTTTATGTTGATGAAATTCTTGAATAATGGAAGTAATGCATGATTGTTGGTAATCTAACTTAGAAATTGAAAGTAGTGTGTTTAATCTAACTTAGAAATTGAAAATCTACCAAGTTGCATGTATAAATTCTGTTAATTGAAGGGAAATTGAGTGAATTGAAGGGTATCTCATAAAGTTGGAAGTGGGTGTTGATCTTGGTGCAACCCAAGATCATTCTTAGTTAAATTGTTGAATATATGGAAAAGAAAGTGGTGATTTGCTATGTTTGACAACTATTGAATGAATTGTATCTAATGTAGGTAAAGAACATGATGATTGATGTTATGCTCTAGGAATCTAAGCATGAAATACTTGTTACGTTGAGCTTAGAATGTCGTACGCATACCAAGTGTTTGATGAAATGTCTAGATGAGCATGATGTGTGAATTGGTGTGCAAGACTTGACAACTATGAAAGTAATGTGATAATAGATACAATTGATAGTAGGTTAACATGAGGATTGTGTTTTAGATAGCATTCATGTGAGGATTTAGTTGATTGTATGATTTGGTAAGAAGTATGCATTAGTACCGTGTACACTATGCTTAACTAATATGATGCAGGACATGTGTTGGATTAATTGGTAAGATGAATGATATTGTATGTTAATGAGATATGAATATGATGTTATGGAGAATTTCATATGGTCTAGTATGTCAATATGGACATATGTATGTAAGAAGAAAGTTTGTATAGTTGAAAGTTGACTTTCTGGAAAGTTAACTAATGTGGAAATAGCATGGTAAGTTTTCGCATGATTGTGAGATTGGGCATTCTATGTGAGACACGTTAGCTTGGTTATGTGACATATATGATCTTAAGTTTAATTGCTTGAATTATGAATCAAAAATGGTGTGAAACTATGTTTTATGCATCTTATAAATTGATCTATGCAAGTCAATGTAATATGTGAGTTGGATATGAATGGTTTATGAATGAACATGTATGTTAACAATGATGTGAACATGTTGACATAAAAGGATAGGAATGATGGACTCAAGCATAGGAGGCTAATGGGTCAAGATGAGGCAAGCAAACAAGCATGAACTTGGAGGACTTGAGGTAAGTGATTCCCGAACTTAACTTGCATTATGATATCAAATTTATATGTTAATGTAGTATGGGAATCTTGAAAGAAACAATTAATTAATGGTGGTGCCAACGTAAGAAAATTGGTGTGGGGTCAACCATAGATTGACCCATGCTTGGCTTCATATAAAGGAGATAACGGGTCATCAAGGAAATGTTACGCCATTCACGATGATACCACGTAATCCGGGTAGTTTAACGCCTAGGAAAATCATGTGGAATGATCTTAGAACCATGTGAGTTTTGGGTTTTATGATATGCCATTAAAGCATGAAAACTGCATAGTGGGCGCAACCTAAATGGAAAAGAAGTAAAACCCATAATTTATGGTATAAATAGAATAAATAGATAAAGATAATGACCGAATGCCATAAATTAGTAGGAAGTGACTGTTGACCTTGAAAAGTCAAACTGCTGAGATTTTGTGAAGTAACAAATAAAATGTAAAGATCATATGTAAGAATGTTAGATGCATAACTTGGTTTTGTTTCATAACAAGAGTTTTATTAAAGAATTTTAGACAGTTAGACATGCAAGGGAAAGAATTTTGCATGGACTATTGAAAGATGATTGTTATGAATGCAAAATATATGTCTAACCAATGACTTTGTAGATACGAACGGTTGAATTTTGGATATGATGAAATTTTTGAGATAGGTGATATGATGCTAACGAGTTGGAACTCATCATGTGAATGAACTAAACCAAACTAAGTATGGCATGGATTTGTGAAGGATCAAGTCAATCCGACATATGGAGGGTTGGTTAACGTTGTGAGAGGATGGTTAGTAAATTTGGTTATTTATGACTGTTAAGTGGGAAATTAATATGGTGAATAGTACCCCGTATGAATGAATGATAATTCAAGTATATTATAGTTTGGGAAGTTTGACTTTTAAGGGTCAAAAGATGAATGAATTTTAGCTTAGACTCGATGTTGTTAAGCAATGGGCATATGCCTATTGTAAGTAGTACATGAAACGAGCTAACAAACAAATAGGCATGAATAGAATCGCTCTGAAATTTACCATAAAGGGTTAGGGTGTGTATAGTAGATGTACTGGTTCGGTAGTGACTATAGAATGATGTCTAACTCTCAAGTTAAGTATGAATAAGTTGGGGTGAAATAGTAGTTATGTTATTATAGTGAAAACCCCGATTGAATGATTTCAATATGCACATGTTCATGATATAACTTTGATGAAATATTCGGAAGTAAGTAAAAAGGAATTATAATAGTGGAATATTGTGGTACGATGATGATGAATACTTATCTGACTAGTGCAATTATAAAAGATCTAGTGTGGTTTATGAGGTGAAAGATGGTAATCACAGTTCGGTATGCTTGATAATTGCATGAAGGCTTGTTGTTAATATTAGAAAATATGGACACATAATTATGTTAGCTCACGGTTAAAATTGTTGTATAGTCTATAATGGGGGCTTGCGACATGGCATGAACTCTTGAATGAAACAAAAAGAACCCACCTGGGAATTGGAGGAAAAGATGCAGACTCACTACCCTGCTTTATTCTGTACGTGTTAAGGTTTCGGGGTCGAAATCTTTGTAAGGGGGGTAAACTTGTAACACCCCAAATTTAAAATATTACTAGTAGAGGGTAGTAAACAAACATGTGTATAAAATAAAATGACTTAGTCACTAATGCTGGGTAAATAGGGTAATTAGTTAGTAACCTAATTTATAACCTAATTGACAAGTAACAAAGGGGAGCGGCTGAATTTGAATAACATTATATCAATGGGTTAAAAGGGGGATGCCTCAAAACAAAACAAACTCCTGGAAGAAGGAGATCACGTATTTGAGAGAAGGAGATCACCCCCAACCCTAACACCCACTAATCAGCCCCAAATCTAAGCTAAAATCAGTTGTTGGACCTGCATGTGAACTGAATTCAAGTCCTTAGGTCATAATAAACTCAAGGTGAGTTATAGGATGTATTTGATGGTTGTTTTATGTTGATGAAATTCTTGAATAATGGAAGTAATGCATGATTGTTAGTAATCTAGCTTAGAAATTGAAAGTAAAGTGTTTAATTATGAAAATCTACCAAGTTGCATGTATAAATTCTTTTAATTGAAGGGAATTTGAGTGAATTGAAGGGTATCTCCTAAAGTTGGAAGTGAGTGTTGATCTTTGTGCAACCCAAGATCATTCTTAGTTAAATTGTTGAATATATGGAAAAGAAAGTGGTGATTTGCTATGTTTGACATTATTGAATGAAGGGTATCTAATGTAGGTAAAGAACATGATGATTGATGTTATGCTCTAGGAATCTAAGCATGAAATACTTGTACGTTGAACTTAGAATGTCGTACGCATACCAAGTGTTTGATGAAATGTCTAGATGAGCATGATGTTTAAATTTGTGTGCAAGACTTGACAACTATGAAAGTAATGTGATCATAGATATAATTGATAGTAGGTTAACATGAGGATTGTGTTTTAGATAGCATTCATGTGACGATTTAGTTGATTGTATGATTTGGTAAGAAGTATGCATTAGTAGCGTGTACACTATGCTTAACTAATATGATGCACGACATGTGTTGGATTAATTGGTAAGATGAATGATATTGTATGTTAATGAGATATGAATATGATGTTATGGAGAATTTCATATGGAATAGTATGTCAATATGGACATATGTTTGTAAGAAGAAAGTTTGTATAGTTGAAAGTTGACTTTCTAGAAAGTCAACTGATGTGGAAATAACATGGTAAATTTTCTAGCATGATTGTGAGATTGGGGATTCTGTGTGAGACACGTTTGCTTGGTTATGTGACATATACGATGTTAAGTTTAATTTCTTAAATTATGAATCAAAAATGGTGTGAAACTATGTCTTATGCATGTTATAAATTGATCTATGCAAGTCAATGTCATATGTGAGTTGGATATGAATGGTTTATGAATGAACATGTATGTTAACAATGATGTGAACATGATGACATGAAAGGATAGGAATGATGGAATCAAGCATGGGAGGCTAATGGGTCAAGATGAGTCAAGCAAACAAGCATGAACTTGGAGGACTTGAGGTAAGTGATTCCCGAACTTAACTTGCATTATGATATCGAATTTATATGTTAATGTAGTATGGGAATCTTGAAAGAAACAATTAATTAATGGTGGTTCCAAGGTAAGAAACTTGGTGAGGGGTCAACCATAGATTGACCCATGCTTGGCTTCATATAAGAAGATAACGGGTCATCAAGGAAATGTTACGCCATTCACAATGATACAATGTAATCCGGGTAGTTTAACGCCTAGGAAAATCATGGGGAACGATCTTAGAACCTTGAGAGGTTTGGGTTTTAAGATATGTCATTAAAGCATGAAAAGTGCATAGTGGGCGCAACCTCACATCAGGTCCGGGTGCAATGTGACCTGAACGGGCGCAACCTGACTCTGATGGGAAAAATGGGTAGATTTGCGCCCTCTAGGGGCGCAACCTCCTCTCTGGGGGCGCAAGCTTGCCCCCCCCACTGGTTATTTGTCTGTTTTTGTCGTATTTTGATTTTTCGCTTATGTGCGCAACCCGTATTCGCGTTTAACGCATCGAATAACATCGTTGGACTTTGTGAATGTTAGAAATGGGTGTAGCAAGTAATAGGAATGTCGGATTTGCAAATATGACTCGAGTATGGAATGATGCGTGTGTATGTAATTAAATTGATATGAGTGTATATATGGTAACAAATACGGTAAGTAGATTTGTTATGCTTTTGTAGATTGAGAATGTGATGTATGTATGGGTACTCATACTCGGGTTTGAGTGAGAGTTTAATGTATGTAAAGGTTGGTCATTATGTATAGATTGAGTATAGGATTGGAAACGTCATATTTATCCTAAAGAATTCATGAAGGAAGAGTAACATGACGGGTCAAGGTAAGTTGTGTATGGGAATTGTACGCATGTATGTATTGTAGTGTTATTAACCTTTTATTATGAGAATGGTAATGAAGATGCAGGTATATAAGTATGAATGCATGGGACTGAGAGGTTTGGATCCGGGTATCACACCCGAACTTGCAAAAAGGCGTTTGAATAGGTTAATTGAGTATTGTTGGATGTTATTTCCGCATTGTGAGTAATATGCATGAAGTCACTTAATAAACTAACGAAACGGTTATGTGGTGATTGCAGGTTGTCTTGTCTACCTAAAAAAGTAAGGAAAGGATGGAGATCGAGCGAGGAAGCGGATTGTACGTGGTCACGGTTACGTAACCTAATAATGATGTGTCATGTTGAATGTAATAAGAAACAATAAAATATGTAACATCAAAAAAACACAATGTGTTTAGGTAATTCATTAATTAATCATGTCTAGGAAAGTCACTAATCATGTTAAGATAATATATATGCTTTTGAAACCTACTATTACATATAAGAATCAACTAACTACATATATATTCAGGGTAAGAATCTATATTTTTTTTATATTTTAATTGTTGTTGATAGGAACATTAATTACAAAGGTTGCTAAATCGGTTAGATGTAGCTTATGATTCTTTAACAGCAAGTAAATCTCTAACTGATAATTGATACTTAATCACCCCACCATGCACACCTTTTAAATCAATCATCGTCATGACATATTATTTGATACCAATTTGGATGTTTTTTTTTCAGGTTAACATCACAGTTTTAGAATGTCTTGAGAAAGTGAGAAAGTTGTACAGAGACTTCACTAGAGCAAGATGTGCACACGTAGACAGGGTCGGCTCAAAGCTTTTGAGGGCCTAAAGCAAAAAGTACACACACACACACACACACACACACATATATATATATATATATATATATATATATATGGGGCTTTTTTGAATTTTATTTTGATTTAGTTGAATCATAATCCAATTAGTTTTGAGCCAACTCAATGTTTCTTCTCAAGATCATGTTTTTCAATATATAAACTTGATATTTATGAAGTACATATGGTATTAAAACTTCTATTCTGAATTATGTTTTGTGAATCTTTGCCTCCCTAACTAAACTAGTGAAGAGGTTTTTGTATTAACTGTAGCAATATAACCCAAAGTTTGAAGTAGTGCTTTTTTAATTATGTCTAAATTTATGACACCACTTTGAATTTAAATTTTAACTTGTTGCATGGAAAAGCATTATTAATTGATTTCGAGAATATGCAAAATGAAAATACATGTGTATAAAAGCAGAAACATCAATCCAAAAAATAGTCCACCCTGAATCTGAAAAGTTATACACAAATGTGTTATCTTTAAAGTTTCCAATTCAACATAGATGTTTATAGTTTCGTGCCTTTAAAGTGTGTTTAAAGATTTTGTTATAACGATATTAAGTTTAAACCGTACGCCAAACTTAGTTTATCAAAGCAAACAACATAATTTTTGTTTGGTTTCACTAATTAATTGACCGAATCTAGATAAAGAATGCATAAAAAAACTAAAATAGATATAGTTAAAACTTAAAAAAGTACTCAAATTATTATATTGTTAAACATAATCTATTAATATAAACAATAGAACTTAAATTTAAAAAAAATGCACTGCAATGTAAGAAGTACATAGCCAATACATTTTTCAAATATTAAAAGTAAACCAAACCATTCGGTACGATATGAAATATCCTAAACTGAAGGACATAACAAGAATCGAGACAATTCTAAGAAATGATCAAGACCATTTTGTGGGTTTTAATATTTAAGATTATTTCATTTAACAATGCTTAAAATATTACACGCACATGAGTGTGAAAACCTTCACCGCTATTGATCATCATTGGTGGGGTTGGTACCTCCATCGATGGCTTATGCATAGCTTGTGCCATATTCTTGTGTTCAAATAAAAGGAAATATGTCAAACCATTTATACGAACTTAATTGGATAATTGCAAAACCTATAGAGACAATGCATAAAAGCAAAAATATAAAAAAGTAAACACACGACTGAAAATGAAAGCTACCACTGCCATTGAACATTGATGGGTTATCTAAAAGGTTTTTGTGTTTCTTTAATTTAAAACAAACAAATATCAGACAACATACGAATTAAAACCAAATACTGAAAAACCTACCTTTGATTTGTTGGGATTCTTAGGATGTCTAAAAATGGTGAACAAAGAAGCTAGTTATTTTCTCATTTATACATACAACTCACAAATGCTATAGTAATTTAAACAGACATAAATTAAACTTTTTAACTTCTCATCTAAGCTTTGAAACTAACCCTTAAATTGTCACAAATGTTATAGTAATTTAAAGAGTGTAGAAAAGACGACTTTGTCCTTAAACTAACCTCATTTACTATTGTACCATAAGCATAAACACTTGTAATTACTTAAATTTTACGGTCATCCTTCCTAGATGCTTTATATGTGACACCCGGCATATTCAGGTTAATACCTTTCATACTTTACATACATACGTTTCATACTTTGCATACATACGAGTCTACCTCAACGAAAACATTGAAAACAACTACTTATTATCATACTTGACCGGTTGGTTGAGTCGTGTCGATGATTCGGGAATCATCAAGAGTCGTTAAAATAGTCCGAGGGATCGTTGGGTGTCGGTCCATAACCATGTGTACAAGGATTGTCGATTTGTAGAATCGTCGGGTTTAACGCACACACGTAAATCTCGAGTCCCGGGAATTGGTGAACGGATGGGAACGTGTTAGTTATCATACATTATGTTTTACAATCATTATATGACGTGTCCGTATGTGAATACGGGTTTATAGGTGTTAAAATAGTGATTACGTGTAATTGCATGACATTATAGGTGATTACGAGTAATTGCATGACATTATAGGTGATTACGCGTAATTGCATGACATTATAGGTGATTACGCGTAATTGCCAATAGGATGGGCGATTGGGAAGTTTTAAAGGCGATTAGAGCCCTAATCGCTAGTAGGTATAGGCGATTATAGACCTAATCGCTAGTACGTATATGCGACACATTCTAATCGCCAATACTGCACTGTAATCGCCTGACGCGTACTAAACGACTAGAAACACCTATAAATACCCCCTTATGTTTTAAAACATCATTTGTGAAACCCTAATACACCCCAAAGCCACCCCACACCTTATTCAACCTCTGCAACACATTTCTGATCAAGAAATCACATTTCCAAGCTTTACATCTCATAATCTTACAATTTCAAGGTGTGTTTGAGAATCCGGTTAAAAACCGAACTCATGGATCGATTACACATAAACAACTCGGTTTCAGACGGGAGATTCGAGACGAGACAGAAATACACAATAACAACGTCATCACAGATTCGTATTACTATAGAAACGGTTACAGACACTGTCATCAGTAGGATAAACATCTATCTCGAGGCCGGGGGAGGTCGGGCATGACCTCCCCCTTGAGAGCATTCAAAGTACAAACTCAAATCACCAAATGAACAATAACACATGAGATTGCTATTTATAGTACAACACCCAAGAGCCACCTTCGCCCCTTTGGAATGGTCGAATGTGGAGCATTTCCACATTCGCCCATTTGTAATGGTCGAATGTAGAAAACCTCCACATTCGCCCAGTGTATATTAGGTCGAACTTGGCTTTGGTTTTGTCCTATATTATACAAATGCGTCAGATCCATAAAATGCCCTTATGGATCACTACAATCTCATGTAACACTATACAAAGACTGAACCCTAGTCTATTCGACAGTGACGTCCACAGAAAGTGCATCAACAATCTCCCCCTTGGACGTTGCTGGCGAATCCACAAATCTCTTGCACATCAACACATTCTCCTCTTTGAAAATTCCTAGCATCTTTAGTCAATAATTGTTGAAGTATCAGACACATTGTTACATCAACAATCTCCCCCTTGACTGATGCTTCACCAAGTTTCTCTGAGATCCCGTATGATAAATCAATCATGTTCTTGAGTAACTTCATCTGTTCGACAGAATACAAGCCGTAGACGAGTGGAACAAGCAATCAGAAGCTTTCATCAGGAACTACCAGTACTAATTGAGGACTTGAAATGCTTCAGAAACTGAAGTTTTCGGCAGGGCCAACAATATCTACCAATAGCTCTTGAAATCTGTGACACCCGGCATGTTCGGCTTAAACATAATAGTAACATCTAAGTCTACCTTAGCGAGAAACGTTTATAAACAAACTTAACTGGGTCAGTTGAGTCGGGTCAAATTAGGATTGTCCAGGGTCAATGATCTGGAGGATCATTGGGAGTCGTTTTGGGAATACAATAGTACCGGGTTCCGTCGTTGGTGACATTACATGAACTAATTAAGTATATGTGTAGATTATGGGTCGTGTGGTGAATTGTATGCTTATACTTGCTTAAATGATGTACAAATGATTATACGTGCCTAAACATGCTAAGTATAGACTATGGATGCATGCTTATGTGTTAAGATGTGTTAGAATGCGTTAAACACGACAAACTGGAAAAAGGTTAACATGTGTTAAAAGTGCTGTTAACATATGTTAAAAAGTGCTGATGACCTGAATGTGGAAATGGGACTTGAGAAATGGGCGAATGTGGAAACAAAGTGGGCGAATGTGGAAAGATTCCACATTCGACCATTAAAAAGGGGCGAATGTGGAAAAGTTCCACATTCGACCACATAAACTGGGCGAACCTTGACTGGGTATAAATACCATCCTTAGCCATTTTTCACCATTTCACAAACCCTAAACGCCTCCAAACACTCTCTATCAGCTATTATCATTGGGGAAGGAGTTTTTGAGCTTGTTTTTCATAACCTAACTCTCTAAATCATTACAAGTGAAAACCTAAGGTGTGTTCTTCATTACAAATCCTTTTTAAACAATTTTGACTTATTTTAATCTAAACCCCAAAGGTCCAGATCTGATATCAACCTATTTTATGAATAAAAACCTTTCATAACCAAAACCTATTCATAAACAATGAGTTTTTATGCAAATAAACATGTGTTAGTATGATATTATGCATTGTTTGATGATTACTTGTTGTATAGATGATATGACAACAACCTAGGGCTATTATTAATGATGGGTTATGATTGAAACATGTTACCTTTGATTGTTGATGGTGTTTTGGCAATTTAAGGGGTTTTTAGTTAGATTTAGGGTTTGTTTTTGGTTGATTATGATAAGGTTATGATAGGGGTTTCTTGTTCATGATGATTCGAGTATGATGGACGGATTATTGATCGATTTCAGAAAGTTTCCTAATTGGGTAATATTTTCATGCATGATGATGTGACATCTCCATAATTTACTATTTTAGGAAACTTGTAAAACGGATAGATTTTGGGTAAAATTGGTAGGGTTTCGTAGGAATATATTAATGATGCTTGACTGCTGTAACTCGTGATGTTTCGTGATGTTTTCGGATGTTTTTCGACGCGTTTTTGGAAAAATCTGACATCAGGGGCGAACCTGGAATACCTTCGACCAGTCGAACGGTCGAAGGTGGGTTCCAGGGGGCGAACCTGGAAACTAAAAGGGACGAATGAACTAAAAGGGGCGAAGGTGGAGGTTCAAAGCCACATTCGACCAGTTAAGGCCACCTTCGACCTCCCAGGACTACGTTCGACCCTACGTTAACAAAAATGAGATTTTTGATACAAACTAAGTGTTTTATGTTTGAACCTTGCATGTAATCTATGTGTACTTGATTAGTTAGGGTAATGGGTCACCAACGGGATGTCGGGTCGGTCTAGTGTGTCGGTTAAACATTTAAACACGTTTTAAAAACATACTTGGTTATGATCTGGACAATCGGGGACTAGATAACCTTATGGTTATTAGTCGGAACACTTATGTGAACATTTTGATAGATCTCCGGTAGAGGGATCATCAAGGGCTAAACATCTTTTACTTACATTTGAGGAACGCTATCTAAGGTGAGTTCACGGCCCCACTTTTATATGCTTTAACGTTTGGGGGAGAAAACATGCGCTAAACAGTTTTGGTAACATATGTCATACTATGGTTTTAACTTTATATTGCTATACGATCTTTTGGAAAGTCCCGGGGAAACCATGAATGTGCGGGTTTGCACAACGGGGGAAATGTGGATAGATCTATTGGGCGTGACCTGCCCCACTCGTCGGCTTGGAGGGCCGGGCGGGTGCATATTGTCTCGAACAGGAACATTATCGTGCTGAACATTACGGGCTGCTAAACATGCTAAACATTGCTAAACGTGTCCAGTAATGGTTTCCAATCGTAGTAGTAATAAAACATACGCCTAGCTAGCGTACTTGGTAGCATTGATATAGTATGGACATGGTAACACTTGGTAACTCTTTTTGAACAAACCTGTGAACTCACCAGCATTATATGTTGACGTCTTTTGGCATGTTTTTCTCAGGTCGCTAAGGTAGCAACAACTGGATCTAGGCGCACGAGTCGGCACGGGCGTCTAGGGTTTAGAGCATGGTCTTCATTAAACATTTGAACTATGTCTTTTGGGTTGTAAACATTTAAAGCTTCCGCTACAGTTTATGCTTTTATAATTATATCTTTTGGGTATTGTGTTATGCATATAGTGTTGTTTATTGTGACCGTTGACTTGAATCCTGGTTTGTCATGCGCCTCGCGGTAAAACCCCGCAAGTGGAATTTGAGGGTGTGACAAAATCTTCAGGACTGTGATCTTGTAACTTTCGTTGAACCTACGTGCCACATGACTCCTACTAGGATACCTCATTACTTTCAGAACATTGAAATCCAATCAATAGTCGAGGGGGAGTTTGTAGATGCACGTATTGCGACTAGTGATTGGATCTACAATGTTAACATGTGTTAAAAAGTGCTGATTACATGTGTTAAAAAGTGCTGATGGGTTGAAAGTGGAAAAAGTGGGCGAAGGTGGAAATATAGTGAAAAGTTTTGGGCGAACGTAGATACTTTGTGAGCGAAAGATTTTAGCTAAAACAGGATAATATGATCATACAAGTCACAAAACCAGGTGCGGAAACCCTAGTTCTGAACAAAATGATAAAACTCTAATCAAAACACAATCAAGATCATTTTCAACATCTTTTCATAGATTAACTTTGTCAAATATTCAATTACAATCACACACACGTTAATCTAGATCAATTACAGACTTTCACCAAATATCCTGAAACCTGACCTGAACACAGACACAACTGACAACTCTATTACATACTCAAAATCACAAAACCTATATATAGGCTCTGCACGTTCGCCCCTTTTCAATGGTCGAATGTGGAACTTTTCCACATTCGCCCATTTGTAATGGTCGAATGTGGAATCTTTCCACATTCGCCCACTATGTCAGGTTCCATTTCTACATTCGCCCACTTTTTCCACTTTCAGGTCATCAGCACTTTTTAACACATGTTAACTTTGTAGATCCAATCACTAGTCGCAATACGTGCATCTACAAACTCCCCCTCGACTATTGATTGGATTGTCTTCGTGTTTAAATCTTGGTCGTTATCTGATTATCTGAACCTTCGACATTCTGTACTGGATCACTAGCTAGGGACATACATGAATAATGCACTAACAATCTCCCCCTTGGACCTAGCTAGTGATGTACCAAAGCAAAAAGTTATCAATTCTTCAAGTCTTGATTGAAAACTTTCCATCTTCATGCACGTTTGTGTCGAAGTTCCTATCTATCTCTTCCAATAAGCTTTGAAATCTCAGACAGACTCAAGAAATCTTGGCTTTGTCATTTGATGATCCAGAGATGAGTATAGACGATAATCTTGATTTCTTCAGTCTTCATCATTTCTTTAACCTCTTACTAACTTCTGTTGTTCTGGTAATCTTGATGTTCAGGTTTGGGTCTTGTTCGGTAACACAATTTGTCGATGAGTCATGAGTAGTGCACCTGTTGTATTTGATTCTGCAGAAAAATTTACTAAAAACTGCACAAACTACAACCGGCGTTAAACACGACAAAAATCTCGGAAGTACTCTTCACATTCCTTTTGACCCTCAATAGTTCTTCCCCTGAACTATACAACATTTTCAATATGTACCAGAAACTTGAAAATTTGAAATCTTTTTCAACTTTTAAGTATCTGAGCATTCTCATTCAGTATCCCAACATCGGTTATCGAAAATAAAATTGAAACAAAATTTTTTGATTTTTCAAAGTTTAAGCTAAAACACACCAAAAATCTTTTTGAATTTTCCAATGTAATTGCATAAAAGTAAATTCAACATATTTTTGTGAATTTTCCGGTTAAGAGGATCATATCAGTATTGAAACAGTCAGTCATAACTCTTTTTGATCAATTTTCTGTTTTTGTCATTGAGCATCCTACAACCATTACCAGTATGTTTGTCCACTTAAACTCAAAATCATCATTCATTGCTCAGCACTTTAGATACATTATGGTAATATTAGATACTGAAAAATCTATGGTCCCCGCATTCGCGACACATTCCCGTATCAAGAATTGCGCAAAGTTTCATTGAAACGCGTGATTATACTGTAGTTATCTGTTAGTTACAAGGTATGAGGCACAGCGGTGACAGGTCAGCAAATTAATGCTTCAAAGCGACTTATGCACTCTACCAGGGTGAGGACTAATATCAATCATGATTTGCATCAATGATTGGATACGATGCATTAGATAATCTTTGATTATCATCACACATGTTAAGTTCCTCATTCGGTAACTTAAGGTTTTGTCATTAAAGATCTTTTAATAAGATACCCTGACTGATCTAGGTCCGTAAATCAATACGACAAAAGATCAGTTAGGCTATCCCCAGATAACTTTCAATATAACGACCCGAAACCTCCGATTTTGGCAATCTATCAAACGAAATTTCGGTACTAAGACCATATGCTAACGATACGTTGATCCACATGATTATCAGTTATTGATTTTAAATTTATATCACCATGCTGAACTTTAAACTTTGATTTCAAGCCTACCAATATATAATTGTAGTGGCTACTCAATGTTTATCAAATTATTTTTGTTTTTAGAGTAGTCTGACAGTCCACTGATGTACTATCATTTCCTCTTTTTCTCCAGAAAAACTCATTTTTGAATTTTTAATTTTTTTATTTTGATTTTTCTGAAATTTTCTCCCCCTAAAAATCTAAAAATAAGCATATTTTTGGATTTTTAAACTTTTTGAAGAAAAACAAAATAAAATGATATCCGATGCGGTTTACCCACTGAGTTTTTTTAAAAACCATTTTCCACTCAGATTACTAGACTCATTAAGATTTTTCAATTAACAAACCATTTTGTCGTATCTGTTATTGAAATCCAACACCTGAGAGCAATTGCAAGAGATTGCAACTTTTTCCGGCTTCACAGATTGGAGACAGACTACAAACACTCTCCTCTCTGTTGAAATCATGTTTTCCTTCTTCAATAACCCTTCCTTGACCTTCACCTCTCCAATAAATAGTGTGTATACAGATGCTCCACTATCAACTGATCAAAGAATAGCTAATAGGTCTGTCTGGAACAATCTGCACACTTATTAAACAATTAGCATGAGAGAGGCACCCATCCCTTCACAATGATGGGTCGTCCAAGGTCATCAATTCTCGGAACATCAATCCATTCTCCTTTTGAAAAATCAATTGGTTTTTCAATGAATTGATTTGAAGTAGAAATTGCTATTGATTTAGAAAGTGATTTGGGTTTCCAAACACGTTCAGAGTTTATTTTAGATTTTGTTGAAATCGTTTTGATTTTTGACTTTTCAGGTTTCATGTTTGACACCTGCTTCTGAACTTTGTTAGGAATCTTCTCAGACTTAACTGATGAAGACCCAGGTTTAGAGTTATTCTTAGACTTAGCCTTAAAACTCCCCCTTACCTTAGCAACCCGTCCACAATCTCCATTTTTATTCAAGGCAATTTTGTTACGATTTTCATACACAACCTGTTTCCCCTTTTTCTTCTTGATTGGTTTTGGGGATACAGGCTTTCTGACATTGCCTGAATTTCTAGCAAATTTCACTTCTGTCTTTTTCTGTTTAACATACGGACAGTAAGCAACTAAATGCCCACACTCTCCGCAGTTATAACAAGACCTATACTCTTCAAAATCACATGCATACCCGTCATCCCAATACCAATAGGGACAATGAGCTGCAATATGACCAACTTCACCACATTCAAAACAGTTTCTCCATTCAACATAACCATGAGAATACTGTGGTGAGTTGTTTCCCCAATAACCATCAAATCGAGATTTATATGAATAATCATAATAGTCATATGATCTAGATGAAAAATTTCTTGAATTCTTTTGATAAGAATTTTTCATCTGATCATTTCCTTTCGATTTGTTTGGTTTTGGTCCCTTTACTTTAGGACCATTCTTATTGTCAACATTTTTCTTTTGATCCTCTTTATTCTCATGTTGGTTAGGATTGAGTTCAAAATGAAGATGATCAAATTGATTTCTAAATTGATTTAACAAATCAAGATTATCAACAAAAATACATTTAAGTAGAGATTGTTCGATATTCTCAATTAGAAAATCTTTGTTGAAAATCAATTTGTCATGTCCTTCCAACATATAGGAACCTTCAACTCCTTCAGGAAAACTGAATATGGGTTTTTCTTCAGAATCAGATTCTGAAGTTGTTTCAACATTTTCAGTTTTCTGTTCAAACATTTGTTTCACTTCAGAATCAGAATTAACAACGCAAGGTGTTGTGATTTCCAACTCTGATGTGGAAATATTCTTTGAAACACTTTTATTCATTTCTAACATTTCTTTCTTTAAAGATTCAATTTTATTTAACAAATCTTTTTCATTCTTTTCAAAAACTTTAATTTGGTTTTTACAATTTTCTAGTTCATTTGCTAGTTTCTGTTTGTCCTCAATAAGTGTCATCAATTCACAATTCAACTTGACACATTTAGAACAACTAGCACTTACCTCATCATCTGATTTATTACCATTATCAGATTTTGCATCACCATTTGAACTATCACTCTGTTCTGATGTACTTTGTTCTGAACTTGTATCAGAACTCAAAGTAATTCTACGTTCGCCCCTTTTGATTCCACGTTCGCCCAAAAGTATCAGCCGAATGTAGAATAAACACCAGAATGTAGAATATCAAAATTCAAATTCCACGTTCGCCCAAAAATTTTCAGGTTCGCCCACTACAGTTCCAGGTTCGCCCAAAAAGTTCCAGGTTCGCCCAAAAAACTCAGGTTCGACCACTCAGGTTCGACCACTCAGGTTCCAGGTTCGCCCATTTTGTCCAGATTTCACTTTGAAAAACGGTTACACTTTGAAAAACGGTTATTTTGATCTCAGATTTTCAAAAGTTTATGGATTTGAATGATCTTAATCAGGTTATGCTTCGGAATTGATTTGGAGCAACTTTAATTCTTTGAAAACTTGATTTTAACCACAAATTCAACTCTAAATCAATCAAAAACACTCAAAAACCATGTTTATGTAAAAACAGATGTATTTTGATCAAAAACAATTCCAAATCAGCTCTGAGTTTATCAAATTTGTTGTTGTATGATCCGTATGGCTCTGATACCACTTTGTGAGCGAAAGATTTTAGCTAAAACAGGATAATATGATCATACAAGTCACAAAACCAGGTGCGGAAACCCTAGTTCTGAACAAAATGATAAAACTCTAATCAAAACACAATCAAGATCATTTTCAACATCTTTTCATAGATTAACTTTGTCAAATATTCAATTACAATCACACACACGTTAATCTAGATCAATTACAGACTTTCACCAAATATCCTGAAACCTGACCTGAACACAGACACAACTGACAACTCTATTACATACTCAAAATCACAAAACCTATATATAGGCTCTGCACGTTCGCCCCTTTTCAATGGTCGAATGTGGAACTTTTCCACATTCGCCCATTTGTAATGGTCGAATGTGGAATCTTTCCACATTCGCCCACTATGTCAGGTTCCATTTCTACATTCGCCCACTTTTTCCACTTTCAGGTCATCAGCACTTTTTAACACATGTTAACTTTGTAGATCCAATCACTAGTCGCAATACGTGCATCTACAGTGTTCTTCATCCCAAACCTTTGTAATAATATTGTTTTGATCCCTAAAGGTCCAGACCTGATTTCTAAACATTTGTGTCTTTGAAAACTCATTAAAAATCAGTTTCTAAACAAACCCAAACCTCTATGCTTGTTATATGTGATGTATTCATGCAAGATAGGATTTTTATCATTTAAACATGGTTGTTCTTGTATTATTAATATGTTTCTGATCTAAATGAGTTGATATGATGTTAACCTAGGAGTTTGAAGGTTCATAGATGTGTAATATTGATATTAGGCGTTTTGACCCGTTGAATGATTTTGGAGGATTGATGATGATATGTTGTGTTTTGTTGATTGTTTGAGGTTAGGGTTTACTCTAGGATGATGTTAGAACAGTAGGATATTGTCGGACAATGTCATTATGTGATGAAATCTGGATATTTGCTATTTAGGGTAAGTTTTGCATAATGATGTGATGTTTACATGATAGTTATGCTATTTTGGGAAAACACTTGCATTCAGGACGGCTAGGAGGATGATAAATTGGGGGTTTTTGCTTGAAATAGTTGGATTAATGTTTTGGGTTTGATATTGGGTGTTTCCACATGTTTCGGATCTGATTTAGATGGTTAAACGCGCAAAAAGACGGCACAGTGCAGCAGGGGCGATTAGGGAACCCTAATCGCCTATTGTAGGGGCGATTGTCCCCCAATCGCGTGTAACAAGAGGCGATTGGAAGCCCAATCGCCAGTATGTCTGGTGATTACATTTCTAATCACCATTTTGACCTTCCTAATCACCAGTTGACTTTTCCTAATTGCATGTTTGATTCCTAATCGCGTGTACTGCTGCTATATGTGTATTTTAACATCCCGAAACACGGATTGACACCTAGGAACATGTTAGGAACCCCGTGACATGTCCAATAACTTAGTTATACATTTTCAGACCTGTTTATGCGTTAATTAGGCTTCATGCTAGATATAGTAAACTGTGATGCGTACTAAGTGTTTGATTACATATGATCGTATGATATCTTGCATTCGGCTAACACGTGGGATGTTGGGTCACCAATGGGATGTCGGGTCATGTCTGGTGTGGTCGATTAAACGTTTAAACATCATTTCAAATGTACACGGTTATGGTCTGGACTGTTGGGGACTAATCAACCTATGGGTTGTTAGTCTAACATCTTATACGCTCGTCATGATAGGTCACCGGTAGTTGGTGCCGTCTATTGAGCGGGTTTACTTATCCTAGAGGGGAAGCAGTATCAGGTGAGTTTCACGGCCCCACTTTAAGTCTTTACATTTTGGGGGAGACACATGCTTTATACATATTTCATAAATTATCATGTTATACCAGTGTTAATTCATTTACATACTATACGATGCGTAAAGTCCCGGGAAACCATGAATGTGCAGGGCACAACGGGGGAAATGTGGATAGATCTATTGGGACTGACAGACCCCACCCGTCGGCTAGGGGCCGGGCGGGTGCATATTGTCTCGGTCATAATGCTATCTTGGGATGGTAGTGCATATCGTTTCGGGCAAAATCATATATCGTTGTCTGTAATGGTTTCCGGTCGTAGTAGTATTATTCATGAATCTAGCTAACGCTATCATTTCTAACATAGTGATAACATGATGGCTTTCATTACTTAAACGTTTAACATAAAACCTGTGAACTCACCGGTATTATTTGCTGACGTTTTTAGCATGTTTTTCTTAGTTCGTTGAGGTAGCAACATTTCATAGGCGCACGGAGTCTCACAGCGTCTAGGATTCATATGCATCTTATTTAGCATTTTCAGACTTTTATACTTTTACTTTCGTGTTGTAATAAAGTTTTACGCTTCCGTAGCGATGGATCACTTATGAAAACTTACTGGTTTGCTTATGTCGTTTTTACGTATCATATAGTGTCGTTTATTGTGACCGTTGACTTAGATCCTGGTTTGTCACGCGCCTCGCGGTAAAACCCCGCACGTGGAATTTGAGGGTGTGACAGATTGGTATCAGAGCCAATGGTTATAGTGAACTAGGACTACATGTTGAGTCAAGTCTATAGCCGAGTCGCACACACTAGACGGTCACATTCATATAAGTCATATCATATGGGGAATTGCCGGGGTGTTAGTATTACATCCGTTATTATCATTTATTCTTACATCATCTATCTATTACCCTTATTTCTTATCCTTTTCTTCATCTTCGTGCTGAAGACGAGGAGGCTTACTATCCTTGCACGGCAGTGGCGTACATTGGAGTGGCTTCGGCATCCTTCAGAGATTTTTCCAAGATTCGGACATCTCCCCTTCCTATAATCCAATGGACACACTTACTCGTACACATTATCGCACACTTGTACTTGCTGTTTTACAGCTTGGGTGTTTTATCACATAGGAGTTCTTATCTATTCTAGAACGTGGGTGCCTTGTGGTTTGAAAGTCAAGCTAGGAGCACGCCTCGGGGACCATGTAGAGCGACTTATCATTTCGGATGCACACGAAATAATAAGTTGAAATGCATGGAAATCTTGGTGGACTTTGTGTTTGATCTGACAATCATGATGGAATCCAGTTCTCTGGTTTAACTTTGTTACTTATGATTTCTTATTGTCTGTTCTGAAATCTGATGTCTTGTCTTTGGCTTTGACAGAAGATGTCAGGACGTCGTGGTGGTCGCGTTGGTGGACGGAATGGCGGTGGACGCAATGGGGGTCGTGGTAACATCAGCATGACCCAGGCTGAGCTGAATAATCTGATTCAGGAGCATGTGGCAGCCGCTATTGCTGCACAGCAGGGCCATGGTGGTAATTTAATTACCCCTACCCTCATTCCTTATCTTTTGTTATGTGGTGTTCGTTTCTTAACCCGTGTTGCTTGTTGTAACAGGGACTGCTTTTCATCCTCCACCACCTCCACCACCTCCACCTCCTCCAGTGCACTATACTTACAAGATGTTCCAGGTTTGCAAGCCCCATAACTTCAGTGGGACTGAGGGAGCTGTGGGACTACTTCGTTGGTTGGAGAAGGTCGAGTCCGCTTTCTCCATGTGTAACTGCCCTGAGGAGTATCGTGTGAAGTATGCTTCAGGGACATTCGAGGGACGTGCCTTGACTTGGTGGAATTCGTCTGTGCAGACTATTGGTTTACTTGAGGCCCATGTGTTGCCATGGACCGAGTTTGTGTTTCGTTTGAAGATGGAGTATTGTCCCAGGGATGAGATTAAGAGTTTGGAGCATGAGCTGTGGAATCATCAGATGGTGAGATCTGAGGTCGAGGAGTATACCACTCGTTATCATGAGTTGGCACTTTTGTGCCCGGATTCTGTGACTCCTGAGTATAAGGCTATTGAGTTCTACATCAGTGGGTTGGTGCCTGAGATTCGCGGGTTGGTGACCGCGAATGATGCTACTACACTTCGGGATACCATTCGGTTAGCTCATAGGCTAACCAAACAGAAGGTTCAGGGGGGTGTTTTGCGTCCTAAGGGTACTGTGGTGAAGACCTCTGATGGCAACAAGAGGAAATGGGAGAGCGCGGGTAAGGGTACAGTTCAGCCTCAGCAGCAACAGCCGAGGAAGTTTGAGACTACGGGTTCGTCTTCTGGACAAAGGCAGGGTGGGTATACTGGTAGACTGCCTAAGTGTGATCGTTGTGGTTATCATCATGTTGGAAATTGTAGTTATTGTACCCGTGGTAAGAAGAACCGGCATCAGGCCCAGAGCTGCAAAGTGAATCTTCAGGTTCAGCAACAGGTGGTTGCCCCTACTACTGCTACTACTACCACTGCTGCACCTAGGGGAAATCAGGGATGCTACAACTGTGGGGAAGCAGGGCACTTTAAGAAGGACTTCCCCAAACTG
Organism: Ambrosia x helenae; assembly: GCA_030844895.1. Classification (NCBI taxonomy): domain Eukaryota; kingdom Viridiplantae; phylum Streptophyta; class Magnoliopsida; order Asterales; family Asteraceae; genus Ambrosia; species Ambrosia x helenae. The sequence continues at coordinate 99,866,784 of CM061228.1, read as the reverse complement.
AAGCAGGGGAATGTTGGGAGGAGTAACGGGGGTGGCGGCAGGAACGCGCGCGCCTTCGTCATTGGGTCGGGCAAGGCCCGTCAGGATCCGGATACTGTTACTGGTACGTTTCTTCTTAACGATCATTATGCCTCTGTTTTATTTGATTCGGGTGCCGACAAGAGTTTTATATCTGTTGAGTTTAGTCGATTGTTAGACATAGTACTGACGCCTTTGGAAGTTAAGTACTTAGTTGAATTGGCTAATGGTACGAAAATTGAGGCAACTCATACTCTTAAGGGATGTCAATTAGAACTTTCTGGGTTATCTTTTCCTATAGATCTCATGCAGGTGTCCTTGGGTAGCTTCGACGTTGTTGTGGGTATGGATTGGTTATCTTTATATCGTGCGGAAATCGTTTGCTTTGATAAAATCATTCGCCTTCCTCTCCCGGATGGAGAGATTCTTTTGGTTCATGGCGAGAAAAGTGGTGTTCCTTTGAGCATCATTTCATGTGTGAAAGCTTATAAGTATTTACGTAAAGGGTATTCTGCTATCTTAGCTCTTGTTTCGGTCTCATCTGACGATGAGAAGAGGATTGAGGACATTCCTGTTGTTCGTGATTTTCCCGACGTGTTTCCTGACGATTTACCTGGTCTTCCACCTCACCGTCAGGTTGAATTTAGCATTGAACTTGCGCCCGGTGCTGCACCTATTGCCCGGCTCCTTACCGCCTTGCACCTCCCGAGATGCAGGAATTATCTAATCAACTGCAGGAGTTGTTGGAAAAAGGATTCATTCGGCCTAGTTCATCCCCGTGGGGAGCTCCTATCTTATTTGTCAAAAAGAAAGATGGAAGCCTTCGTATGTGTATTGACTACCGGGAACTGAACAAAGTAACTATCAAGAATCGTTACCCACTTCCCCGTATTGACGATTTATTCGACCAGCTCCAAGGCTCCAGTTTTTATTCTAAGATAGATCTAAGGTCTGGGTATCATCAGTTGAGGGTGCAAGAAGCTGACATCCCGAAGACCGCCTTTCGTACACGATATGGCCACTTTGAGTTCCTGGTCATGCCCTTCGGTCTCTCGAATGCACCTGCTGTTTTTATGGATTTGATGAATCGGGTTTGCAAGCCCTATCTTGATAATTTCGTGATTGTCTTCATTGACGACATTCACATTTACTCCAAGAATGAGGTGGACCATCAGGAACACCTGCGTCTAGTTTTGGAACTCTTGAGGCAAGAACAACTGTACGCAAAATTCTCCAAGTGTGACTTTTGGTTACGTGAGGTCCAATTCCTTGGGCACGTAGTTAATGAAAGGAGAATTCATGTCGATCCTGCTAAGATAACAGCCATCAAGGACTGGGAAGCACCAAAGTCTCCAACCGAGGTGCGGCAGTTGCTAGGCCTAGCCGGCTACTACCGTCGTTTCATAGAGGGATTTTCGAGGATTGCTCAACCCTTACCTACCTTACCCAGAAAGACAAGAAGTTTGCTGGGGTGATTCGCAAGAGTCTGCCTTCCAGACTCTGAAACTTAAACTTTGTTCTGCTCCCATCTTATTGTTGCCTGAGGGCACAGATGACTTTGTGGTTTATTGTGATGCATCGATACAGGGTCTCGGTTGTGTGTTGATGCAACGTGACAAAGTCATTGCTTATGCTTCTCGTCAACTGAAAGTTCACGAGAAGAACTACACCACCCACGACTTGGAGTTGGGTGCGGTTGTGTTTGCATTAAAGATCTGGAGGCACTACTTGTACGGTACCAAATGCACCATTTACACCGATCACAAGAGTCTCCAGCACCTCTTTAATCAAGAGGAGCTGAACATGCGATAGCGTCGCTGGATCGAGCTTCTTAACGATTATGATTGCGCAATCAAGTACCATCCTGGCAAGGCGAATGTTGTGGCAGACGCCCTGAGCAGGAAGGAATCTCTTAAGCCTCGTCGCATTCGGGCCTTGCAGCTTACTATTCATTCTGGCCTACCTGATCAAATCCGTTCGGCTCAACAAGAGGCTTTGAAGGAGGAAAACCTTAAAGCTGAAACCATGCACAGTGCCGATAAGCACCTCAAGCTCAGGCCTGATGGCCTACATTATTTTGCCGAACGAATTTAGGTTCCTTTATTTGGGAGTTTGCGGGAGCTCGTCATGGACGAAGCTCACAAATCCCGGTATTCTATTCATCCGGGCTCCGATAAGATGTGTCAGGACCTAAAGATACTCTATTGGTGGCCCAACATGAAGGCTGACATAGCTTCGTATGTTAGCAAATGTCTGACCTGTGCTAAGGTCAAGGTGGAGTACCAGGAGCCGTCTGGTCTTCTACAGCAACCAGAAATTCCGGAATGGAAATGGGAATGGATTACAATGGATTTTGTGACCAAACTTCCGAAATCACCCAGTGGTTGCGACATGATCTGGGTGATTGTCGACCGGTTGACAAAGTCCGCACACTTCCTCGCTATTAAGGAAACCGACAGTTTGGAGCGGTTTTCTCGTATCTATCTTAAGGAAGTGGTTTCCAAACACGGGGTGCCCGTCTCTATCATCTCCGATCGTGATTCCCGTTTCGCTTCCCGTTTCTGGAAGCAATTGCATAAAGCGTTAGGTACTCAACTGGACATGAGCACCGCATATCATCCGCAAACTGATGGCCAGAGTGAGCGGACGATTCAAACGCTTGAAGACATGCTTTGAGCCTGTGTCATCGATTTCGGTAAGAGTTGGGAGATTCACCTGCCACTAGTGGAATTCTCTTACAACAATAGTTACCACTCTAGCATCAAGGCGGCACCGTTTGAGGCTTTGTATGGACGGAAGTACCGGTCTCCTCTTTGTTGGGCCGAGGTAGGCGAGAGCCAACTCACTGGTCCAGAAATGGTGTACGAAACTTCCGAAAAGATCGTACAAATTCGTAATCGTATGGCGGCAGCTCGTGATCGCCAAAAGAGCTACGTCGATCGTCGTCACAAACCTTTGGAGTTTCAAGTCGGCGACAGGGTCTTATTGAAGGTATCTCCATGGAAAGGCGTTATACGCTTCGGGAAGCGCGGCAAACTTAACCCTCGTTATGTCGGACCGTTCCCAATCCTGGAACGTATTGGGCCGGTGGCGTACAGAGTTGACTTACCAGCCGAGCTTAGTAGCGTGCATAATGTCTTCCATGTCTCGAATCTTAAGAAGTGCTTGGCTGACGAATCTCCCGTTGTTCCTCTCGAAAAAATCAAGGTGGATGATCGTTTACGTATTGTGGAGGAACCGGTTGAAATTCTTGATTATAAAATTCGTAGCCTTCATCGGAGTAAAATCCGCATCGTCAAGGTTCGTTGGAATTCAAATCGTGGACCGGAGTTCACGTGGGAACGGGAAGATCAGATGAAGGCTAAGTACCCTCATCTATTTCCTGAGCGTGCTTTTGAGTCGAACTACGTTGCTTCCAAGGCTAAATGAATCTCGGGTCGAGATTCCTTTCAACTGGGGGATGATGTAACAACGGGAAAATTTTCTTTCTTTCTTTCTTTTGTCTCTTCATCTCCGGACTTCATTTAATTTTCAGGACGAAAATTCTTTCAACTGGGGGAGGATGTGACACCCGGCATATTCAGGTTAATACTATTCATACTTTACATACATGCGTTTCATACTTTGCATACATACGAGTCTACCTCAACGAAAACATTGAAAACAACTACTTAATATCATACTTGACCGGGTCGGTTGAGTCGTGTCGTGTCGATGATTCGGGAATCATCTGGAGTCGTTACAATAGTCCAAGCGATCGTTGGGTGTCGGTCCATAACCATGTGTACAAGGATTGGCGATTTGTAGAATCACCGGGTTTAACGCACACACGTAAATCTCGAGTCCTAGGAATTGGTGAACAGATGGGAACGTGTTAGTTATCATACATTATGTGCTTACAATCATTATATGACGTGTCGGTATGTGAATACGTGTTTATATGTGTTAAAATAGTGATTACGTGTAATTGCATGACATTATAGGTGATTACGAGTAATTGAATGACATTATAGGTGATTACGCGTAATTGCCAATAGGATGGGCGATTGGGAAGTTTTAAAGGCGATTAGAGCCCTAATCGCTAGTAGGTATAGGCGATTCGAGCCCTAATCGCTAGTGGGTATAGGCGATTACACATTCTAATCGCCTATACTGCACTGTAATCTCCTGACGCGTACTAAACGACTAGAAACGCCTATAAATACCCCCCTTATGTTTTAAAACATCATTTGTGAAACCCTAATACACCCCAAAGCCACCCCACACCTTATTCAACCTCTGCAACACGTTTTTGATCAAGAAATCACATTTCCAAGCTTTACATCTCATAATCTTACAATTTCATGGTGTGTTCTTCATTCTAAACCTTTGTAATAATATTGTTTTGATCCCTAAAGGTCCAGACCTGATTTCTAAACATTTGTGTCTTTGAAAACTCATTAAAAATCAGTTTCTAAACAAACCCAAACCTCTATGCTTGTTATATGTGATGTATTCATGCAAGATAGGATTTTTATCATTTAAACATGGTTGTTCTTGTATTATTAATATGTTTCTGATCTAAATGAGTTGATATGATGTTAACCTAGGAGTTTGATGGTTCATAGATGTGTAATATTGATATTAGGCGTTTTGACCCGTTTGAATGATTATGGAGGATTGATGATGATATGTTGTGTTTTGTTGATTGTTTGAGGTTAGGGTTTACTCTAGGATGATGCTAGAACAGTAGGATATTGTCGGACAACATCATTATGTGATGAAATCTGGATATTTGCTATTTAGGGTAAGTTTTGCATGACGATGTGATGTTTACATGATAGTTATGCTATTTTGGGAAAACACTTGCATTCGGGACGGCTAGGATGATGATAAATTGGGGGGTTTTTGCTTGAAATAGTTGGATTAATGTTTTGGGTTTGATATTGGGTGTTTCCACATGTTTCGGATCTGATTTGGAGGGTTAAACGCGCAAAAAGACGGCATAGTGCAGCAAGGGCGATTAGGGAACCCTAATCGCCTATAGTAACCCTAATCGCCTATAGTAGGGGCGATTGGCCCCCAATCACGTGTAACAAGAGGCGATTGGGAGCCCAATCGCCAGTATGTCTGGTGATTACATTTCTAATCGCCATTTTGACCTTCCTAATCACCAGTTGACTTTTCTTAAATGCATGTTTGATTCCTAATCGTGTGTACTGCTGCTATATGTGTATTTTAACATCCCGAAACACGGATTGACACCTAGGAACATGTTAGGAACCCCGTGACATGTCCAATAACTTAGTTATACATTTTCGGACTTGTTTATACGTTAATTAGGCTTCATGCTAGATATAGTAAACTGTGATGCATACTAAGTGTTTGATTACATATGATTGCATGATATCTTGCATTCGGCTAACACGTGGGATGTTGGGTCACCAATGGGATGTCGGGTCATGTCTAGTGTGGTCGATTAAACGTTTAAACATCATTTGAAATGTACACGGTTATGGTCTGGGCTGTTGGGGACTAATCAACCTATGGGTTGTTTGTCTAACATCTTATACGCTCGTCATGATAGGTCACCGATAGTTGGTGCCGTCTATTGAGCGGGTTTACTTATCCTAGAGGGGAAGCAGTATCAGGTGAGTTTCATGGCCCCACTTTATGTCTTTACATTTCGGGGGAGACACATGCTTTATACATATTTCATAAATTATCATGTTATACTAGTGTTAATTCATTTACATACTATACGATACGTAAAGTCCCGGGGAAACCATGAATGTGCGGGGCACAACAGGGAAAATGTGGATAGATCTATTGGGACTGACAGACCCCACCCGTCGGCTGGGAGCCGGGCGGGTGCATATTGTCTCGGTCATAACGCTACCGTGGGACGGTAGTGCATATCGTTTCGGGCAAAATCATATATCGTTGTCTGTAATGGTTTCCGGTCGTAGTAGTATTATTCATGCGTCTAGCTAACGCTATCATTTCTAACATAGTGATAACATGATGACTTTCATTACTTAAACGTTTAATATAAAACCTGTGAACTCACCGGCATTATTTGCTGACGTTTTTAGCATGTTTGTCTCAGGTCGTTGAGGTAGCAGCATTTCATAGGCGCACGGAGTCTCACGGCGTCTAGGATTCATATGCATCTTATTTAGCATTTTCAGAATTTTATTCTTTTACTTTCGTGTTGTAATAAAGTTTTACGCTTCCGCGGCGATGGATCACTTATGAAAACTTAATGGTTTGCTTATGTCGTTTTTACGTATCATATAGTGTCGTTTATTGTGACCGTTGACTTAGATCCTGGTTTGTCACGCGGCTCGCGGTAAAACCCCGCACGTGAAATTTGAGGGTGTGACATTATAATATAGCATAGATAAAAAAAAATGGGCTTAAACCAAGAGAAAATGGGGGCCCAAAAATTATGAGGCCTAAAACATATGCTTTAAAATACTTATGCTTAAGCTGAGCTTGCACATAGAAATAAAAGTAGGTTTTATGAGTTATTGAGTGTTGATCTTTCAAAAAAGTTCCTAAAAAAATGACACGTTTTTTTTACAATATACATATTTTATCACTTCATATTAGATTTGTCTATCTTAATAAGCATTCGAGAGATAATCTAGTTAATTAATAATATACAAAACTGGAATCATAAACTTAATTTCAACAATCACTCAAAAGTACACACACAGCTAACATGCACATGGTCTCACTAATCACTATTGTTTCCTTTATGGGACCGCTACATAATAACATTATAGAGCATTAAATAAACTTTTTTTTTTAACGGCCAACAAAAATTTTATTCACACCAACACTAGCGGGGTACTAGCAAATCACCTGGTACAAACAATACATACCATACACCAAAATCAGAACTAGACATCGACGTATAAGACCAAAAACGACCCAACTACAAATTAAAAAGTTGAAATATTAAAAGCACGCCACCTATTCCAATCGAGATCAAAGTTTTTAGATCACGCCTTGACCCAAAAAAACTCCTAGACTTTATTTCCCCCATGATGCTAATATGCTTTTTGCTTAAAGATCACCTCGTTCCGAGTCTTCCAAATACACCAAATCGTAGTTAAATAAATCGCATAGAAGACTTTCCTCTTTCTACTATAGATGAAAATAGAATTCCTATTTATTAGTTTTAACATGATTAGTGACTTGTCTATACATGATTAATGAATTAGCTGAACACACTTTGTTTTTTTTTTTCGTGTATGAACAAAAACCCACTAAAAAGTTGTTCTTTTTTTCGTTTTTTGTGTAGCACAATGGTACTCGTTTGAAAGATAATAAAATATTCATTAATTTAGTATAATTTTTTTTCTAAAAAAATCTTGTATATAAAAGTATTAACGTTTAAAAATTATAGAGAAAACATGAGAAAGAAATAGATTTTTAGCGGAAAATTAGGGGGATGAATGTAGCTACCTGGGCCAACCTGACAAATCATACAAACAAGACTAAACACTACAATTAAAATATATAAATCGTAAAACTTCCGATAACTCTCAGAGCTAGAAACGTCCCAGAACATATCAGTCACCCATTATCAAAAGGAGAAAACTCCCACCATGCCTCCTTCTCCATCCCTTTGAGTCTTCCCCGTTTAATCATCCATCAGAACGACTCAAGTTTTATGTCTTCAAGCAGAATTGGTGTGGCCATATTTACATCCCTGAACACCTTCTCATTTCTCCTAATCCATAATTTCCATATCGTAAGGCAGACAACCGCATAAACTATCTGCATTTTCTTACCGCGTCCACTCGACCCATTAAATAATTCCATCATCTTATCAAGCGGCTCCTTCGTTTTTAACTCTTGAACCTTTAACCAATCACCCACGTTCCACCAAATTGCTCTCGCCCAAACACAATTTGTAAAAATATGATTTGTCGTTTCCAATTCAATGCCGCATCTTTTACAGATTCCATTGCCTACTTGTACTCCTCTGTACGAAAGCGCCTCTGCAGCTGGGATTCCATTCTTTAACACCCTCCAAACAAAACTCATTACCTTGGGCGGAACCAGCTTGCTCCATTTGAACAAAGAAGCCTGTTGTGAACCCCACGCCATTTGAATCAGATCCTCCCTGACCTGTTTCACTGAAAAATCTTTTACAGCCCCGGAGGAGTTCCATTTCCAGCAATCTGGATCAGTATTAACCTTCTGTTTACTGAGTAGTACTCACAACAGGTTCATTTCCTCCCATTCCCCAACCGATGAAGGCAGCCTGCTCAAAGGAATATCCTACCAAACCATCCCATAAATAAACCGAAAACATTCACTGACCTTAGGTCCTTTAGCCTTACAAAGTTGCTTGATTCCAGGGAAATCATCAACCAGCCATGTATTTGAGCACCACTTGTCTTCCCAAAATCTAGCAGAGTTCCCTCGACCCACTGAACACATAAACTTGGACTTAATATCGATGCCCCGATTAGCGAACAGCTTCTGGACAGCAGCGATGCCGGACCAGACCCCTGCATAAGTCTTCTTACAAGGAATAAAACCCGAGTTGTTCCTCCCCTCATGAATCGACTTGATAACCTTGCACCATGTTTTACACTTGGTCGGGAACCCCATATGGTACATTATTGTAACCAGAAATTTCCAGGAGACACAATCATAGGCCTTTTCAAAATCTGCCTTGAACAAAAGAATGTCCTTCTTGTTTCGTTTCGCCCAGGACACCAACTCATTTGCAATAAGTGGCCCGTCAAAAATGTTCCTACTTTTGATAAACGCCGATTGGACCGGTGAAATTACACTGTCAAGTACCTTCTTCAACCGGGCAACCAACACCTTAGATATTATTTTCCCTATCACACCAAACAACGATGTAGTAAGCACAAAAAGAATCTCAATTTCTAAAACATGATAAATATGAAGAAACTTTTTAATATTTCAGGTAAAATATATCCAAAATTGAAAATAATATGCTATATTATGAGGACTAATACGTAAAATAAGATTGCGTACTACAAAGGCTTTAAATCGATGTTAATTAATGTTAAATTTATATACATATATAGGTAATACACGCAAGTGACGCGACAAAGTTTCGTTTACATGACTTTGAGTAAATAGCAATGCATAAATTTATATCTATATCTATATCTATATCTATATCTATATCTATATCTATATATCTATATCTATATATATAAATATTGCAAAGGGATTAATCCTACATGTCATACTCTTATGCAATCTCTCATTTGAGAGATGCTACATAGGATGTGATGTGGCAACTTTAAACCAATTAAAAAAAAAAAAGAAATAAATATGATTTAACCTAATCTATTATAATCTTTAATATAAGGGTGTGTGTAGTGGTGGGGGGTTATGTGGGGGTTATGGTATTAAAATATTAAAAAGTAATAGAAGGAGGGTTATGTGGGGGTTATGGAAAAAGAGGGTGTAGTGGGAAGGTGGGTTATGAGGGGGTTATAAATGATTGGTAATGATTGGTTAATTATTGTTTTTTATTTAAATAAGAATATTAAATACTTAATAATATTTCATTAAATATAAAAAAATTACAAATACTAAAATAAAAAATTACTAATACTTAAAAAAAAAAATTACAAATACTAAAAAAAAATTACAAACCCTAAATAAAAGATAAAAATAATCAAAGGTTATATTTTTCCTCGATTTTTTTCTTTTGTTTCAAACACATTTCCAACGCTTTGCCCTCTAGGTGGTCGTGATTTGCCGCGTAAAAAGCAAAGTCGCGTTCAAACTGTCGTGCCCTCATGATGTCAACCACCTCTCGGTTTTCTTGGATACGCTGAGCCCCGATGTCGCGTAAGTCTTGGAGCCGCTGGTTCATTTCAGCAAATGCCGGGATTAACTGGTTCACCCCCGACGAAGACTCTGTCCGTGCGACTCGAGCAGCCCGTCGACCGGCGGGACGAGGTAGCTCCTCCGCCCCCTCCTCCCCTGCAAAATAGGGATTTTCTTCTGGTGAGTTGAGGTCGACATAACGCGCGTCAGACGTAGGCGTTTCAGGATCAACCGAGTCAGAGGTCCTCGACTTTTTTGAAGGCCTCGTATTTTTGGCCCTAGATGAAGAAGTTCCAACCGTTGGGCGGACGGTGTGCCATTTGGTGCAGTCTTTCAGCACGCGCCAACATTTCACGTACGGGAAATTCCCGTATGTTTGATTGTATTCTTCCAAAGCCGCCACAAAAATACCCTCGTCACTTTGCCCATTTTTCCACCCGTACCGGGTGCGCTGATAAATGCCCTGAAAATTTGTGCATTTTTGGTTGATATCGGTCCACTTGCCCGATATCGAATCGTTCTACCGGTAGCCCTCTCCTTTACCAGACAGATCAAAAAATATTGCCCGTACTCTTTTCCAAAAATCACCTTTGGATTGGTAGTTGGCTGAAAAAACAAACCAATAATATAAATAAGTACCCGTTTAAAAAACTATATGTAATAAAATATAACATAACCAAAAAAATATATATCTTACCGACTTCAGGATCCTCCGACACGTCAACCCACGCTCAGGTTAACGAGTACAACTCGTGGTCGGTCCATGGTATAACGTTTTTTTGGCACGACCGCCCGTCTCTTTTCTTGTGTGCCGTCGGCCGGTTGCCTTGCCTCGCACGGGCTCTTCCTCTTCGACCAGGCCTTGTGTCTCCGGAACCGACTCTTGCCAAGCATTTGAAGAGCCGAACATTTGGGATGTCCCATACACTTGTGTTTGGCCAAACCCACCTCCCATGGGCATCCCAAAACTCCCTCCCATGTTAACGTTATACATGTTCGGGTCCCAACCATACGGTTGGTTTAACAGGTTCGTGAAACTTTGCGGGTTTGAACCTGAACCCGGAGCTATAGGTCGGGTGTTGTCACCACTGGTTTGGGAACCAAACCCGAAACCTCGACCGAAAGGATTCATCTCTTCCCTCACAAGAAATTACAAACTGTGTGTGTGTAGTGGTATGCTAAGATTGAAGGATGAGGATCTGTATGTGTGTGAGTCTTTGTGTTTATGTATATTTATAACAAAATTTAGTTTTTTTTTATTAAAATCTCGAACAACACCCGGTCAAAAGCATTCAACATTTCACTCTTCCCAAGGCATGCACAACGCCAGTTATCACCATAAAACTTCCAAGCCAAAACGCCCTATAGCGCCCGAGGGGGGGGGGTGTTCCCCGGCGCTATAGGGGATAAAACGCCATATAACGAAGCCCACTACACATACTCTAATCTATTAAATACCTAATCTACTAAATCTAAATATTAAATCTTTATTATTTTATCTCTCGTGTTTCCTCCCATAACTTTTAAACGTTAATATCTTTTATATACGAGATTTTTTAAAGAAAAAAATTACACCAAATTAATGAACGTTTTATTATCTTTCCAACGAGTACCATATTGCTATATAAAAATCGGAGAAAAAATGACTATTTTTTGTAACCCGACAAGTATCGTGTCGGGTTTGGGATTAGTTTAAAAAAATTGTGGGTTTGGGTCGGGTCTGGGATTAGGTGATACCCGACCTGATTACCCAAAACAACATACCCAAATACCCGAACTACATACCCAATCATATACCCATGAATTTTTTAATGCATCACATAACCCTTAGACTAATGCGTTTGATATTTCAATAATTACCTTTTTTTCTTATTTCATGTTAGTTCTTTTTAGAATGATCGATTACAAACTTCCGAATTCATTTGTAATGGCACTAGGTTTATACCCCGGCGCAAAGATTCATTTTTTTTATATTTGAATATGATAACTTATGGCAGAGATTTGTTTATAATAATAATAATAATAATAATAATAATAATAATAATATTGCAAAGGGATTAATCCTACATGTCATACTCTTATGCAGTCTCTCATTTGAGAGATGCCACATAGGATGTGATGTGGCAACTTTAAACCAATTAAAAAAAAAGAAATAAATATGATTTAACCTAATCTATTATAATCTTTAATCTAATCTATTAAATACCTAATCTACTAAATCTAAATATTAAACCTTTATTATTTTATCTCTCGTGTTTCCTCCCATAACTTTTAAACGTTAATATCTTTTATATACGAGATTTTTTAAAGAAAAAAATTACACCAAATTAATGAGTGTTTTATTATCTTTCCAACGAGTACCATAGTGCTATATAAAAATCGGAGAAAAAATGACAATTTTTTGTAACCCGACAAGTATCCTGTCGGGTTTGGGATTAGTTTAAAAAAATTGTGGGTTTGGGTCGGGTCTGGGATTAGGTGATAACCGACCTGATTACCCAAAACAACATACCCAAATACCCGAACTACATACCCGATCATATACCCATGAATTTTTTAATGCATCACATAACCCTTAGACTAATGCGTTTGATATTTCAATAATTAACTTTTTTTCTTATTTCATGTTAGTTCTTTTTAGAATGATCGATTACAAACTTCCGAATTCATTTGTAATGGCACTAGATTTATACCCCGGCGCAAAGATTCATTTTTTTTTATATTTGAATATGATAACTTATGGCAGAGATTTGTTTATAATAATAATAATAATAATAATAATAATATATTTTATTATGTTATATTATATATTTCAACCCGGGACGCTCCCGGGATAAAAACTAGTAATGAATAAAGCAAATCGAGCTCGTATGTCTTATACACATAATTTATTCTACAAGTAATATATATATATATATAGGTTTAGGTTCCTGTACAAAGGCCAAAATGTGTGAGAAGTGTGAGAAGGCTTCTGGTTGCGACACGTGGCACATGGTCTTTAGGCATTTTAGTAATTTTGACATACTATTAAATAAAGATTAAAATTATAATCTTGGTAACTACCATTTATTATCTCTCTCTCTCTCTCTCCCATATTTATTTAAATTAACTATTTCCTGCCATTCATTCTCTCTCTCTCCTAGAATGTGTTAAGGATCAGAGAACGCGCTTTTGTATAACCCGAATGTGTTTTATATTCAACACGCTAATTGACTCAATCATTATATTCCTACACCGACAAAGTGAATCGAATAACCTTTCGGAGAAGTATCTTGAATCTTCTTCTATCACTGTCAAATTCAAAGCCAAAATTATAAAAAAAGTTAATAAAACTTACATTGTTTATTTGTGTGCACTCATAACGTATCGTTTATTATCGAATTGACTTGATCGTCCGCTTGTTATTTATTTATTGTTTAGTGGCTAAATTCATCCAATGTTAATTGTAAGTGGATATCTTAATAACTGATGTCAAATAATGTATATTTACTATATTAACATATTTTTTTTGTGTACATGTGTATAATTATTTCTATAGTGAGGTGTTTTATAAACAACATTTATTTATATGTAACATGTTCTAGACTAATATTGGTTATGTGTTTTACATCATAAGGTTATTTTTCACAACATATTGTGTTTAATATTCATGTTAGTAGAAAATGTTAAACACATTGTGATTTAAAGTTAAATATTTTTTTTGTTAATAACATTCAACATAAAACACATCTTGTTAACATCCCAAAATAAAAAGTATAAAACATATTATGTTTTATATTCATGTTAAGTAACAAATGTAAAATACATTGTGTTTTTATATTTAAATTCTTTGTTGGTAAGAACATTCACCATAAAACACATCTTTATTAACAACCTAAGTAAACGATAAGTATAAAACACATTCATATACAATCAGTAACCCATGATCAAAAAACACACTAGAATGTACAATGGGATAAACAATGATCACAAAACACTTTACTCATAAACAATGATCTTTTCGCCTAACTTCATCCTCGGTCCTAGGAAAAAAACACCTTGAACAAACCAACGTTGTATGTTAAAACACCATGGCTTCATCCTATCTTCTGCGAAATCGTGATTCATTGAAGGTTAAACCCCATATTTTTTTCGGTTTCTCTCATTTGATTTTGAAGTTTGATGATCAAATTTTTAATGATTATAGTTCTTGATGAGAGAGAAAGAAAGATAGTAGTTATGAGGTTTTAATGAGAGAAAGAGAGAGAGAGAGAGTAAAAAAGGAAATGACTTTAAATAATGATAATATGGAGGAATGATTTTGTGATTAAATTTAAAAACAAATTTGTAATTTTACACTTATGCCCTTAAATCATCTAATTAATTAATATAATTATGACACTAATTACATATTTGCCATTCATTTAATCTCACCCCTTGATTAATCTAATCTAATGGACACAATTACTTCTTACACTTCTCACAAAAAACACTCTTTGTACAGGATCCCTACCCTATATATATATATATATATATATATATAGGGTAGAGTTCCTATAGGAAAATAGTTTTGTGTATGAAGTGTTTTGAACCATTAGATTTAAAGATGGACGGTGGAGATTAAAAGATAGGATGGTGTTTAAAATCTAATTAATATATATATTAAAGAAATTAGGGTATGATTGTCAATATGTGTTTTAAATGAGGGTATCAAGGTCATTATGTATCAAGTTTTTTATAAACTGTTTAAATGCTTCCTACATTTATGGTATCTCCCTCCCTCTCTCTCTCCTGATTATTGTTTTCAATAATATCATTCAAAGTCAAACATTTATCTTCACAAAACAAAAGCAATCATGCACTTAATTTAGAGAAAACCAATTTATCTCTCCGATTAGTTTTGAAACCGTTATCATAATTCCTTAATTAATGTACACTAGTTTCTCTCTCATATAAGTTTTATAACACTTCTATTGTATTTAGTTTCAATATAAAACACTCTTGATGTTATTATAAAACATTCCCGATGATATTATAAAGCACTCCTTATTAATGCATACAAGTTTCTCTTTCATTATAAAACACTCCTAACGTTATTATAAACACTCATGATGTTAACCTTTTGCCATGACTTGAATAATCGGACAAGTGATAGAGATGGGTTATATGTTTGAAGAATCGAACAAGTTTTTGGGTATTGAACAACTTATTTGATATGAATATCTTATAATTCTTATGAAAAATAATGAATAATTAGTTAATTTAGGATGATTAATCTTCATAAATATCTAGATGTTAGTTGCTAATTTAGTGGGTTTGTAATAAATAAAAAGTGGACAAAAAGTTTATAATGTCCTTCATCTAATGATTTAATCAGATTTGATCTAATGGTTGAAAATACTTCTTACACAAAACATATATATATATATATATATATATATATATATATATATATATATATAGGGTGAGGTTCCTGTACAAAGGACATTTTTCGTACAAAGTGTGAGAAGTCTATATAGGCATTGTGTTTTAAATTTTAGGCATGATGCTTTATATTCTTTTGGCATACTATTATATAGAAAAACACAAAACTTAGCAATTTAAAACACCAATTATTGTATTCTCGACATGCAATATAAAACACCATACGAAGAAAGTAATCAGTGTGTTTTATATGTCATGTCTAGAATACATTTGATTGTGTTTTAAATTGTTACGTTTAGTGTTTTTCTATATAATACAATGCAAAAGGAATAAAAAACATTATAGCCAAAAGTTAAAACATAGTGACTATATAGACTTCTCACACTTTGTACGAAAAATGTCATTTGTACAAGAACCTAAATATATATATATATATATATATATATTGCTATGTGACCAGAACTAGTTTCTTACCCTGCGCTACACGACGGGAAGTATACAATTTTCATTCGGAATGCACCCCTGTTTAGTTAACCCCCAAAACTAAACGAAACGCCTAGACATCACAAAGTTCAAAAGAGATAGTCCTAAAAATGAATGTAAACCCATTTTCAAATATAACCTATCTAACAATTCAAGTTAAAGTACGACATAAAAACAAAACGACAACTATCAACATTATATAAATATACGTTCATTATAAAGATCATTGAAGTATTATCCGCAGAGATCGGTAACTGCATGCCTTTTATTTCGATGACTGAGGCACGATCCAACACATAGGAGTTGTCTTTATTGTCACTTGTGTATATCACCCACTTTAACCAAGCTTGGATACTTGCTAAACCACCCCCTTTGGAAAACAAATTCCCTTCTCTCTTTCTTAAGCTGATTCCTTTTTTGACATTCCGGAACCGGGTGACCTGTAACTGTGACTGGGTATTGCTTTCTTTTGCCTGCGTGGCGTCATCGGCAAGGGCCATTGTGGCAGCGGTAACCTCCGATTTCCTTATTTTGGTGGCTTTCTCTGTATTTCTAAAGCCGAACACAGAGAGCCACGTCGTTTCAATCGGCCGGAGCATGGTGAGTCGCCGCCTCTCTTCTTTGGGTGCATCCGTGAACTGTCTAGGGTCTTTCAGACGATGGTGGGAGGTCGTGATGGTGGCCTGTCCGCTTTCATTACCGGTATTGAATGGTGGCGACAGTGACTAATTTGAGTATCATGACGGTCACTTGAACAGATTCCCTTGTCTTCACCGCAAGACAACATCGGTGCCACCACTTTCCTCGCAACGTGAAGGTAGCAGCAACAACATGACTCCTTGTGTGTACCTACAAACGAAAGAGAAAGAGAAGAAGTCAGAGAAATGGAGGAAGCCAAGAAAAGCATCTTGATCCTGCCGAAGAAGACAAAAGAAAAAATAAAGCAACAATGACAATACCGTAATTAAAGAAATGATCAGGGGCGTTTTGTCCGGTAAGTTTGCAATAGTGTTTTATGTGAGTTTGACTGACATTGCAAATTATAATATATATAATTATTAATCATCAAGCCCCCCAATATGCAAATAAATAAGGGAGGAGAGGTTGAAATGGTTGTTAGGAAGAGATGAACGACACTCACTTTAAAAACCATTGAAAGTCTCATGTGAAGGGAAAATGAGTAGAGGCATATTGAAAAATGTCTTGGGAGGAGATAATTAGGATAGATTTGATAGAGTTGCATCTCTATGAGAACATGGTCGAGGATGAGTGTTCTTGAAGATGTTAACTTAAAGTTAAGGACTTTTAGGATGATAGTCTTGTTGGTTTTGGAGTATTGTCTCTTTTGAGCCTAGCCTCTCATTTCTTATGGGGGCCTGTGTATGTTACCGCTTGCATGTAACACTTTTAAGGTTTTTTTTTTTTTACTATTTTTTACGTAGCTACGTGCCTTTATTTTTATTTTATATGACACCTATTTTTGTTTTATCTGACACTTGTGGTTTTGGAGCCGTAGGTCTAACTGAAATCAGCCTCTTTATCCTTTGAGATAGAGGTAAGACATGCCTATATCCTACTCTTTTCATAATCTATCAATAGCTTGACTATATATGGGATTATACTAGTTACAGTTGTAAACTCCCGGCTTATTATTTTCATTAGATTGTCGAAGAACCCTTATTTGTTTTCTGCAAAATTTTAAATTATATAAAGCCGATCGGATATGATCCTTATCCGCATATATTCCATCAATTCTTAATTCTTGAAGAGACCCCATATTTGTTTTCTGCACAATTTTATATTATATAAAGACGATCGGAATAATCCAATTTATAATAACGCCATATCTGAAGTTGGATATATATTGGAAAATTATCTTTAATAATAATAAAAACTATGATCAGTTAGTATACAGTAAAATCTATGCTATTACAATATGATTAGTTACGTTTTTGTTGCTTGGCAATCTAAGTCTAATAGAAAAGTATCTCTTTGCAACCATAATAAACAATTAAATAACTTTTATAAATAATGTAAATTAATTTGAAACGACATAAATGAAAATCAGGGCCGACCCTCAAATGGGCCCAATTTTTTTTCGTTAATGAGCCCATTTTTTTAGTGTTCTCGGAGACAGCCCTGGTTAAGGGTATCACCCTAGGCAACGAAAATTAAAGCTAGAAGTACGTTTTGTTATCGGTATAAATTATCACCCACAATTGAGTCACACTTTGAATTATTACAATTATTACTATATTGTTCCCTACACTAGAAACCACCTATTTTACTTTTTGTAACCACTTTTGAGTTGATCTTGGCCATTCAAATCAGGTGGTTATTTTTTAGATTTAATCACAGCCACAATAAGTTGATGGTTATGCCAAAAATTTGGCAGTTTATATTTTCCCCGGACGGTTACCTGATAAGCCCTTTTTCTCGCTTCCACTAACTTGGTAGTTAGCAGTTTGATGGCAGTTTCCCCCATACTTTTTCTCCTAATTTCTTGCTACTGCAACTCAACTGCTAACACTTCTATTATATAGACGATTGTTCCAAAATCCTAGCATCTCATCTCCCGTCTCCTTTCCTAATCCGCTTCAACATCCAAAGATACTCTCTCAGTTTCATCCGACCAATTTCTCATTGAAATATTAGGTTGGCGTTATGTGAATTCCTCCTTTTTGCACCTCCCTATCGTTGTATATGAAATTTATCGTGTTGCAGATTCATTCAAACTGAGTATTGTTTGCGCTCACCAGATTCATACCAAAATAAGGTATAATTAGTTGAATATTGTCTCATTTCAGTCTAGGGTTTATGATGCTTGATTTTGAACTGAAGATCTAGGTTTACTTCGTGTGTCATGACACTGTGTAGGCTTTGTTTATATGTTGTGCTTGTCGGTTGTTGAATGAGTAGGAAAAGGTTATAGATCTTAATTCGCTTCTACGTTTACTGATCTTTTTTTATTAAGTTATTGATAAAGGGGTTGGTGGAGTGCTACGTGCGTTTTTGTCACACCACGCCAATGGCGGAAACACGTGGCGCAACGCTCGAAAGCATATCAAAGTCAAGATTTACACAAACTATATTTAATTAGAAAAGATCAATTTATTAGGATGTCGAAAATGAGTATCTCGTAACAATATTGCACAAGGCATTACATAAAACAATGAACATTAAGTTTCAATGTGGGGTATTTCCGTTTATGTTCCAACCCGATGGTAACAATAGATGAAACCCCGACCAGCATCCGACATCCCAAATTCCACCGCACTAGCCCCATATCTATTCAGCACTTAGTTACCTGAAAGATATGTTTAAAAAGACGTCAATATATAAAATATTGGTGAGTTCACAGGTTTTAGTTTCATAACAACACCATTTTCACAACCATCGAATCGACTCACTTTACGGTATAATTATTTTCCCATCAAATAATTATACTAGGATCTTGTCGATCGATATTTCGTTTTTACAACATGTGCGAAACCTGCATAACTTGTGGTCTTTGTAAGGAGTAGCTAGCTCCTTCAAACTATAATGATGAGCAATCCCTTGAGCCCCATAACCAAACCAAGACTAATAATAATGCCCCGCTCCAAGTCGTTCCTCGGAACCCAACGACTTAATTTCAGAATACGTGCACCCCAGGCATACGCCGATGCATAATCGACGCTATCGATTAGGGGTGGGCCTTGTCAGGCACCAATAGTACTATCCAAATATTCCTTCGGTTTCATTTCCCTGAATTAATGATTACAGAAGAGAGGAGTCAACCCCGAGTGGCGATCACTGCTCAAGTACTCATCATACCACTTATCACATTTTAACCTTTGAAAACATTTCAACATGTGACAACGTTTGACAAACATATCTTTCCCCCAGTTAAAACAGTAAAATGGGGCCGTGAAACTCACCTGATGTACAGCGTACAATCAAATAGCAGAGAATAGCAAGTCCGTGATCAAGCACCTACGAACGTCCTAGTGCGTGTAAGTCACTAAGTCTATAGCGTGTGCTTTTCCGGCAAGTTGTACACCCAACTCCCAACACCACCATTTACATATAATTCCCCGTTTAATTAAACATATGTCCTAGGCCCGTTGGTGATGGATTACCATTGTTACAAGTTACATTTATACTTCCATGAATATTAATTAACTTGTATAATATTATTCGCGACTCAACTTCACTTAACGTATAATTATTTTCCCATTAAATAATTATACTTAAGATCTCGTCGTTCGATATAATATCTTTACCGCTCGACACGACTCACGTTACCGTATATTTATTTTCCCATTCAAATAAATATACTAAGGTCTTGTCGTCCGATAATATATTTTTAACGCCCGACTCGACTCACCACACCGTATATTTACTTTCCCATTAAGTAAATATACTAGGATCTCGTCGGTTCGGTATACATATATGTATATTATTTACTCGTCTCGGTTTTCCTTCCCGTATATTTACTTTCCCATTAAGTAAATATACTAGAATTTCGTCGAGCCGAACATATATATATATATATATATGTATGTATTTTCCTCGTTAAGTCCATACGTTCGTTTAACGTTTTTAATCGTTAGATTATTTACGTTATATTTTCTCCCACGAATATTTTTCCAACACTTAGGAAAGTGTTATGTAAATTTTTCACCCAAGTTGTATATATTTTAACTCCTTAAAACATATTTTTACTCATCTTGACGTAATGATATTTTTCTCGTTTGTCCGCTTTTACGTCTTAGTTCGTTAACACGTCCAAGTCCGATTTCTTAACTTATATGTGATTATATAGTTAATCTTTTTCCAAGTCTTCCAATATGTGTTTTCTAGAAGTATTATTCAACTTTCTAATTCCCAACACATATTACTTGGAAGTTTTATAAACACTTTTATATTTTTAACACAAAACTTGACAACTTATATACAAAAATGTTCCAACACTTTTATATTCCCATTTATATGAAAGTGTTCATTTCTATATAAGTTCTCCCAAGTTTTAGTTTGTCTAACATTTTTATAAAAACCTTTGTTTTTACATAAATCCATATGTTAGAAAAAGTCCATATTTCTATAAAACTCCATTTTATAAAAATACACCTTTATACAAAATACATGTGTATGTTCACTAGTATTTACCACTTTAACAAGTCTTATATCCTTAAGTTAAGATGATCAAAATCACTTTCAAGTTCATCCAAGTTTCATTAACAAGTGTTACCCAAAGCACTATTTTTCTTCAAGTGTTCACGATCTTAGTAAAAAAAACTACAAGAGTACTTAACATCCATCACTAAACTTTCAATTTGTTCACACTAACTAAACACCATTTTAGTCTTTAAAATCATATGTTTCATTATTAAAAGCTCATTCAAATCCACCCCTTGTACAACTTGCTTTAAGCTAATAAACATAAACTTTTTAAAGACAAAACATGATCAAGAATACTTACAACTAGCACAAGGCTAGGGAAGCTTTCAATGCTTGATTATGATGGGGTTTAGTGTGTTCTTCCTTAGTGGTTAAGCTCCAAGCTTGAAACACACAATGGGGGTTTGAAAGATGGATGTTCATGAGTGATTTGGAGATGTTAAAACTTGAAAGGAAATTGTGTGTGTGTGTTCTTGCAAATCCACGGCCAACAAGAAAAAAAAGAGAAGTTTTGTTCAAGTGTTTTCTCATAGGATCTCTTATAAGCTTCTCCATGATCTTCCAAGATTGTATGTAATCCCACTAGATATGAATTAGAGATATGTTGTACCTAGTGATCCTTGAGTGATCTTGAATGAATGGTGGAGGGTGTATGGTGCCGTGAGTTTTCAAGGAAAGAAAAAGATTGGTAAATCTCCAAGGACATGTGTATCTCATATAATCTAGTCTTAGATCTTAAATCCCTTGAAACATGGAGATATTTGTACTAGTTAAATCTTGTGTGGATTTGTTCTTCTTGGGTTAGTTTTGGCCGTGGGTTTTGCTAGCCAAGGAGAGGATTTTGTTTTGATTTCAAGGACACAATAATATCTACCATGATCTATCTTAGATTTACAAGGATTGTGAGTGTACTAGAGTAATATTTGCATGATCTTGGGATGATTTTTCTTGTGTGTTGGCCGAGATTTTTAAAGGAAATGGATGGATTTCTCAATCTCACAAGGACACACAATATCTTATAAAAATCTTACCATATCTTCACACAATCTCTAAAGATCACAAAGATCTATTATTAGATCTAAATCCCATAAATCTTGGATATGTTTGTACCATGTAATCTTTGATAGATTATGGTAGGGTATTTTGGCCGATTTGTTGAAGGATTTAAAGGATTTTTATGAATCTTGTAAGGACATGTGATCTTTATCATATCTTACATAATATCTCATCAAGATTTTCCTTAGATTGCAATATTATTTAGGTACAAAAGAAGAGATTTGGGACATGTGAGGGAAATGGGGACGGTTTGGGGGTGGTATTAGTGGGGTCCACAACACAAAATATTTGCTAAATAATATGTTAAGTTTAATTCTTTATCGTTCGGGTGTCGTTCGGGTATTTTTCGGACTTTAACTGCGTGTTATTCGTTCATTAAAAGTGCCTCTAATAACCCTTAAACATAGTCTATTTTAAGTGTTGATTGGTTATATAGGCTCTTGTCGGGTGAAATTATAAGTTATACGCGCACCGGGTGCGGTACGCGCACTTTATTCGCTACCGGGAGATTTGTATGAAAAGTTTTCACTTATGGTTTTGGAGTTCCAAAACTCATTATATTTTGTGAAAATATCCTTTATTTTATATCCTGGGTGTCCGGGATCCTTTTCGTTTATTTAATTTTTGCCGGGTAATCGCCAACGTCCGTACCGGACAAGTTTATTCGCACATGATCCTATCATGCTTCATCATTAAACGTGTGCATTCCTATGCATCTTATGGGGAATTTTCTATTCTCTACGGCATCAGTTAAATTAATCCAATTAATTTAAACATGCACTTAATCCGTTAATTACATATACTAATTACGTACGGAATCACATCGATTTTTGTCGGATGTTACATTCTCCCCCCGTTAAGAGAATTCCGTCCCGGAATTCAATTCAAGCAAGCCATCACAATAGTATCCTTGAACAGGGCGAAGTGTTTGCGCTTCACGGGATCTCCTCTTTCCTAAGTGAACCCAGGTTCATGCTAGGTTCACGCTTAGTGCTCTAACAAACACAATATCATAGTCCAACTACGACACAGCACTTGGACATCCCACTTTGACACATCTATCGGTTTCCCGAAATAGTAGAGCTTAACGTCAAACGGACTTCCGTCGGTCGAGGAATTGACAATGCTCCCTCAGGCCAGACTTGCGGGATTCATCAAGAGTCCCACTAAGCTCTTACGATAGTTCGAGCTTAACTATCACGAGACCAATTTTGATCGATATCTCTGTGCCGCTAGAGTATCAAGGTTTTGGCCTATTACAATTTCTATGCTTATCGACACTCTCTCAGAGTATGACTCTCAGTGTAAACCTATTACTAGTTCGAAGTCCTTAAGGCCTACGCCTTGTCCGTATGACTTCTTAATAGGTTCGCATCTCATCCAAGTAGTCTCTAAACTGCAAGATCTACTGGCCATCTCTCGAATAACTCAAACCAGGTTATGTATCTATCTCCGTCTGTCATTCGACGTATTGGAGATGTACACGTATGTCCTTCAAGGGCTTTGAGTAGTAGTACACCCCGATCACTGGGATGATAATTAGGAATTTTTGTTGATGAAGCACACGAGTTCGATGTACCACAGACATCAATCGTGTCAGCGTGGAACGGTTCCGTCAAGTACATTCAATTAGTCCGAGAATGACAAGCCATACTCGTCTCAAATCGAGTATCCCAGGCTAGTGTACATAATTTGTCGAACTTGAGGTAGAGTGACTACTACAATCCGATATAATGTAAGTCGGCAATTCAATGTCTAGCCACGACTCTCCAGGAATATAGGTAGCTATCCATATGCCTCATCTCGAAGCTATAGGTGAGTAAGGAATGAGAGGGTTCCAAACAACAAACAATCATCACTTGGGTCACATCCGACCCCGGGACACCTCGGGTGTCATGGTGATGTCAAACAGGTGATCTCTCCGCACCACATAAAAAGTCCCCTTGGAAACCTCGTCGGGTATTCCATTTTGTTTTCCCTTCGGCTCGACTCACTTTACCATATATTTACCTCCCCATTAAGATAAATATACTAGGTTCTTGTCGACCGAGCAACTATATTCAAGATGGGACTTTATTTCCGTAGAACCTTCTAGGTACTGAATTTCTACCTTCCACCTGAGCAATTGTGGTTAATGGTACTAGGGTGCCTAGTAGGGACTGATGGAGGTCGAAAGTTTTTGCGTCGCTTTCACCCCTCAGTTCCCTGATAGTAAGTAGCGTATACATGACGCCTGGGCCGTACAATTCCACAATCCTCGAGAAGTACGAGTCGACTCAAACACCAACGACAAGATGCTTCCAGCACATAGGTCTATACCGAAAAGAGATATATGAAACATCATAAATTGTTGTCGCAATGAACAACGTATAAGGTTTATTAAGACATATCAACACGTTGGCCCCCATTGCGACAAATATACAGAACACCAGTAGCTACCCTAGACCTGGGTATCCAGTACTAGTTCTGTTATATGTGCTTCCTGTGCACTAGTGTCCTATCGTCATTAGCAACCTAGTGAGTCAATTCTGAATAATAAAGGCCACACGCCCTTAAATTGACTTTCCGATCCTTGGCGGAGATCTGAGTGAAAGGAGTCCTGAAACCGGAACCCTCACTTGCCGAAGTTTCCATCTCTCCGGAATCTTTTGAGATAAAAGGTGAAATCGAGTCATCGATGCATGCCTTTGGCATAGACTTCACCTTTGGGTTTGACGGCTTCTTGCGCCCAAAGTCGTTACTTAAAACAACAAACGAATGACTGAGATCGCACCACAAGCAATAGTCTCGAGCCTTCCCATAAGGCATCCCATTCAACGACTCAGTTAGTCACACATATGGCGCAATATGTAAGCCTTCAAGATCATCTTGATTAGTCAGGTACCATACACCCTGACCTGGCAGCTCACATTACTATGGTGTCTCCAACAATGTCTGTCAAAGACACGGGATTTTGCTCCAACGCGAGCAATGCTTCCTAAGGATAACTGGGAACACCACTATCGACTCAAGGTCGAAATTGTTCCATTGTTCCAAGAATCTACGCCACGACACCAAGATAAGATAAACCTTCCATCAGAGGAATAACAACATTAATCGAAGGGTCGAGACGATCAACCATCTCAACCCAGTAGTGTAGCACCTTTAAAGAGTAGATAATGCTGCACGCCCTTCTGGATTCAGGGTTCATAAAACCTCTTAATCATGTACCAGGGACTTCACCAATGCACGCCCATGGGTGGGTCCACGATGGTATTTCCATAATCGCCAGCATGACACGTTGGCATGAATGACGTCAAACGAATCCACTGGGATGAGCAATAAATGAATTGAATCCTTCAACTCTTACTAGTCCCAAATGTATGGGTCATATTATTGCTCACATTTACTCGATGCCTTCGGGGTTCGAGACGCATTCAAAACTCCTTATTACAAAGGCGAGCCACGCCCCGTCATGTGTGGATCATGGGATTTCTTTCCGACATGATTGAGTGTGGTTAGTTGACCAAAATGCACGCAAAAGGTTAAGGTGTCACTGATGCCTTAGATTCTGAAGATGTAACGCTCATGAAATGCGTGAGCATATCAAAGGTCGACACATGTTTCGGTCCATTACTCAAACAACCATGAGACTCAAAGTAATACATGGGCTAACACTCAGACTAGAGTGTCTTAGTATGGCTTCCAAAAGTCCGTTGAGCTCCCGAAATCTTACATACTCACTGTCGACGCTACACAATCAAACACACAAAACAATGACATCAACGAGGGGTTTAGGTGATGTCTCCATCCCGAGTGAAACAAGAGCGATGCAAACGACAAATCATCATGTCCTCAAGGTAATCCAACAGCTGTAGCAATACATCCACGAAACACATCAATAAGGGAACACCACACAGGAGCAACACGACAACAGAGAAGCATGACGACAAGGCAACACCGCAATAGGAACCATACGACACAGAGAAATACGACAGCAAGGCTACACTACTGCAGGAGCAGTAAACAACAGGAATGCATCATCGGCAATGCAGCGCAACCACATGAATACGCATCAGCAAAAATAATGAAACAGCGAGCATGCACAATGGTTGGGGGTAACACAGCAGCATGAATGCACATGTCAATATGGAAAATCCACAGTCCACATCAACAGAAAGCTCTGTTATGGTGAGCACGCATCCCCGTGCATCTCAGATCACTTGTGGATGTGGGATTTGCATCCGTACCTTCGGCCTCGAGCCTAACCTCCATAGGCTCAATGGTAGGAATTGGTTAGATTGGTCGGCGCATCAGTCGTCATAACATAAATGGGAACGACGGGTTCCACATAATTTAGCTGACTTCTAAAGCCGATATTGTTCATAGAGAGAACGACCGTAGGCTTGGTATGAGTCACTCAAACGATAGTAACAGCAACATCACAGTCTCCACCGAGGCCTGAGAACCATTGACAATGTTAGGCTTCCTAAGAGCCCAAGGAATGATAACTATTAGTTCAATGAAAGCCTCGAAGAAATGGAATTAATAACAACGATTTTAACAGAGACACAGATTTGGTTATAGTGGCTTGGCATGGGTTATAGAGACCTCTTCGTTAACGACATTCACCTCTACATGAGCCTCAAATACATCAACAACTTCAATTCGAGAAGAGCCATAGAAACAACATCAAGCCCAACATGGACTATAGAGACAACGACAACAATAAGCTCAACAACAGACATGGAAACCATGGCATCAAGCCCGATAAGTGCTACAGAATCACTGGAAACAACAGACTCAGCAAGAGCTAGACACTTAGCAAAAACATCGGGATCTACTCGATACATAGATCAATAATAGCCGACGCGACATCAGGCCCGGCCGGAGCCTTAGACTCGTCGTAGTTATTATATGTGTGGTAACCAGTATCCATAGGACCTCGGAACCGACCTACATCTTTCCCCATAACAAAGATAGTGGTCACAACGAGAATAGCAAGTAGAGGTAGAAGGATCACGATTTATCGAGACACCTTCATAAAATGAAAACGGTACCGACTCTAGCAACCCAGCCGAGTCATCCTTCTCATTAGAGTCCTCTTGCATATTATTTTGGCCTTAGCATTGGAAGTCTTCAACTAAAATGCCTCTCCGCCACCTAAGCGAGACCGGTGACTTTCTTCCCGATAGGCCACGTAGTGAGAGTATCGAAATACGGCAAGAGATTAGACAGGTCACCGTATCCATAACGAATGGATCTTGCAACCTTAGTTTTAAAAAAAATCACCGTGACGAGGGGACACAACGTCTCAATATCTTCGGGGATTGATAAAAACACTTTCCATCAATCGTCGACCAATAAATAACTAGTCTCATTACCGTGACGACGGTGACGGACATTCAACATTGCAACAAGAGCAATGGAATTGTCGTCCCATGGGTAAGTTTAGTTTAACAGAATAACGTGACCACCTCCAGTAGTCCGTCATTTGATTTTCGAGGGGGATTTCAATGTCAGCAAAAGCGGCTTGCGACACTTGACAATTACGGAACACACCCTTATGATTACGATTCCTAAAGTGGGGTTCCACTCCCCAGGATTTATGACAGGTTCAGGCACAGCACACGTATCGAACCTACTCTGGTGTTCACCGATTGAAGCGAGACTACCAATAATCCTTGAAAAAAACAACAGGAGGTGGATAGAGGAGTCTTACGATGACTTTTGCGCCTTAGGAGAGTAGTATAACATAAGTACCAATGTGCTAAGCCCATCACAAATCATCTTTCAAAATACGATCCAGCGCTATTGCAAAGGGTGTTGAACCATACTTGAACACTCAGTACCTCGAGCAGTGGCTTCCCATGAGTTAATCTTATGCACTTCCGAGAGAGTCCATAGCCAAACGTCGACTGGGGCTTGCTATTCCACTACACGGCGTCATCCTAAGACTGGCAAATGATGCCGCGGTCATGATTAGTGGCCGAAATTTTGACATCATCGAAGTTTAACAAAGCCCTATGACTCGCGGATGTGTAATGCAGCATGCTGATTTCACCATCAGCCCATGACTGCATGGGAACAACCAATACTGTCGATTCAGATGAGGGCTATTGAGCCTTCAGGATAACAATGATCAAGCTTCCTAATCAGCAACTTCGATTCTGTCCCCCACAAGGAGAAGAAAAAATACTCGACCCTTGAAGACAACTTGGGCATGTGTTAGATCGAACATGTCTTATTCACCATGATAACACAACAGCACAGGCCACGAGTCTCATATCTGATTCACACGGGGTCCTGTTCTCAAAACGCACTAGTTTCACAGGGACACACTCTAAGTCTTCACTGGGTTCCAAGTTTAGCATTCCTCGCATCGTACCAGGCATTCATCTCTTCGGTAGGCAGCGCATCCTCGTATGCCCCCTCCTTTGGAAGAACTTTGTGGCGGAGGCATTCAACTCCTATGCAAGTAAGTTTTCGTCTCCCGTCTCTATCTGATGCGAGGGTTTACGTCAGATTTCTCATATGAATAGACGTTCGAGCTCTTCCGTGCTCGTACCATAAAGGTAACATTGGGTTAGCTAGGATCGAATTCTATGGACATTAACGAGTCTTCCCTTTTAACCTGTTGGCCAATCAAAAACTAGGACTGAATCTAAAGAATAGGAACAAACAAGACAAGGAGTGATCACCAATCCCGGCCCTAGCGCCCACCAAGGTTACCGTGCACCCCAAACTATTATTACGTGTGCACCCGTAATGATAATTTGCGTTGCCAGGTAATCTTGTTTCCCGCTATTTCCGAGCTTCCTGATCCAAAACAAAGATTTCATACAACAAAAGACTTGGTCTAGTTTCGCCTCCAAATTATAAACAACACGGTGACATCCATTATCGCGATAGAGATTAGTCCTTCCGATCATCCCGTCTACAGGTAAGCGAGTGAGCTCCTCATAGACCACAACATCCTTCCTAATTGCTGGTATCGGTGATCGATGCATGAGTGCGGACTAATGTGAAGCGTGACACGACATCCTTACTGGCAAAATATCCGTACTACGTAAATGTATTAACTAATCTTAGAAAATTGGATTTCTATGCAACATAAAATTCTTATCCGTATTTTCTAATACTTTATATATTGACACACATGGCTAGTCGGTCGGAATTTCCCCTTGTACATTCCATGTACAAATTTCTTTCTTTTCTAAAAATAATTTGTTGTCTTTTAGTTTTGAAAACTTTGTTCTCGAGCTGAAACCGGTTATAGTCTAGATTTTACAAAAATGCTAGTTCGCTATAACCTTGGCTCTGATACCACTTCTGTCACACCACGCCAATGGCGGAAACACGTGGCGCAACGCTCGAAAGCATATCAAAGTCAAGATTTACACAAACTATATTTAATTAGAAAAGATCAATTTATTAGGATGTCGAAAATGAGTATCTCGTAACAATATTGCACAAGGCATTACATAAAACAATGAACATTAAGTTTCAATGTGGGGTATTTCCGTTTATGTTCCAACCCGATGGTAACAATAGATGAAACCCCGACTAGCATCCGACATCCCAAATTCCACCGCACTAGCCCCATATCTATTCAGCACTTAGTTACCTGAAAGATATGTTTAAAAAGACGTCAATATATAAAATATTGGTGAGTTCACAGGTTTTAGTTTCATAACAACAACATTTTCACAACCATCGAATCGACTCACTTTACCGTATAATTATTTTACCATTAAATAATTATACTAGGATCTTGTCGATCGATATTTCGTTTTTACAACATGTGCGAAACCTGCACAACTTGTGGCCTTTGTAAGGAGTAGCTAGCTCCTTCAAACTATAATGATGAGCAATCCCTTGAGCCCCATAACCAAACCAAGACTAATAATAATGCCCCGCTCCAAGTCGTTCCTCGGAACCCAACGACTTAATTTCAGAATACGTGCACCCCAGGCATACGCCGATGCATAATCGACGCTATCGATTAGGGGTGGGCCTTGTCAGGCACCAATAGTACTATCCAAATATTCCTTCGGTTTCATTTCCCTGAATTAATGATTACAGAAGAGAGGAGTCAACCCCGAGTGGCGATCACTGCTCAAGTACTCATCATACCACTTATCACATTTTAACCTTTGAAAACATTTCAACATGTGACAACGTTTGACAAACATATCTTTCCCCCAGTTAAAACAGTAAAATGGGGCCGTGAAACTCACCTGATGTACAGCGTACAATCAAATAGCAGAGAATAGCAAGTCCGTGATCAAGCACCTACGAACGTCCTAGTGCGTGTAAGTCACTAAGTCTATAGCGTGTGCTTTTCCGGCAAGTTGTACACCCAACTCCCAACACCACCATTTACATATAATTCCCCGTTTAATTAAACATATGTCCTAGGCCCGTTGGTGATGGATTACCATTGTTACAAGTTACATTTATACTTCCATGAATATTAATTAACTTGTATAATATTATTCTCGGCTCAACTTCACTTAACGTATAATTATTTTCCCATTAAATAATTATACTTAAGATCTCGTCGTTCGATATAATATCTTTACCGCTCGACACGACTCATGTTACCGTATATTTATTTTCCCATTCAAATAAATATACTAAGGTCTTGTCGTCCGATAATATATTTTTAACGCCCGACTCGACTCACCACACCGTATATTTACTTTCCCATTAAGTAAATATACTAGGATCTCGTCGGTTCGGTATACATATATGTATATTATTTACTCGTCTCGGTTTTCCTTCCCGTATATTTACTTTCCCATTAAGTAAATATACTAGAATTTCGTCGAGCCGAACATATATATATATATATATATATGTATTTTCCTCGTTAAGTCCATACGTTCGTTTAACGTTTTTAATCGTTAGATTATTTACGTTATATTTTCTCCCACGAATATTTTTCCAACACTTAGGAAAGTGTTATGTAAATTTTTCACCCAAGTTATATATATTTTAACTCCTTAAAACATATTTTTACTCATCTTGACGTAATGATATTTTTCTCGTTTGTCCGCTTTTACGTCTTAGTTCGTTAACACGTCCAAGTCCGATTTCTTAACTTATATGTGATTATATAGTTAATCTTTTTCCAAGTCTTCCAATATGTGTTTTCTAGAAGTATTATTCAACTTTCTAATTCCCAACACATATTACTTGGAAGTTTTATAAACACTTTTATATTTTTAACACAAAACTTGACAACTTATATACAAAAATGTTCCAACACTTTTATATTCCCATTTATATAAAAGTGTTCATTTCTATATAAGTTCTCCCAAGTTTTAGTTTGTCTAACATTTTTATAAAAACCTTTGTTTTTACATAAATCCATATGTTAGAAAAAGTCCATATTTCTATAAAACTCCATTTTATAAAAATACACCTTTATACAAAATACATGTGTATGTTCACTAGTATTTACCACTTTAACAAGTCTTATATCCTTAAGTTAAGATGATCAAAATCACTTTCAAGTTCATCCAAGTTTCATTAACAAGTGTTACCCAAAGCACTATTTTTCTTCAAGTGTTCACGATCTTAGTAAAAAAAACTACAAGAGTACTTAACATCCATCACTAAACTTTCAATTTGTTCACACTAACTAAACACCATTTTAGTCTTTAAAATCATATGTTTCATTATTAAAAGCTCATTCAAATCCACCCCTTGTACAACTTGCTTTAAGCTAATAAACATAAACTTTTTAAAGACAAAACATGATCAAGAATACTTACAACTAGCACAAGGCTAGGGAAGCTTTCAATGCTTGATTATGATGGGGTTTAGTGTGTTCTTCCTTAGTGGTTAAGCTCCAAGCTTGAAACACACAATGGGGGTTTGAAAGATGGATGTTCATGAGTGATTTGGAGATGTTAAAACTTGAAAGGAAATTGTGTGTGTGTGTTCTTGCAAATCCACGGCCAACAAGAAAAAAAAGAGAAGTTTTGTTCAAGTGTTTTCTCGTAGGATCTCTTATAAGCTTCTCCATGATCTTCCAAGATTGTATGTAATCCCACTAGATATGAATTAGAGATATGTTGTACCTAGTGATCCTTGAGTGATCTTGAATGAATGGTGGAGGGTGTATGGTGCCGTGAGTTTTCAAGGAAAGAAAAAGATTGGTAAATCTCCAAGGACATGTGTATCTCATATAATCTAGTCTTAGATCTTAAATCCCTTGAAACATGGAGATATTTGTACTAGTTAAATCTTGTGTGGATTTGTTCTTCTTGGGTTAGTTTTGGCCGTGGGTTTTGCTAGCCAAGGAGAGGATTTTGTTTTGATTTCAAGGACACAATAATATCTACCATGATCTATCTTAGATTTACAAGGATTGTGAGTGTACTAGAGTAATATTTGCATGATCTTGGGATGATTTTTCTTGTGTGTTGGCCGAGATTTTTAAAGGAAATGGATGGATTTCTCAATCTCACAAGGACACACAATATCTTATAAAAATCTTACCATATCTTCACACAATCTCTAAAGATCACAAAGATCTATTATTAGATCTAAATCCCATAAATCTTGGATATTTTTGTACCATGTAATCTTTGATAGATTATGGTAGGGTATTTTGGCCGATTTGTTGAAGGATTTAAAGGATTTTTATGAATCTTGTAAGGACATGTGATCTTTATCATATCTTACATAATATCTCATCAAGATTTTCCTTAGATTGCAATATTATTTAGGTACAAAAGAAGAGATTTGGGACATGTGAGGGAAATGGGGACGGTTTGGGGGTGGTATTAGTGGGGTCCACAACACAAAATATTTGCTAAATAATATGTTAAGTTTAATTCTTTATCGTTCGGGTGTCGTTCGGGTATTTTTCGGACTTTAACCACGTGTTATTCGTTCATTAAAAGTGCCTCTAATAACCCTTAAACATAGTCTATTTTAAGTGTTGATTGGTTATATAGGCTCTTGTCGGGTGAAATTATAAGTTATACGCGCACCGGGTGCGGTACGCGCACTTTATTCGCTACCGGGAGATTTGTATGAAAAGTTTTCACTTATGGTTTTGGAGTTCCAAAACTCATTATATTTTGTGAAAATATCCTTTATTTTATATCCTGGGTGTCCGGGATCCTTTTCGTTTATTTAATTTTTGCCGGGTAATCGCCAACGTCCGTACCGGACAAGTTTATTCGCACATGATCCTATCATGCTTCATCATTAAACGTGTGCATTCCTATGCATCTTATGGGGAATTTTCTATTCTCTACGGCATCAGTTAAATTAATCCAATTAATTTAAACATGCACTTAATCCGTTAATTACATATACTAATTACGTACGGAATCACATCGATTTTTGCCGGATGTTACAGTTTTGTAGTTGCTTTCCACTCATGAGAAGTTTGATTTCATATGCCTTTTTGTGCATTTATTTGTTTGCTCACTATCTTTTTATAAAGAGTAAATTCCTTTTTGAGTCCCTGAGTTTTCTTGATTTTAACTAGTTGAGTCCAACATTTTCATTTTTAACATTCTGAGTGCTTGTGTTTAATTTTTGTTATGGTTTGAGTCCAATTTTCTAACGTCGTTAACTAAGTCAGTTAACTATAAGGGTATCTCAGTCATTTTACACATAGGTACAACTCTGTAATGCATAAGGTATAACGTACAAGTATTTAATGCATAAATAAAATATAATATATAATAACACACACACACACACACACACTCTCTCTCTCTCTCTCTCTCTCACTTTCTCCCCCTGCACCTGCAACCCACCAAAACCACCACCACCACCGTCGCGTCACCAACCACCTCCAACCGGCCACCTCCACCTGAAACCCACCACAACCACCTGCAACCCACCAAACCCACCACAACCACCCTTACCCTTACCCCCAACCAGCCACCTCCTTTCCTAGCATCTGAAAACCCACCACAACCACCTCCTCCGTCCACCTGAACCCTAACCCCCAACCACCTCCTCCGTCCACCTGAACCCTAACCCCCAACCGCCCACCTCCCACCACCCCCAACCGCCCACATCCCACCACTCATAACAGAAACAATAGAAACAGAAGAGAAGGATAGGTGTTAATCGGGTATAAAAGAGGAGGGGTTTCTGTGAGGGTTGCCGGAGAAGAGAAGCTTACCGGAAAAAGGGGTGGCGCCGAAGATGGAGGCAGCGGCCGGAAATGACCAACTCCGATCACCTTCTCCAACGAGCTATTCCGACCGACCATTCGTCTTCTCCGGTTAACCCCTCTCTCTCTCTCACTTCTGCTTCTATCTTTCCGTCACTTTCTCTCTCTGCTCGTTTTCCTCTGTAAAGATCTGGTGGAGGGGGAAGGGTATTATCGGAAGAGGAGGATTTGGTCGGAGCTCCGCCGTGGCTCCGCCTTACTCAGGCATCTCTCTCTCTCTCTCTCTCTCTCTCTATTACTCTCTCAGATCTCTCTCTCTCTCTCTCTCTCTCTCTCTCTCTCTCTCTCTCTCTCTCTCTCTCAAGATATGTAAATGACTGAGATATGTAATAGTTATTTATTAAACATATATAATAAAGTATTTTAATAATTATTTATTTTTAATGGTAGGGGTATTTTGGTCATTTCATAAATATTAACAGAAAAAATCTAACAGAGTTATAAAATTGGACTCAAACCATAACAAAAATTAAACACAAGCACTCAGAATGTTAAAAATGAAAATGTTGGACTCAACTAGTTAAAATCAAGAAAACTCAGGGACTCAAAAAGGAATTTACTCTTTTATAAATGATATAAGGGAGAAAAAAAGAGAGAACGAAATTCCTACTAAAACTTTGCTATCTTAATGTACAGTTTTGAATGGCCATATGTAAGTATATGAATTTGTAACCTAACAAGACAGTCAACATCCTATTCACTCATCTTTAGGGTGCTTTATTGCTGTGTAGCTATTTACAGACAACCTGTATGCAGGCACCATTGATGTCCTTGCCAGTATACATGGACAAACCGTTTTTTTCAAACCGGTTCGGTTTGAAAACCGGTACGGGTTTTGGGTTTCATGAAAAAAATCGGTTTTTGATAAGAACTGGTCCGGTTCCCAAACCGGTTTTTAGAAGGGAAAACACCCTTTGGTTGGGACCGATTAGAACCGGGTTCGAAACCGGTTTTGAATAAAAACCGGTACAAAAACCGGAAAAAAAAAACCGGAATTGGAGCTGGGAATTTGCTGCAGTTACTGTTTAAAAAAAAAATTGAACATTTTCAACAAACCAAAGAATTACCAACATAATGTAACTTCAAAATACGATTTCATTGATTCAAAACCACGACAAAAAACATCGAAAGTAAATGGAATACGAAGATAACAACGAAACATAATAGAAAACATCGAAAACCGGTTTTGAAACCAGTTTTTTTTTTTCGGTTTTTTTTCCCGTTTTTTTTTTTTTTTTTTTATCATCGGTTTGTAAACCGGTTTTTTCCCAAATCGATTTTAAACCCGGTTTGAAAACCAAACCGGTTTCCAACCCTAACTAACCAATCAAACCTACATTCGAAGCAAACCCGAACCATTGGGTCGGTTCCTAACCGGTTTGAAAAAAAACTGGTTTTTACCAAACCGGTTTACCTGTTTTTTTTTTCGGTTCGGGTCCTCCAACCGGTTTTTTGTACATGTCTACTTGCCAGTCTGGTGGTCTATGGTGATTCTTGTGCTATTCTTCAGGTAAACAGATTGCAGAAAGCACATAAAAATGTGGGAAGACAACAGTTGGCATGTTCATATGCTGCTTAGTTTGTATACTTCATGAAATATACAGGTAGTTACTATTCTTTATTGTTTAATAGGCCAAATTAATGTTTAATTAAGGGTGTGTTGTCGGAGTACAACAGGTTTGAGTGATATTCTCATAAGAATATATGCATTTTTTTTTACAAATGATAACATAAATCCATTCTTGATGGTTTCTCGCACTATATTGATTTTTTCCTTTATTAATTGAAAGTAATTATTTCGGTTGCTCTTTCATCTCACTTGGTTAATATTGATGTATGCAGAATAACAGTAGCACCATGGTGTATCTGCATATGTTGAATTCTCGTGAAGGTTAAAAAAACAGCTACATAGTCGTTTTAAAGGTGTTATATTTATAATGTGTTTTAGTTAGATTGTGGTATGCTTCTCTAGCCTTTTGTTTTAGGGCAGTCTCTTAGAATTTTTGTTTACATAGGATTTTTTTTCTGAACTTATACAACTGGGCCAAGAACCATTAGCATATCCTATGCAATGTAGTGCTCTCAAATCTGCTCTTCTCTTAGATGGTTCAGTCACACCCTTTGATTTTTGATTATACAATTGTGATTTTGGGACCTGTTTATTGGTAGTTAGTTCTCAACATTTCTATTACGTTGACAATAAGTATCATTCTTCTCAAGCGAACTGGTTGAGTTATGTTTTTCTTACGGTTCTAACATGGCAATACTCATTT
The DNA here is from genome assembly GCA_030844895.1 of Ambrosia x helenae. NCBI lineage: Eukaryota > Viridiplantae > Streptophyta > Magnoliopsida > Asterales > Asteraceae > Ambrosia > Ambrosia x helenae. The sequence continues at coordinate 99,830,376 of CM061228.1, read as the reverse complement.
TTAGCAGCCATTTAAAATTCACAACTTTAGTTTCTCCTGCTCATTAATTTGTAGGTATTAAAGGGGCATGTTGTGAGTATTTATCAGTATGCTGGTCTTTGGCTTGGATCAATACTCCTAAGGTAGGGGTCAAAGTCAAATTTAGTTATGACCAGTCATTGTGCAATGCAGCATAGTTTTAATCAAAGCTCTTAAGAACATAGGTTAAAGCTACGATTTTTATCAATGGGGGTTAAAGTTTATAGGTCCAGTTCAAGAGGAGGGAAACAATCCAAGTAAAGAGTTTACTCAAAGTGGCAAATGGTACTAAGCAAAAAGATGGGAAAACAACTTTGGCAAAGGGTACATGTTCATAAGCCTTGGGACAACTCACATAATAGCATAATTTGGCAGCTTATTTGTTAGCAATGTGTTTTTACAAGATTTGTTTTAGTTCTTTTATATTTGTTAATTTTCAGTTTAACGAGTTTTCAGGGTGAACATTTATTTTGACTTCAATTTTTTTCATATTAGCAAATAGCAACATGATTTTCGTTGCCAATATGATTTGATGTAGTGCTATGACGCTGAAGTTACCGTTCACCAGACCTATTATACACAACGAAACAATGATGTTAAATTACTACAGCTAAATAACAAATTTTAAGTTAAAATATATGGGATTTAGTCAACTTCTACGCATACTAATCTCAGTTGAATAAGACATTATCTGGATCTTTCATTATATACGTAGTTTAAATGTTGTAAATTAAGGTTATCTGAACCGTTATTGTAGGCACATTTGTAAACACAGAACCTTGAAAAAGGATGCTATATGAGGCTGATGTGATGTCCACTGTCAAACGCAACACGCTAATGTCTTAGACTATAAGGAGTGGTGTGTAGGGGGGGGAGATGGGGATGAAGCGCCATGTGGCACTTGTGTGACCCATGTGGGGGGAAAAATTGTGGGGAGTGGAAGGGGGGAAGGAAATAATATTATATTGTGTTAAAGTTAAAAAAAAATATCTGCCCAATCAAAAGGCTCCACCTCACACCCAAGCCCCGCCCCACGCCACTCTTCTTCTCCACGCCACCCCCTTCCTGCCCCTCTTCCCGCCCCCTTGGCGGCGGTGTTCCCGCCCCTTCAAGCCCTTCCCGCCCCTTTCCCCGCCCCCACTCCTGATGGCAGACGAACTTTTTATGGAGATACATGATAATTCGGTTTCGGCTTCAACACAGTCATCAGTAAGTAATTTTTATTTTACTTTATTGTTGGTTTTTAGTGATTTGTTGTACTTTTATGTTATTTAATTTTTATGTTTTATGTTACATTTAGGTTATTGTTGATAATAAGCAAGATGGTGAACCTACACAGTCTACAGTTGAGGTATACTATATGTCTTATTCTAAATGTATGGTTTAATTAGCTGGTCTTTGTTTAATGTTTGGTTTGTTACTTTTAGATTATTGTTGACAACAATCCAGATGACACCCTCTTCCGATCTGAATTAGAGGTATACTACATGTTTTATATTAATATTATGGATTTAGTTAGTTGAAATTTGCTTAACGATTCACATTTAGGTTACTGCTGATAAGGAGCAATATGGCAGCCTTGCCCAAGTTGAAGTAGAGGTAAAAAAAAAAAAATTATTTGGATTGCGGTGATTTTTTAGTTTTAATATAATACAGGTTGGTATGTTATTTTCAGGGTATCGTTTCTAAGGAACAAGAAGGCAATTCTAGCCAAGCAAAAATAGAAGTAAAATATTTGTTCTTTTCATCTTAGTAAGTTAGTTACTTTTTTATAAAAAGTAACATGTTGTTTATTTCTTTAATTAGTGTGTTGTTAATGACCAAGAGGGTGAGGCTTCCCAAGCGAAAGATGAGGTACATGATTTGTTTTCATATGAATTTATATATTTTTATTTTCTAAATGTGATTCATTCGTCTATATGTTTTGTTTGGGGTGTTAACAATAACGTGCCAGTGAGCAAGTCTAGCAAAGCAAAAATAGAAGTAAAATATTTCTTTGCTTTTTATGTTAGTAAGATAGTTGCTTTCATACAAGTAACATCTTGGGTTGTTTCGTGTAGGGTATTGTTGCTCATGACCAACAGGATGAGGCTATCGACGTGAAAGAAGAGGTAATGATTTTATTTATATGATTTTAGATATATTATTTTCTAAATGATCTTCATCCGGTGTATGTTTCGTTTAGGGAATTGTTAATAACGAGCAAGAGAGTGAGTTTAGCCAATCTAAGGTATTAGTACAAAATGGTGACAACAATGTGCCTAACTCAACAGTTGTTGGCCATTCAAATGTTAAACAAACAAAATTGAGCTACAAGAAGAGGCTGAGAAATCATGTCGAAAACATGCAATGCGATTCCAAGAAGTAGATCATGTTTGTGTTCAATCACTACAACAAAACAGAGCAATAGCGGCCACATAGGTCGCCGTTATTGCTAACGCGGGTCGCCGCTATTGCTAATAGCGGCGACTGTCGCCGCTATTTGTCCTGTCGCTATTGCCTTGACGCTATTGCTCCTTGTGTGGCCGCTATTGCTTGTGGTCGCCGCTATTGCTCAACATCAATAGCGACGACATGCCGCCGCTATTGCTTGTGCCACGTCACTTCATGGCCATATTATTAGCGGCGACATGTCGCCGCTAATAACTTTTTTTTTTTTTTTTTTTTACCTGCTGATTTTAACCTAAACATATACCAAAAAAGCATAAAATACTAAAAAACCGAAAAAAGCATAAAATACTAAAAAACCGAAAAAAGCATAAAATATTTTACATACGTCCCACCTACATATCATAATCATCATCATAATCATCCTAAAATCGTTTACATTACCATACTAAACACATAATATCCCACCTACATATCATAATCATCATCATCGGTGTTATCATTCCCTTAATCTTCTTCATGATTTTGGTTTCCCAAGTCCGGTGTCGCAGTATCTTCAAGCATCGCCCGGATTATTCCATTTCTAAATTGCGGGTTTGCCAACAAACTCGCAATTTGCTCCTACAATAACATCAACAATAATCAATTTTTTCAAAACTATAAACACATAACATCAACACCAATCAAATGGGTCGCGACTACAAACATATAACAATTGGGTCAAAACTACAAAAAACATTTAACAAATGGGTTAACACTATAAACATATACCAAATGGGTCAAAACTATAAATATATACCAAATGGGTCAAACCTACAAACATACCAATTGGGTCAAAACTACAAACACATACCAAATGGGTTAACACTATAAACATATACCAAATGGGTCAAAACTATAAACATATACCAAATGGGTCAAACCTACAAACATACCAATTGGGTCAAAACTACAAACACATACCAAATAGGTCAAACCTACTAACATACCAATTGGGTCAAAACTACAAAGATTTACCAAATGGGTTAACACTATAAACATATACCAAATGGGTCAAAACTATAAACATATACCAAATGGGTCAAACCTACAAACATACCAATTGGGTCAAAACTACAAACACATACCAAATGGGTTAACACTATAAACATATACCAAATGGGTCAAAACTATAAACATATACCAAATGGGTCAAACCTACAAACCTACAAACTTGTTTCCCTTTTTTTTCAACCATTGCGTCTTCCGAATCTTTAGCTTTTCTAAGTCTGCCCGTACATTTGGTGTGTCTTTGCTCTTATCGTTCATTAGAAGAGTACCAAGCAAACTGTCGCACACATTTTTCTCGATATGCATTACATCTAAGTTGTGTTTCAGCTGCAGAGAAGACCAATACTCAAGTTCATAGAATATGCTTTGTTTAGACCAATTCAACTCGAAGTCTTGCCGATTAGGGTAAGCACCTCCAAATTGTGGATGCTTGCCTGGTAGACGATCGAGTAAAAGAGCATGTTGAGCATCTATGTCAGCGGGACTAAACTGTCTCGGGGGGGCTCTTGTCTCGGGTGCCCCGTTAAACTCACAACTCATTCTCCACGGATGGTCGGCATCTAAGAACCGACGATGGCCTACATACACACATTTACCTATTACACGCATTGAGGAAGTATCTTCGTTGCAAGTCGAGCATGCTTTGTATCCCTGCCCGCTCCAACCTGATAGACTACTACGAGCTGGAAAGTCGTTTATGGTCCATAACAACGCTGCCTTCATTGTGAAGTATGTGTCTGTCGCTGCGTCTTTAACACGTACACCTGACTGCCACAAATCCTTAAGCTCATCCACCAACGGCCTAAGGAAAACATCCATGTCCTTCCCTGGGGATTTAGCGCCAGGAATCAACAAAGTCAACATGAATGTGGACTCTTTCATGCATAGCCATGGAGGGAGATTATATGTGGTTAGTATAACCGGCCAAGTGCTATGAGTCGTACTTTTGTTACCGAATGGATTAAAACCGTCAGCTGTAAGCCCTAGACGAACATTTTGAGGTTCCCTCGAGAAGTTGGGATATTTTAAATCAAATTCCTTCCATGCAGATCCATCAACCGGATGACGCATAATACCATCTTCTGATCGTCCGGTATTGTGCCATATCATATCTTTGGCTGTGTGCCTTGAGCAATACAAACGCCGTAGTCTGGGGGTCAAAGGAAAGTACCGTAACACCTTGTGAGGCACCTTCTTGCCATTTGTGTCCTTATTGACCCACCGACTCTCATTACAAACCGGACAAATCTGCAACGATTTATTTTCCTTCCAGAAGAGAGCACAATCATATTTACACACGTCTATCATCTCATATCCTAGCCCAATCTTCTTTAATGTTTTTTTAGCTACGTAATATGAAGCGGGGACCCTGTTACCCGGTGGATGTGAAGATTGCAACACCTCGAGAAGCTGATCAAACGAACCATTAGTCCATTTGTTCCTTGCCTTGATATTCATAAGCTTTGATATAAAGTCAAGGGAAGAAAAATTAGTACAACCAGGATATAATTCTGATTCGACTTCATCTATCAGGGATTCAAAATCATTAAGAACACCACTACTCTCTTCACCCTCCAAGTTCCCTTCGTTAAAGTCCGTATCCTCTTCCATACGCTCCCCTATAAGGTCTTCAATAACGTCATCCATATCATTTCTTCGCAAAACGTCCTCATCTACAACTACATGGGGGCGGATTGAATTTTCACCATGATAGGTCCATGTCGTGCATTGCCGATAGAAACCCAATATACGCACATGATATGACATTTTTGTGAAGGGTATTAAGCCAGAATTATGACACTTATTACACGGACATCTAATTTTGCCTTCACCGTCGACATATTGTTTGCTCATCTCGATAAAAGAATTCAATCCTTTAATGTAATTAGGATCCGAACGTTGCAATTTAATCCAGCTTTTATCGATCGACATGATGATGTGACTGAAACATAATTTGGGTTTGAGGCACGATAATTTAAATGAAACATATTAGTGGCACCTAAAGGGTAGGCTGCTAAACCCACTTTTTGAATACCTTATCTCATATATGAATGTGTATTACATGATTGTTTGTTTAAGAAAAATTTGACAGCATTTCCCCTTAGCCCCCAAGTATATAATATAAATATATACCCGAGGAGCAAAGAGGAAGCGCTAACCGAATCTTTCAAAAACAAACAATCATGTAGTACACATTCACATCCTAAATGAGATAAAGTTTTCAAAAAGCAGTCCCAAAACGGGGACTACCCGAAATTAATTACTAAATCAATTTCGGGCGGGTATTTCTAAGCTCACTATGTTTTAAATGATGATTTAATTCCGGGCATGTATTTCTAGTTTTATGATGTTTTAAACAAATATTAAACTTAATAGATACATAAACATACAATAAAATTGGTAAAAAACAAACAAAAAACAAATTTTCAAAACCATACCATACATAAACAATAATATAAATATTAAACAAAAAGATAACTATTAGCGGCGACTAACCTTTTAAGTTGGCTCGATCCGATTCGGTTGTTGGTGACGGTTGTGGTGGGGTACTTCTCTACAACTCATATTATAAGAAAATAAAAAAGTTAAAATATATTTTAAAAGAAATAACAAAAAACCTTTTATATATATCTAACAATTATAAATTGGTACACCCATTCAACATCCATAGTTAAAACCCCTAGTAAACAAATGCATACTAACCTAAAAGCTTTGACTATCTAAGTAACCAAAACTTAGTCTACCTTACCACAGAGTCATCCGCAAACAAAGTCTACCATTTTTTGTTCCTAAAAACAGAGTCTACCTTAAAACAGAGTCATCCACAAACAAACATTTTACCCATAACACTCACAGATCAAACATTCAACACCCTAAAAACCATGTAACCAAAACTTAAAGATTTAACCCAAACTTACTCACAGAACTTTACTACCAAATTTATATCATCCACAAACACACATTTATGTATCACAAATAACAAAAAAAAAAATTATATATTAAAAAGAGTTAATTGAGGGTTCAACTATAAAATAACTTTGTATTTGAAAAAACGACACATATTAAAATCATAGACATCATCACAAAGATTCTCACTCAGACTTGTTACCGAATTCTAACAAACTTAAAAATATAAAAATATTGCAAACTTAAATTATCAGCCAAACATCAATGAAAAACTTGTTACCGAATTCTAACAATCTGCATATAAATCATAACCATCAATAACTTAAACTACACATGTATCTATCTACCTACATAAGCCAATGAATGACACATAAAAAATCATTAAAATATAAAAAACATATAAACTCAATTTATCAATCAGCTAAACCAATAAAGTGAAAGAAAAATCAATAACAAACTTGTTAGCCATTTCCAACTATCTGCATATAGATCAAATCAATCAATAACCTTTAAACAACAAACAAACAATATATAACCACAAATCACAAACTTTAAATATATGACTAAATAAAAAATGATAATAATAATAATAATAAACCTTGACAAAGTTTCCAAGAGTCTTAGTAGACCCACTCTCACTTTCACTCGAGATCCATCAAATACCGGTGGTAGAGAGGAAGCAGAGAGGGTTTTGGGTTGACTGGGAAGAAAGGGAGGTGCGGACGGAGGTGATGAACGGCGGTGGTTTTTGGCTGTGGTGATGCTGCCGGCGCGGAGAGGAAGCAGAGAGAGGGTTTTGGGTTGAGAGAGGAAGAAAGGGAGGGATGGAGGTGATTACCGGTGGTAGAAGGTGGTGGAGAAGGAGGTGATGGAGGTGATGGAGGTGATGAACGGCGGTGGTTTTTGGCTGTGGTGGTTTGCCGGCAGAGAAGAAGCAGAGAAGGGTTTTGGGGTGATTGAGAAGAAAGGGAGGGAACTTTGGGATTTATTTCCCGGTTAGAGCAATAGCGGCGACATGTCGCCGCTAAAGGTGTCGCCGCTATTGCTCTTTTGTACTATTTAATCACAGCCATTGGATGCTTTTGTCAACCGACGATCCAGATCTGTTTCTTTAAGTTTGACGCGGATTAGGGCAATAGCGGCGACGTCGCCGCTATTGCCCAAATTTCTTGTAGTGAATTATGTTAACCAACTTTCTATGTTTAAGTTTCTGAGTTTAAAACTACTTGCTATGTTGGTATGTTTTGTGGATTAAGGCAACTTTCGTTTTGTAGGTTTTGGTATTATATTTAAACTTTTGTAGTAATGTTGGTGTGGTTGGTATTAATGTTGTCACACATTTTGGTTCATACCAAGATTTCATATATTTTTTTTAAACAAAACAAATAAATTAGTATTTGTTTTTCAATGGCTGATTTCATAAATAATATATATTAACAAACTTTTAAAATTGATATACTTTAAGATTATATAGAGATTAGTTATCGACATTCGCTTATTCAAAATAATAACATCAACCCAAATATACTTTCACGCTTTTCTAATCCTCGTTCGAAAACCCGTCCCAGCGGACGGGTATCTCACTAGTTTTATTTTATTTTCCGATTATAATAGTCAAAATTTACATACCCACCCACCACCTTTTTTTTTCCTTTCCAATTGTATAATTAAATACTCTATTGTATATAGGTAAGTTGTCATTTGTGACCAATCCAATTTTGCACTCAATCCATTGCTTGCATGATCACTTCATAAACCATCAATTTGCTAACCAAAATTCATTTGTATCTAATCCAATTTCCATAAAAGTATTGAATCAATCTTTGTTAACAATCCAAGAAGATGGTGGTGACAACAGCGGTTGGCCCGGCACCGGAGAGGTCGAATAAGAGGCAAACCGGTGGGTTTGTGGATGAGATGAGGTCTGTGGCCATGAAACTGCATAGCAAAGATCAATCTAAGGAAGGTGAAAAAGAAACTCAAGGAAAACCATGGCCTAAATGGGAACCAACTATTGATGGTTATTTGAAGTTTTTGGTGGATAGTAAATTGGTTTATGAGACTCTTGACAAGATTCTTGATAAAGCTGATTTCCCTGAATGTGAGTTTATTGTTTTTATTTTATTTATTTATTTTTATTCTATTATAATTAGATTAGGATGTGTATGTGAGTTTATTATTTTTATTTTATTTATTTATTTATTTATTTATTTTTATTCTATTATAATTAGATTAGGATGTGTATGGTCCGGTTCAGTTGGTTTTGAACAAATTTTTAGGCCAGACCGGTATTCACGGTTTCGGCTAGTTGGATTTTCTTTTTAGACACGGAATCCGTAGCTTTGATGATTGAAAGTTCAGTTTCAGTTTTATGGTAAAGCTTTTAAAAACACTTTTAAACGTAATAAAGAGTTTATCAAGACAAGGAAAAAAAACACCTTTATATAGCATGGAATTGGTTAATTTAGAACTACATGTAATATACTTAAATTTTTAGATTATATTAGATTTTAGATTCCTATCCGCAGGTTTTTTTTTTTTTTTGTTTTTTTTTAGAAGCACCTAACTCGGGAGGTCATGGGTTCAAGTCCCACAAATAGTAGAAATTTGCCGTTAATAAAAAAACAATGTTTTTAGTAACTTGGCTGGTTCCAAACTATAGACCAGACTGTGAAACTCGGTTTTTCAAACCGTACACCGAGCCATATTAATCTGAGTCTGGGGACGATTTAGCTCGGTCTAGACGGTTCAGTCAGTTTCTTGTTTATACATTTGTTCTCACAAATCATAAAAATTTCACACAAGATTTTGTTTTTGATGAACTGTTGGCATGCAGATGCTGAGTTTAGGAACACAGGGCTGGAAAGGGCAGGAAATCTAGCAAAAGATCTGCACTGGTTCAAAGAACAAGGTCATGGGATTCCTGAACCTTTGTCACCTGGGCTGGACTATTCTCTTTATGTTGAAGAACTGTCAAAGAATGACCCACCAGCTTTTATCTGCCACTTCTATAATACATACTTTGCACATACAGCAGGTGGTCGGATGATTGGAAAAAAGGTTAGATTACACCTGCAGTCTTACCGCAGAAACTGATTGAACCGCTCAAACCACAAAAAGTCGGCTGGTTTGAAGTATATTGGGTCTGGTTCATGGTTCAGTTTTAACGGTTTGATGGTTTACGGTGTAGTTTGTAGTGTGAAACTTAGAACCGGCCGAGTTTCAATTTTATTTTTTATATATACATATATAATGTTTTAGAAATACAAAGATATGTATATACTTTTAAACACATTTTTAGATGATTTAAAATTAAAATAATTTTTTTTATTTTATGCAGGTAGCTGCAAAGATCTTAAATGGTAAGGAACTAGAGTTCTATAAATGGGATGGTGATCTTTCCCAACTACTACAAAATGTCAGGGAGAAGCTGAACAGAGTTGCTGAGGTATTTCCAAAGTCAAAGCTATTAAATTTTAATTATAATATTAATAGAAAATATTAAATCTTAGTTCATTTTTTATTTTCTGCAATAATTTTACCACCAATTCTTCCGAATTAGAAGCTGTTGATGTTAACTTCTTGATAAAATTCATCCGATTTTGTATCCACAAAGTATCATGTATGACCTATAAAGTCAAAACTGTGGTTCTGTTATGACCTTATGATCTAATGCGGTTTTTATGCTTTAATCAGAACTGGACAAGAGATGAGAAGAACCGTTGTCTTGAAGAAACTGAGAAATCGTTCAAATTCAACGGTGAGATTCTTCATCTGATCGTGGCATGATCATGAATGAAGCTCGAATATTGTTGCTTTGAATGATCTTCCAATGTATAAACATATGCTAAATATTTGTACATAATCTTTTTCTTGTATAAAGCTTTAAATAATATAACTTTATAAGGGACTCTTTCAACATGTGAAAAGCAAATGGTTTTAACAATTTTTACCCAATGACACCATCCGCAGTTATAACCAACCTACAGCCACCTTATGTTGTGGGCGGCATAAGCTGGTTGTGGATGGTGTCAATGGGTAAAACCAACAGGCCAACATCATAGAATACAACTGATTCAAAGATTGTGTTTCTTGAGTCTTTATAAGAAAAACGAGAACATACCTTAGATCTTTAATAGAAAAACATAACCAATTACATAGACCAGCCCCTAAACCGGCTCCATTGCAGAAGCCTTATTCTTTTTCTTGATTTTTCATTTTTGCAAATTAAAAAGAAGAAATGTGGTAAATAATTTGAGAAAAAGAAGGTATTTTCTTGAACCCAATTACATTATGTATACAAGAATACAACCATGTCATGAACTGAGTTGTGCCTTTTCTAGAGTAGTAATGTCTAAATCAAGAGCATGGGATTTGACTTGGTACAAAACAATTGCTTTGTATTCAGTCATTTATGCTCTGTGAAAACGATTGCAATAAGCCTGGTTTGACGCAATACCTGCACAACCTTTTATTCATTTATGCAATCTGAAGAGAGATACTGGTTTGACTTTTGGAGCAATAGGAGTTTGACTACTCTTAAAACTCAAAACAAGTATAAAATTTCCATCACATTCAGCACAAACTATGCTATTTGGCTTGGTGCAATTTTTTGTGCTATAAGCAGTCTGCAAAACCATCATGAGAATCGTTCCAAGGACAGACGTAAGCTTAACGAAACCTCTAGTTACCTGTTTGGTTTGAAGAATTGGAATACACAGTTAAAAGATATTATGTTTGCTCGATAGACATTTCTTCCAAACTGTTTGGAAGTATTATGCCTCATATCAATAAGTCTGGAACTACGAGTTCCGAATCCCATAAAACATTTAGCAGACTAAGCAGGTCATATGTCCACAGTCGTGAGCTCCGGATATCCACGTCACTATGACATGACAAAGGTCTGGTGAATGGTGATATTATGTGACCACAAGGTAAGCGGGAACCATTACCGACGTTACTATGATATGTCACCTTATGCAGACATCAAAGAAAAAGATCCCCAATCGACGTTCTACCATGTCACCACTATTACAAGGCTCTAAAGCCCATCCAGGAGATATTTTGTAGCAACCACATTCATATACATTTGATCATAATTTTTTTGCAGAATCCCACTCTTAAACAACATTGAACTAGTTTTATACCTGTCCGTTGGATGGGTTCTACAATAAAATGTTGGATGATTGTACAATAACTTATAAAATTTATACTTGTTTACTTTTTTTTTTTGCTACCACTTCAATTTAAAACAACTTTTGTATATGAAATTATATACAAAAGCTTGAAAAGCACACATTTACCTTATCTAACATTTGTATGTTGTAGATAACATTTTTTAATATAGGATATGAACATTGTTTGTATTTGTTTGGGTGTTACCTACGTATATAAAAACATTATTACAATGAAACTGATACATTAATAAACTAAAAAATGACCTAAAAAACAACTGATAATTTATAAAATAATGCCAAAAGTAAACAACTTAATTTCAAAATAACAACTAATAACCAAACAAATGAAACTAAACATACTCTACCTTGTATCACATATTAATAATGTAAATAAGAACATGTTCGTATTGTAGCACAACATCGTTTTACCTTAACATTCCATAACAACATAACAAATACGTACAACAATCAGCCACTATCATCTCTTCCTTGTAAAGGAAAATTATAAAAAACTTCTCGAAATACAACATTCCCAGTACGTTTGTTGGAACACTTTCCGCTATTGTCAACATAGAACCGAAGGCCGGCACGTGATGTTACACGGGATGCAGCCACATATAGTTGACCATGTGTAAAAGCAGGATTTACAAGATACGCACACACATGATTAAACGTTCGTCCCTGACTTTTAATAATGGTCATACCAAAACATACATTCACAGGAAACTGTCATCTTTTTAATGTGAAAGGCCAAGAAGTTGAGGTAGGTGTCATATCGGTTCTACAAATTAGTGTTTTATATTTGAAATGTGATTGTTATATATTATATGGGCCACGTTTATCACTTAGTCCACATTTAGAAATACCATACTACCCACGTTTGTGGTTATTGTTAAAGTAGTTCACATCTTTAAAGCATTGCATTGTGCCATTTCTTCCATGCAACCAGAATAGCAAACACACTTCAACAAAGAAACACTCCAACAATAAAAAAAAAATAAAGGAAATGTCCTCATCAACCCCAGATCCAAACCCCTCGAGTTTTGCCGCAAAGAATCTTCTGAAAACATGCTACAAAAAGGAATCCTTCGACGTAGCAACAATAAGGAACTGCGTCAGAATGATGACGCAACTGGTGATAGCAAACACTATGAAGATAATCCAATTAATCAGAGAATATGTAGACCTAAAAGAATGTGATGATGTTGACAAAATAGGCGACTACCTTCATGATCAACTCCAATTGAACCTCCATGTCGCTACCATCATCATCTGAACTGTATACATTAACCACCTCATCCCATTTCCACTGTTTAAGAGCTATTACATGCTTACGTTTTTCTATTTAAAACTCAGTCCTACACAATAAACAAAAAAAATGTTGAACTTCTATTAATTATCCGAAGAACGACACCCAAATAATTATTTACAGCCTTTATAGGTAAATAACTAATAAACCTCTTCATTAAATGCTCGTTCTAAAAGAGACTCGTAATCAGTAAAGTGATGGCCGAACTCAATATTAGGCAGAGTGGCACTTTCTTCCTTTCTTCCTACATATAGAACACTAAATGTTATAGAAAACTAACAATAAATACAATCAAATAATCAAGTAATACCGATTGTAAACATACATGTGCTAGTAGGTTTGCTTGGTGTTCCATCTAATACATGGTAAAAAATAAAGAAAACCAAATTAATAGGATAACCAAGGGAATTAGGCAACTCAAATAATGCAACACAATTGTAATGGAATATTACCTTTGCAGTTGGACAGCTTAGAGGTACAAATACAATGATGTAGTAATAGTATATTTGGGGTTATATTTATAGGACCTAAATCACAAACGTGTAGTTATTTAGAAGGGAGGGAACGGTTTTGAGTTAGAAGTTTTGTAATTTAGGGTGGATTGGGTAGTTATCACACGCATCACATTGTCACATCCAATAATATTGTGCCACCTCATTTCCATCACACTCCATTACAATTATCACTAAAACGGTAGGGTGGTCATCACACCGTGATGTGAGAGAGAGAGAGATTTAAAGTTAAAACCGCCAGTTAATGGTTAGTTCAAAATACCGATTTTATAGTTGTTACATAATTAAAATATTACAAAGAATATATTAAATAATCAATTTGCTTATATCTTTTAAGAGTTAAATATGTTTTAGTTACTTTACATAAATTTTATCTCCTTTATTACAATATTACGCCCGCCGCCCCACCTTGGGATGTATGTATTTTTGCCGCTGGTAGCAAGATGAAAGGGTGTGCATAGTTCGGTTCGGTTCATTTTTTTTAACTACTGGTTGCATTTCGTTTCCCGTTATACTAACGTTTTGGTTCGTTGATCAGCTATTTGCATTGTTAACAACATTACGTAATATCTAAAAAGTAAAACATATAATCTAATAACTATAAGAATCTTTTGTAGACGTTTACATTTATGTTAAAAATTTAACCTTTTAAATTAATATCATTCACATCAACCCAACTATCTAGAATCATGTCATCATATAACAAAGAACTTTATTCTTTAATGCATAAGAGTACATAATCCATTTTATATACTATAAGAACTATAGTACTCTAGTATACACTTTAGCATATGTATTTCACAATATAGGGCAATCTAAATGTATAAATAGCATGTACACAAGTTTATAGGAAAAAGAAAGAGCTTTAGTATTATTGTTGGGGTTATATTAATGAATAATTGAAGACAGTGGCAAAATCAACCTTTTTTAACTGAAGGATCGAAATATAAAGAGAAATTTACATTCACGAATGTAAATTTCTAACCTTTTTTTTTTCCGGGTTTGAGTTTGGAAACAGTGGCGAAGTTTGACCCGAAGGTTTGGGGGGTCGGAAGTCACCGGGGTTCGGAAGTCACTGATTTCGGGGGTCGAAAACCAGTTTCGGGGGGTCGAAACCCTATATTTTCAAAATTTTCTATACGGATACTATATAATCGGAACTTCTACGCGAAAATCCGGGGGGGTCGGCCGCCCCTCCCCGCCCCTACAAACCTTCGCCACTGTTTGGAAAGTATATTATAATAATGCTACCTGCATTAAGTAAAATAATGTGACATATAAAAAGTTAATAAAGTAATCATATTAAGAGGGTGTTTGTGATTGCGTTTTGAATCTGATTTTTAGATTTTTGCGTTTTGAAAACGCAAATAATCAGATTTTAGTGTTTTGGATTGTGTTTTGAAAACGCAGATGATCAGTTTTTTAGGCTACCAAAACGCAATAATCTATAAGCAGCTCCACCCCTGCTTTTCCAAAACGCATAATCTGTTTTGAATAATCAATCCCAAACACCCCCTAAGTAAAAATAGAATATAAGACTCAAAACAAATGCCCAACGACATCTTGGAGGTGAGATAAGACTTAAGGACTATAAGGTCCTGGGTTCGAATCTCACAAGGGGGTTTTCTCATAATTATGAGTTTCCTCCTGAATTGGTGATTTGGTGGTGGAATATGATCGCATGGTAACACTGGTGACATAATGATACTTCAGTGATCCGTGAGTGATTCTAATTGACCATTCAAAAAAAAAAAAAAAGACACAAAACAAATATTAAAATGAAAAACGCTAAATCCAAACGAACTAATAAAAATAGATAAAAGTTGAATCATTAATTTTCAAGAGCTGTTTATTCGTTTATTAATAAAAATAAAATAAAACTAATTTTCAGTGTGGATTTGGGCCAACTGATCAGGATTTGTTCCCACGTCAGGGTGGTGGTGTAGTGGTGGTGGACGGTGGTAGGTGGTGGTGGTAGTGGTGGTGGTGGTGGTGGTGGTGGGTGGACGGTGGTAGGTGGTGGTGGTGGACCGTGGTGGTGGTGGTGGACGGTGGTGGGTGGTGGTGGTAGTGGTGGTGGACGGTGGTGGGTGGTGGTGGTGGACGGTGGTGGTGGTGGTGGTGGGTGGACGATGGTGGGTGGTGGTGGACGGTGGTAGGTGGTGGTGGTGGTGGTGGGTGGTGGTGGTGGACCGTGGTGGTGGTGGGTGATGGTGGTGGGTGATGGTGGTGGGTGGTGGTAGTGGTGGTGGGTGGACGGTGGTAGGTGGTGGTGGGTGGTGGTGGGTGGTGGTGGTGGACCGTGGTGGTGGTGGGTGATGGTGGTGGGTGGTGGTAGTGGTGGTGGACGGTGGTGGGTGGTGGTAGTGGTGGTGGGTGGACGGTGGTAGGTGGTGGTGGTGGTGGTGGTTGGTGGTGGGTGGTCGTGGTGGTGGGTGAGGAGAAGACCTTTGAAGACCTTAGAAGACTTTGGTCCAAGTCTGCACCAAGAAGAGGTCAGGAAGAGCTTTTGGAGTGAAATGTCTTCCGAAAAACAAACAGTCTGCCTGCCCCAAACGTCTGCCCGCGTCTGCGCGACGCAGACAAAAGAGGTCAGAAGTGCTTCTGGGAGAAAAACAAACACCACCTAAATATTATATACGATAGAACCTTTTTCTTTTAACATCAATCATCGGTGTTTTATAACAAAAAATAAAAAATATCAACGGTATTTCAATAATAAGTAATACAAGTAAGTGCATAAAACAACCCAAAACGCTGCATAAAACCGTAAAAGAACTGCATAAAAATAGTACAAAGTAAGAGGTAGGTCCAAGGACCAAAACATTAAGGTGAGACTTTATTAACTGTTGAAGCGAGGGTTTGCGCGGTTACAGATTTTAAGGCTAAACATCAAGATTTCATTGGTACTTTCCGATCAAAATTTCCTGCGATCCTGTCCGTATAAACTGAGCGGTTACAGATTTTAAGGCAGTTACCAAAAACCATGTAGGATGACACTTCCTTCACAATTTCATCATATCTTGCCTTTGAGTACTTGGGAGTGGTTGCATCCATCTACCAAAAGAAGTGAAACAAATTAGCCATATTAATTGGAAACTGATAGTAGATTCAAATTAAAGTTATATTTTTAACTCCAGTCCACCACCAAAAGGCAAAAACCATGTAAAGTATTATAAATATAATTCCATTTGAGAAAACCATGTAAAGCATTCTAGAATCTAGGCAAAAAGCCCAAGGTGTAAGCATACTGCATAAAAACTCTTCATACACATAATAAGACAAGTGTTATCATGTTTCAAATCCAATTGTTTTGTAACAATTAAAACTAAATGTTTTGAGTCAGCCAGCCCATATCAACAAACCTATTTTCACATGTTACCTGACCACTATTTAGCTTCGGCCTCTCTATAATCAGTAACAAAATTAGAAACAAAAATGCTAATAACAGGCAGAAAAAACAGCAACAAAATATCACCTTGTTACAACAGCAGATCATTTGCTTCACACCAAGAGTGAAGGCAAGCAGAGCATGTTCACGGGTCTGACCATCCTTGGAAATACCAGCTTCAAAACCACCAGTGGTGGAGTCAATAATCAGAACAGAACAATCAGGCATCAGCCTGTGAAGTACCAGTAATCATGTTCTTAATGAAATTACGATGTCCGGGAGCATCAATAACAGTGCAGTAATACTTGGTGGTCTCAAACTTCCACAGAGCGATATCAATGGTGATACCACGTTCACGCTCAACCTTCAGTTTGTCAAGAACCCATGCGCACTTGAAGGACCTCTTGTTCATCTCAACAGCTTCTTTCTCAAACCTCTCGATAACCCTTTTATCAATCCCACCCAACTTGTAGATGAGATGACCAGTCGTGGTCGACTTACCGGAGTCGACATGACCAATGATGACAACTTGTAGATAAGATTTCTGGAAACACGGTTAATAATAATATTAGTAAACTAAACCCACAAATATTAACAAAAATAACAGCAATAATACATTGCACAAAACTTTACATATAAACAATACCCTAAATTATGGCTAACCTAAAAACCGATGATTGATGTCATTAACATGAATAACATTTTTTTGGTCTACAGAACTTCACCACGAATGAATACCGCCGCTCCACTCAATACCCTGATATCTGCACACACGCATTTCATCGAGCAGTTGATAGACATTGTTAAATTTAATCTTTTAAACAAAATTGTCAAAATCAATAAGAAGTGTGTTAAAAAATCCGCACTTTCTGCCCAATCTAGAACCTAATGAATCAATTTAATGAACGATACCTTTTCTAAATTCATGTCTTCGACCGGTCCGCCCGCTGTGAATTACTAAACAAATATGCGTTAATAATAGTAAAGGAATGAGAAAATATGCTAATAATCATGTTGGACATTTAAGTAGAACCTTAAGTACCTTACGTGAAATTTGTTTGTATTGCCGACTTCATCATCATTAATTGAACCATCGGCTCCGACATTATGTTCTTCGCTCTCATCCAACTTTTTTAAGAATTCTTCAGAAGTTTTTCAATGCTAGTCGGCTGTTGAAGTGATCCATTTCTAATATGCTTTTGTTTGTTGTAAATGTAATGAGTGGGATGTTGAGGAAATTTTGTTGATATCAATTTCTTTTATACTAATTATACACCCCCACTATCCTGAAATATAGGATTTACCACAGTGAACATGGGCGAGAGAAGCATTCTTATTTTAGTGGGTTTACAAATAAATCAGCTCCTTAGAAGTCGAAACGTGGGTTAGTGGTGAAAAAAATAGGCGGGAACATATGGGAAGTAACTGCTCCGAAAATCCAAAAAATGTAATTTAGATGTCCAAGATCATCCGATTTTTTGATCTAACGGTCCAGTTTAAACCAAAAACGGTTATTTTTGGCTGGCGTCAATATTATATTAAATTACTAAAGATATAAGCAACAGCCAGCGAAATTAAAATAAATTATAAAATTTTATTCATCTGTAAACCAACATTTAGTACACTCTTTCAACTTCTGTACAAATAAATATAACACTTGACTCTCATCCAACAATCGCCTGCTACGATTAAACGATGAATCAAAATAGAAACGAATCAACCGAGTCGAACTTATCACAAGATATCTTCGGCTTTCTGGTCCGCAAAAAAGTTCTAATGAATCGTAATTCTACCTAACTTTGCAACTAATCTTTATTGAGTGCAATGAGCATCAGTAGCTTGTGGCACACGGTGAGTATTATTGGAAACCAGGCCTTCCTCAACTTAATCAAACAAAGAATGTAACAAGAAAAAACACTTTGATTAAAATTGAAAACCAATATTTGTACTACAAGAATCATTGAAACCTACGTAGACTAGAATTAGGAAACCAAATAATTCTAGAATAAAACTAATATAGATCCTAAATCTTTCTGCTAAAATAAAATAAACCGTTTTCATCCTCCAACTTTTGAGTATGAAAAGATAGTCTCTAACAAGTATGGAGCTTCACCTTTCATTCTTGACAACAACTTTTTCCCTTTTTAACACATGATACCCCCAACCCTGAACATCTATTTCATAAGCAACACACGTTCTTTCTTTGCACCAGTGGAACTGATCTTACTTGAAGTTATTTTCTTCACTTGACTTAAAAGCCATCTTTGCACCAACGATTGGAACCGCACTTTTGTTGAGACGTCCAACCAATTGCATCAAATTGAGCAAAGCATAAATGAGCTCGAGCATGAGAACAAGCAAAATAAGGTGTTTCGTGAACGAGCCTGAGCCTAAGAACAAGACTAAAAAAATGGCTTGTTTGGTGAACAAGCCCGAGTCTAAGATTGAGGAGGAGCCTAAAAGTTAGCTTGTTTAGTGAATGAGCCCACGGTTCACTTATTGAGCTCAGGCCCAGATTAACGATAAAAATTATGAAGCACTTGCTTTGGGCCTCAAAACTTGAAGGGCCTCATTGTTCAGCGAGCAGGAACTAGGAAGTGTGAAATCTAGGCCCATATGAGTGTTATGAGTGTAAAATGTAAATTTTTATTAAAATCATTTAGTTTTTTTCTTCTCCTTTGCATACATAGTGTTTAAGTTAGTTGGATTTATTGGTGGATTTGTATTTTTATCTTGTTCAATCTTGATTGTAGCGTATTAGTTAGATAACAGATTCCCATCATAGTTTGTATCAAGTTCTATTGATGTAAATAGAGTAAATAGCCATTTTCGTCCCTGTGGTTTGGTCCAGTTTGCCACTCCAATACAAAAGTTTTTTTTTTTTTTTTTTTTTTTTTTTTTTTGCAATCTCTTACCTGTGGTTTGGATTTTTTTGCCAAATTCGTCCTTTTCACTAACCCAGTTAAAAAATCTCGTTAGTGTCAGGGGTAGGGTTGTCTTTTTACCAGTCAGGGACGAATTTGGCATTTAAAATTCAGTTAACCTTGAGGGACTGAATTTGCCTAATGATGAAAGTTTAAAAATAAAGAAAAAACCCGCGGGTTGAGAGGCTTGAACCCGGGTCTGTTCTATGGAACCACACATACATAACCACTCTACAAGAAGCAAGTTTGTTGAATAAATTTGAAATCAAAATAACTTAAACTTAAATAAAATACATCATCTTCTTCCCCAAACTTAACTTTCAAGAACCCTAACCCTAGAATCAGATTCAACTAACCCGAATCGGACACGATTAAGCAACAATGATAAAGGGCTTTTACTCGGAATTAAACAACAATCAAAACGACATAAAAGTTTCGGACTTACAATGTGGCATACGGAAAAAAACAAGGTGCACATGTTCGAAGCTTTGCGTTGAGATTAACAGACCTTCTGGTCACGTTTTGATTTGTTTAAAAGTGGGTTTGTGATGCACAAAGGTTGTGTGATGTATTTCAATGATCAGTAAATAAGGTCGTTAGGCAAAATCGAACGTTTGATCTTGACATAAAGTTCCGACGCTTACCTTCATAAAACTCGATTAAATACACGATTAAAACGGATTAAATGTACGATAAAGACCAGGAATTGAACAAGAACAGATGGAGAAACGTTTTGGGAACATTTAAACGAATTAAAACATTCTTATAACCGGGTTTGGGTTGGCCGGAATAAAATCCGATGGTCGGATTCTGGCAAGAACCTACCGGAAATTTCAGGGGAGGGAAGAGCAAGTTTGAAATGCCAAATTCGTCCCTGACTTGTAAAAAGACAACCCTACCCTGACACTAACGGGATTTTTTAACTGGGTTAGTGAAAAGGACGAATTTGGCAAAAAAAAATCCAAACCACAGGTAAGGAATTGCAAAAAAAAAAAAAAAAACTTTTGTACTGAAGTGGCAAACTGGACCAAACCACAGGGACGAAAATGGCTATTAACTCATGTAAATAATAAAGTTATTGAATTTGTTGATATGTTTAGCTTTTGTGTAATTTGGTGCATAATTTGTTGATAAGATAACATACATAATGTTGATTTATTGTTTTGTATATTAACCATTTAAGTACTTAATGAATTCCCATCTTTAGAAGAGTCTATCATTATTACATCCATTTATTAAAGTTTTCTTTTGGACAAAAGTGCAAAACTCTGCTACCTTTAGGTCTTTAAATAAGTTGAGCCAGCCCTGATTGAGCTCAAGATGGATCGCAAGCCCAAGCTTGAGAAGAACCTAAAAACTAGCTTGTTTAGTGAACGAGCCCAAGGTTGAGAACAAGCCTAAAGACTAGTTTATTCGGTGAACAATCCCGAGTTTGAGAAAAAGCCTAAAAATTAGGTTGTTTAGTGAACAAGCCCAGGCTTTCATTTATTAAGGTTGAGCTGATTCATAAATGATGAGCCTAACAGTAAGCTTGTGAACATATTATTTATATAATTTTTATTATAATATATCCAATATATAATTACTTTATTATATGAGAGAATTACACAAAACGTCCTTTAATTAATAGCCAATTTGCATTCTCTGCTCTTTATGTTAATTTTTCACTCATTCTGTACTTTATTTTCGCAATGTAATACACCCTATGTCTTTAGCCTAACTTAGTTAAAAAAAAATTTGGTTAACTTTATTTTCTAACTTTACACTTTTAGCCCCTGTAGTTTTGATCGAACCCTAACCCTTGAACCCATTTCGATTGACCTCGAATTCGACCACGGTAATTAACGAAATCATAGGGCTATTATAGAACATCAAATTCCGATCAAAACCATGTATAATAATCGTACTGACCTGATTGTTTTTTAGGCTAAACCGAACGATTAAAATTGCGACTGGTTGATCTTGTTCTTCAAATTGCGAACGATTTGGTGGGTGTTTATGGTATATTTTTTTTTTCACAGAAACGGTCGACTAAGGCATAAGATGTTATAATAGGTTTCAATTTATCGTATAGAGGATCGGTTTGCAACTGGGTTTTTAAACGTTTAAAGAATTTGTCAATTAGATGGCAATCTGGAACCATTAACATTTAATATTGGAATGTATGGTGCGATTTAGAGTTGTAAACACATGGGTAGGTCCAGATTCAGGTTTGGGTGCGATTTGGTGGTGTAAGATCCATTTTTGTTAACGCGGGTCATCTTCGGTTCGGGTTTATGACCCGTTTTGTGATCTAGTTTGAATCAGTTGGATTCGATATAAGTTTTTAACAAGTTTTGGTCAGGTTTCATGTTTGTCGGGTTATGTTTTATGTGAATTCGCTTAACTTCGGTTATATATATATGTGTATGTTTATATATAAAATGAGTTTTTATAAAAACAATATATGTTTTTCATCAATCGTTTTACTTCAAAATTATGGTTTTGATCGGAGTTTGATGTACTTTAAAAGCCCTATGATTTCCTTTCATGTCGTGCCTTAGTTTCGTCAATTTAATTTGAGTTAAGGCTTAGGAAAACTACAGGGGCTAAAAGTGCAAAGTTATAAAATAAAGTTAACCAACTTTTTAACTAAATTAGGCTAAAGGACAAAGGGTATAGCAAATTGAGAAAATAAAGGATGGAATGAGTGAAAAATTAACAAAAGGGCAGAGAGTGCAAATTGACTATTAATTAAAGGACGTTTTGTGTAATTCTCTCTTATGTTAAAATTAACTATACGAAAATAAAATAACTAATTAATATATATTACTATATATTAATCTATACTTACTATAATAGGAGAGTCGTGAGTGACATAAGAAATGGTTAGAAAAGCTGATGTGGCAGCCATAGAGATAGGCCAACAATGTCTTGCTGATGATAAATGTGATGTCATTAATCAGCTTAAAATTATAATTAAATAATGCCACTTAACTGAACAGTGGTTCATAAATTAATTAAATATTGCCACTTGCTTTAACAGGGATTCATACAACTTTGGCTGAACAGTGGTTCATAAATTAATTAAATATTGCCACTTGCTTTAACAAAGGTTCATACAACTGTTCTCCAAAATTTGAGCTCCAAATTCAAATTCAAATTTCAAACTCAAAACCCCATTACACAACTATATAAAGGTATAATCTCTCTCACTCTTTCTCTCTCAAATAATTTACTGCTTTCTCTCTCTCCCCCTCTCTCTCTCTAATAATTTACTGTTTTCTCTTAAATTCTTAAATCATAACAGATGCTTCTCTCACACTCACGTTCAGATCGAAGGATTCAAGTATCAGGTAACCAAATTCTAATCGATCATAACAATAAAAAAAATTATCAGTTTGGTTTCCAATAACCGTCAATCTTTTGTCTATTCTATTAGCAACCAGAGTATTTAGGTTGAAAAGGTGTTGATTTTGGAAGATTCTTACCATCAAAGGAAAATATTAGTTGTACCATTACCAACAGTACAACAATGGCAACGTCAAACTCAAGATAGGTATGTCTTTGTTTTTTAAAGGCGTTTATGCGTTTGTTTAATGCGTCTTAGTTTTTTCTGTGCAACTTGTGTGTTTGATTAATTTGAGTCATGGTTGATGTAGTATTTTTGTGAATATTTTACTGTTACCAGATAGAGGCGTTAGCTCAAGCAATCAAGGAGAACACTATAGTGTTTTTCCAGATGGTGTCAGGCAAGACATTGATTGCGATTATACTTTTACGTCACAATGCTTATCTTTTGAGAAAAACGTCTTCGTTTACTGCTGTGTTTTTGGTTCCCGCTGTTGTAGTTGTCAACAGGTATGTTTGTTGAATTTGTTATTTCATGAGTTTGTTTTCAAGGTTTTTAGTTGAAGCATAACCATGAAAGTTTTTGGTTGTTCCATTAGCAAGCAAAGTATGTGAGGAAAGAAATTGAGTATGTTGATCTTTGAAGGTTGACCTTTTGAAGATTCTCACAGTCAAAGAAAAATATTATTTGTATCATTAGCAACGGTTCAAGAGTTGCGGTTTTTTGCAAGACTATTTCTTGAAGACTGATGGGTGTATAAAGAAACAAATATGTCTCTGTCTATTCAAGAGTGGTAGGCAAGATTATCTCAATGTTCAGTGGCGAAGCTTGACCCGAAGGTTCGGGGGGTCGGAAGTCACTAGTTTCGGGGGGGGGGGGTCAAAAACCAGTTTGGGGGGTCGAAACCCTATATTTCCAAGTGTACCTACGAAATCTTTTCAAGTGAACCTGTTTTGAACTTAAAACATTCTTCAGTTTCTAAAAAGTTATCCTCATATCAGGAGACTATACGTCTGTTCTGCGCACTTTCATTTACAGTAAATTTCATTATTTTTACACCATTCTATTTATAGTTACGTTCACACCTTATCTTATTATTCTTGTATTATTCTTTTATTGGTGGTTATTTTCACGCATTATTCGCAACTATTCTCGCACTAGTTATTAGTAGTTATTCTTACAACACTGGTTTCGAGCATTAATTTTAACTCGTTTACTTTCATTTTGTGCAAATTGTGCGATTTACTCGATTTACGTTATACTATTCTTCCAATCGAAATTTTATGCTATACTTATATACTTACATGAACGCATATTTGGTATGCATATTTTTTCTACTGTGAGCAAAACCCTGTTATACTTTACATTATTTTGTTCATCATCATGGCCAACGAACATACTAGTTGATAACTCGTATGAGATCTAAGCCAGTGCCCACGTACGACTCGGATTAGAGTATTTTTTTTTCAATCCGAGGGGAACTGTAACACCCCAACCGATGGCGGAATCATCGAGGTGTCACGTAGTGACGATTGTTCAAAAGCACATGGTACTAAAATGTAAATATATTATTGAATAATTTAAATTGTCTTACATAGATGAAATGGGAAAAATACAAAAGTCTGAACGAAACATGAAATTTGAAATAACTTATTAAAAACAAGCACTAAAATCCAATGCTATGGAACTAAGATCAAACTGCACCTGAAACATGTACAAAATAGGTTTTGTCAACATAAGAAATGTTGGTGAACATTCCTAGTTTTAATACATATAGTAAGTTGGAAAAATGGTATACAATTCAAGTGCAAAGCTACAGTGCAATTATGTAAACTATGTATCATACAAATGAGCGAAATCAATCCTGTGACTGTATAATGTAATAAATGAACGGCGGTGTACTTATCCAAATAATTGGATAATAACTTAACAATGACCATGGATTCTCCGATGAAAAAGGGGGAGAATCAACCTAGGCGGGTTGTCAATCCAATAGCGCTATCCAATGTTAAGATCGGCTTGTACAAGATTAATGACTTCACTAAGTACAAATGTATTCTACATGTAGTGTCTAAGCATAAAGCACGTTTGTAAGCAAATGCACATAGTACTAGAATTGTATTGTAAAAATGTGAACTTGTATGTGTAATTTGTATAAGTGTACATGTAACACCCCAAAAGTAAATAAAGACAAAGAGGGGATAGGAAATACTCACAGTTCGCGTAATAGCTTGAAACTCTACCGAACAAAGTGATGTGAATTAGGATTATCCCAAAGGATTAACCTAGAGGCGAACAAAACCCTTTAACCAATTTCTAGAAATCAACAAGGGTTCGTGTTGATTTGGGGATAGATTGTATGTAACACCCCAACCGATGGCGGAATCATCGAGGTGCCACGTAGTGACGATTGTTCAAAAGCTCATGGTACTAAAATGTAAATATTTGATTATTGAATATTGTTTTACAACATGTGATAATAAATACAAGACAACAAAAATAGAGATAATTGAATGATTTAATCTAAGTCCAAAGTCCTATGTGAAGCGTCAAGCAGCTTATCCTAAAACATGCACGAAAATAAATTTTGTCAACATATGATGTTGGTGAGTACTACCTAGTTTTGTACATATAGTATAAGTTTTGAAAGGTAGTACAATCCATGTGTCTAGCATTACCAAGGCATTATGTAAACACGTAAGTAACCAAACAAGACAAAGATCAAATGTAAAGTTTGTAAGATGAATTTGATAATGAGCACCCTAACACGTGTCAAGTCTAAAAGAGCACCATAACATAAGTTATGTCTAAATGAGCACCGTAACATAAGTTACGTCTATATGTAAAGAGCACCATAACATAAGTTATGTCTAGATGTATGATTTTGTATGTAAGCTACGTTCATGTTCAAACATAAGCACAAAGATAACAAGACACGTATATGAATTGTAAATGAATAAAAATGTATGTGTAAATGAATATGAAAGTTTTGTATACTTGTGCATGAATCACCCCAAAAGTTGTAAAAGCGAAAAAGGGGATAAGTAATACTCACCTTAGCAAGGTGGTAAGTCTTGTGGAATTGAATAAGTGTAATCCAACGTTGCCAAGTATCACCCTATGTATAAGGTAGCAAATAAGTCTAAGTCTATCTAGTTTATAAGTATTTTCTAGGGTTCCGAATTATGGATAAGTATTCGTTTGATTAATAAATTAAGCGTTTAATAAATAAGGGAAATTCGATAAATAAATAAACAAAAGTCTTTTTGTAAATTTTAAATCAAAGATGGCCACAATATAAAGTTTTAAGTGTGAAAATAATTTTTATAAAATTATTTTCTTATAAATAGAATATTAAATCTATTTATTTCAAATTGTCAAAATGTAACTTTAATATTTAAAAATATTAAAATTAAAGAATTTTTAAATTAAAAATTGTATTTCTGTTCCAAATGAATAGAAATAATTTATGTAAAATTTTGGTACAAAAATATTGAAAAAATGAATTTATTATGATTTATTTATGATTAAAACTAACAAAAATTGATTAAAAATATTAAATAAACGATTTTTCTGAAATAAAAATTATTTCAGAAATGTTTAATGTTATATAAACTCAGAATAATTTTTGTGGAAATTTATATAATCGTTTTGATATTTTTATAGAATTTTATAATTTTAAATGAATAAATTTGTAATATTTATAATATATATTAAATAAATTATTTTTGAAAAACTAAAAATTGGACAGCAAAGTTTATCATTGGAATAACATAAAATAAATTTTGTAGAATTTATAAAATAGTTTTAGTATTTTAAAATGATTTTTAAAATAATAAAGAAAATATAAGTGTAAAGGATAACACAAAAAAAAAGGTTGTTTATGGTGGGTCTCGAACCTGGGCCATAGGCCGGTTCACAGTTTTAAACAACAAGGAATCACCAACTGATCTGGGGATCAGTTTATGTTTGAACTTGTTTTGTTTTAAATTTAAACAGATACTGCCTGTTACACTTCTTCTTCCCCAAATCATAATATGATGAACCCTAGATTATTAATCAAGACAATCACGATCTAATAACAAAACTGATAAAGGGTTTTTATTTCCTGACAAAAACCGACCCTATATCAATAAATAACGGAGTTTGAGATGTATCTATGATGGTGAAAAACAAGCACACCTACTCGGTTTAAGGTACTTCAATTCAGCAAGCAATAGAGGTTGTGAGGTGTTTCTGATAGAGGGATTTTTGTATTCGGCTCCTTCTTATTCAACATATGGTTTCAATTTATACTAATTGCCATTAATTGGAAGGTTAATATCTTTGACTCATTTAGTCAAAACACCCGTTAATTAGGCTCAATCATGAGCTATATTTGAGTTACAATGAGATGTTATCAATGAAATGAGGCCATGTAATAATGAGATTAATTGGTTTGCAACGACTTGTTAGCATAACAAAATTTAAGTATGGGCTACCACTCATCCGAGGAGCC
This sequence comes from Ambrosia x helenae, assembly GCA_030844895.1. NCBI lineage: Eukaryota > Viridiplantae > Streptophyta > Magnoliopsida > Asterales > Asteraceae > Ambrosia > Ambrosia x helenae. Next base: position 99,802,871 of record CM061228.1, on the reverse strand, counting down.
TTTTAAATGAAATGTTTGTTTTAGTTGAGTGGATAAATGTAGTAGTTGTCTTTCATAGATCAACATGCAAATTTATAATACACACATGCAAGCAAGTTTATAAGTACGACAACCATTAAGTATAGGTGTTATCTTAGTGGCCTATAGAGATAGCTCATATTTGGCCAGCCATGTTCACGAGTATCATGAATAATTAAATGTTCAATGAATAGTCGCATTAAGGGAAAAATCAAGTTTCATGTAAGAAACGATGATGTTTTTAGAAAAATTCTGTAGGATCAAGTATCGAGTTTTTAGTAGTTTGATTTCATCAAGTCCGAATGTTTCAACAAAATGTAGAGTCTTAAATTTCTACGATTAAAATAAACATAACCAAATATGATAAATTTCCAATCTGTGTTCGTACACAATAGTATGCAAGGAAATTTCCAGATGTTATATTCTACTGAGTGCGACAAAATTGGGTACAAAATGATAATAGGATCAAGAAAATGAAAACACAAGTATTGGATTCTCGAGTCTTAGGAAGATTCCATCCATGGCTTAACCGGTGGGATTAACATCATCCTGACCGTTTGCTTCGTTGATATTGATATTGAAAGCTCGTCCATGTGTCACCAGGTTTACATTATTCAATTTAGGGCATCGAGGTCGCATGTGGTTAGGGTCTCCACAATGATAACATGCCCGACCGTTAGTAATCGGTAGTGGTTCCTGGGCAGCTGTTTGATGATTATCCTGTGTCCTAACCATTACTCGACAAGTGGTGACAAAGTGTCCAAACCTTCTACATCTAGTGCATTGAAGGCATGGAAGATTTGCAGGGTGATGATACTTTCAAGTGTTGCATTTGAGGATGGATTCCCGTGTAGGCTTTCTTGATAGGGGGTTGAGTCACCGGATCAACAACAACATGGTTCTGATCATCGCCCATTCGTTTCTTAGAGTTCGAAGCAGTAGTGGCGGCCTTTGCTAAAACAGTCTTAGATTGTTCAACAGCATTGGTGGTTTTCTCAGTAGACATCTTGGTGCCCTTCCTAACCAAGTTTCCTTTCCTTACGTGTTTGTCTGTTAAAGTGGCCGCAAGTTGGATGACTTCTTCCACCGTAGTAGATTTGCTTCCAGTGACAACGTCTTGAATCAGGTCGGGTAATCCCTCGATATATTTCTCGATTGCTCGAGAGACCGGGGTGACCATGTGTGGAACCAATATGCTAAGTTCATGATATCGAGTATTATACGCAAGATTCTCACCACTGTCTTGTTTGAGCTCACGAAATTTATCCTCCAGTTTCCTGATTTCGTTCCTAGGGCAGAATTTGGCGATCATGAGTTCCTTAACTTCAGCCCAAGATAAAGATAAAGCAACATCAGCGCCCCGATTGCGCTTTTCGCCGTTCCACCAAGTTAATGCTCCCTTTTGAAGGACACTAGTAGCATAGCGAACGCGGAGTTCATCAGGACACTCACTGTTCACAAAGGTGCTCTCCATACTTTCAAACCATTGGAGGAGGCCAGTAGCACCCTCCTCACCAGTGAATTTTGTGGGGTTGCAGGAGTTGAAGTGTTTGAAAGTGCACCGAAATTGAGTCGCACCCCCTGTGTTGGCACTATTAATATTCTGAGTTATCTCACTGACAAGGTTTGGGATCACTGCAGCAATTTGCTCAGCGACTAAAGATGCGAGGCGACGATCAGAACGTTGTCCAGGAGCACGTACAGTGCGTTGGCTGGCATCACGGAGCATGCGGCGAGCAGACGTCTATGAGGTAGTCAATGAATAATCATGAGATTAGAAAATGTAAGTGTATAATCGTACAGATGATTATGAAGGTATGATCTTGTAAGCAATATATGAAAATCATGATATGCAAAATATTGTATATGAAACGAGAGAGTATCATTGAAAAGCTTGCATAAGATGCTTGGAGTGCCCTTGTCTAGCTGTAAAGCCCAACAAGAAGGTTGACTTTTCAAAGGAATTGAACCCAATGGTGATCAAAGAAGACATGCTTTAGCCTATAAGTGGACACTCACTCCAGGAATCCCCAGGTAAGCATAACAGGTCCGTTATTGGATTTATGCGCTATGCTTGCCTATGCCAGAAAACCCAGTGTACATGCATCCACCCTTCCAGATTACACGTGTTCCATCACACTCATTAAAGCTCAACAACTTTGAAGGAGCAAAATAAGAGTAGGCATTATGCCTAAGAGTGTCTTCATGAAAAGGTACTGCTCCGTTCCATGATGATGTAAACTTTCCACTTCCTGTAGGACACCATCTCTATGCACCATGATGAAAGATGAGAAGAATGGAGGAGAAGGGAAAGATAGAAGAAGGAAAGTAGAGGGAAATGAGGGGTAGGGTAAGTTAGGAAATATTATGCATGAAAGTTGGAGTTCGGTTATAGTCTAGGCCATCTTATCTAATAACCTAGTTCCCTATAACCATGGCTCTGATACCAATCTGTAACACCCCAACCGATGGCGGAATCATCGAGGTGCCACGTAGTGACGATTGTTCAAAAGCTCATGGTACTAAAATGTAAATATTTGATTATTGAATATTGTTTTACAACATGTGATAATAAATACAAGACAACAAAAATAGAGATAATTGAATGATTTAATCTAAGTCCAAAGTCCTATGTGAAGCGTCAAGCAGCTTATACTGAAACATGCACGAAAATAAATTTTTCAACATATGATGTTGGTGAGTACTACCTAGTTTTGTACATATAGTATAAGTTTTGAAAGGTAGTACAATCCATGTGTCTAGCATTACCAAGGCATTATGTAAACACGTAAGTAACCAAACAAGACAAAGATCAAATGTAAAGTTTGTAAGATGAAATTGATAATGAGCACCCTAACACGTGTCAAGTCTAAAAGAGCACCATAACATAAGTTATGTCTAAATGAGCACCGTAACATAAGTTACGTCTATATGTAAAGAGCACCATAACATAAGTTATGTCTAGATGTATGATTTTGTATGTAAGCTACGTTCATGTTCAAACATAAGCACAAAGATAACAAGACACGTATATGAATTATAAATGAATAAAAATGTATGTGTAAATGAATATGAAAGTTTTGTATACTTGTGCATGAATCACCCCAAAAGTTGTAAAAGCGAAAAAGGGGATAAGTAATACTCACCTTAGCAAGGTGGTAAGTTTTGTGGAATTGAATAAGTGTAATCCAACGTTGCCAAGTATCACCCTATGTATAAGGTAGCAAATAAGTCTAAGTCTATCTAGTCTATAAGTATTTTCTAGGGTTCCGAATTGGGGATAAGTATTCGTTTGATTAATAAATTAAGTGTTTAATAAATAAGAGAAATTCGATAAATAAATAAAAAAAAAGTCTTTTTGTAAATTTTAAATCAAAGATGGCCACAATATAAAGTTTTAAGTGTGAAAATAATTTTTATAAAATTATTTTCTTATAAATAGAATATTAAATCTATTTATTTCAAATTGTCAAAATGTAACTTTAATATTTAAAAATATTAAAATTAAAGAATTTTTAAATTAAAAATTGTATTTCTGTTCCAAATGAATAGAAATAATTTACGTAAAATTTTGGTACAAAAATATTGAAAAAATGAATTTATTATGATTTATTTATGATTAAAACTAACAAAAATTGATTAAAAATATTAAATAAATGATTTTTCTGAAATAAAAATTATTTCAGAAAAGTTTAATGTTATATAAACTCAGATTAATTTTTGTGGAAATTTATATAATCGTTTTGATATTTTTATAGAATTTTATAATTTTAAATGAATAAACTTGTAATATTTATAATATATATTAAATAAATTATTTTGGAAAAACTAAAAATTGGACAGCAAATTTTATCATTGGAATAACATAAAATAAATTTTGTAGAATTTATAAAATAGTTTTAGTATTTTAAAATAATTTTTAAAATAATAAAGAAAATATAAGTGTAAAGGATAACACAAAAAAAAGGTTGTTTATGGTGGGACTCGAACCTGGGCCATAGGCCGGTTCACAGTTTTAAACAACAAGGGATCACCAACTGATTTGGGGATCAGTTTATGTTTGAACTTGTTTTGTTTTAAATTTAAACAAATACTTCCTGTTACACTTCTTCTTCCCCAAATCATAATATGATGAACCCTAGATTATTAATCAAGACAATCACGATCTAATAACAAAACTGATAAAGGGTTTTTATTTCCTGACAAAAACCGACCCTATATCAATAAATAACGGAGTTTGAGATGTACCTATGATGGTGAAAAACGAGCACACCTACTCGGTTTAAGGTACTTCAATTCAGCAAGCAATAGAGGTTGTGAGGTGTTTCTGATAGAGGGATTTTTGTATTCGGCTCCTTCTTATTCAACATATGGTTTCAATTTATACTAATTGCCATTAATTGGAAGGTTAATATCTTTGACTCATTTAGTCAAAACACCCGTTAATTAGGCTCAATCATGAGCTATATTTGCGTGTTTGATAAGTTGTGACCACGCAGGAATTATGGTAGGTCAAAACCATATTAAAATGCATTCCAAATATAATTACATCAAATGGTCAAAATGGAAGCTTCTTGGTCAAGTCTGTGTTGACTTGTGTTTTTACACAGCTGATCGAACAGCAGCAAGGAAGGAGGAACAGGTCTGATACGTTTATAGGAAGGGTTAAAACAATTCGGATCTGGTTCTAAACAACAAACGAGTGTGTGGTGTAGTGGTGGTGTTGATGTTTGGTTTGGTAGCTGGCCCGGGTTCGAGTCTGGGCAGCTACAATTCCTTTTTCTTTTTTTTTTTTTGATCAGGTAGGAGGGGAGAAGATTGGGCTTGGTCTGATGTTGGGCTTGGTTCTAGGCCTGACGTGTAGCAGTCAAGGGAAGGCAAGGGAGAGGGTGGTTTTGTTTGGGCCAGATGTTGGGTAGTTGGTTTGGGCTCAAGGTTTGGTCAAGACTAGTATTATTATTTACTAGGTTAGAGTCCCGTGGGGACCCACGGTTCACCCGAAAGTAAAATGAAAAAAAAGTAGGAAAATAAGAATTGTATTATGCAATTTGTTTTGGTTACTAAATGTTTGATAATGCAATATGTATGAATTTTGATGTTAAATGCAAAATGTCATCTAACAGTTTAATGTAACGAAATGATGGATATATCGAGTAACTAAAGTTTAATTTGACAACTGCAAACTACATAGCATCCTATCACAATATCACACATTACATCATTTGGATAATATCTATATTCTAATCATAATTAAGCTTAAGCATAGAACACTTATCATTTAGTTGGGGCTTAACGAACTTCAACCAATATCACACATTACATCATTTGGGTAAGGGTAATATCTATATTATAATCATAACTAAGCTTAAGCATAAAACACTTATCATTTAGTTGGGGCTTAACGAACTTCAACCAATGGTCCATTTTCATTATTTCAATCAAAATCTTCCAACTCTTGCTCATTGATAGCTGATTTTTCACCTTTGAAGTTGTTATCATTGTCATCACGATCCTCGGAGTGCAGCTCATTTTCAATAATTTATGAAAACCTCCACTATTGTATTCCATATTTGTGTTCTACATAAAATATAGTTGTAAAGATATGGATACGGTGATAAGTAAATCAAGAAACATTCCTTAACCCACTTACTTGAATGGGTAGCTTAAATTTTCATGTTATCTCTCCAATGGTTCAAACCGATTACATAGCTAAAAAACAACTAATAAGAAAATGGGTCCAATGTCACATGCTGTAATATAAATTTCCTATATTTTATTAAAAAATAGACACCAAAAGGATCAACCCAGACCCATTTCAACATGTAGCCAAAAGGACCCATTGTACACACACTTTAGGCAACTTTTGACATGTTACAAAAAGCCGCCAAAAAAGCGTCATTATTTAAACTGTGTAAATATAGTACTTAACAATTAAAAATCTTAATAAATAACATCAAAATCATAATCAATCATTCAAATCAATGACATTAAAATAATCCGTGTCTGAAATTGACTTACCCATTATATACAAATTATTATTAAGATCTTAAAATTAGCACACTTATTGAAATCAAGATGATGATTATCGTTTAGTTACAATTAATTAAAGGAAAGTCGTAATATCAAAATGAAAGTCGGTCAACAATGTTAAAATGAAATTCGTAATATTAGTAATATCAATAAATAAGATTAAAAATCTTAATAAATAACATCAAAATCGTAATCAATCATTCAAATAAATGACATTAAAATCATCCGCGTCTCAAATTGCCTTACTCATTATATACAATTTATTATTGACATCTTTAGTAATCATTATTAGTTGTACAGAAAGTAACATTTTGAAAATTTATATTATCATTTAATTTCGTTGTTAAATTTGGTATGATGATTAAATGATTTTTTATTTGTTAAGGTTTATATAGTATTGTTGTGTCTCGAACAATTCTGCAAAATTGGAAATACAGTGCCTCGATTGACGTAATCGAGTAGGAATATTTATTTATATATTTGAATTATAAAAATGGAAGGATTGGTAATTGACGTGAATTGGTCAACAACGCTTAAAATTAGCACAATCAAACTTAAAGACATAAAGTTAAAGAATTGACCTCCATCAAATTAACAAAAACGTAAAAAGTTTTTACTCAGATTTAGTCACCAATATTAAAATTAAAGTCGTAATATTAGTAATAGCAATGAAAATTATCGTGAATACATTATATATTTTAGGAAACTATTAAATAGATTTAAATTATATTTATTATTAAAAGAATAATAAAAGTGTAGGAAAATAAATGTACACTCCCATCTTCGGATTACATTTAAATTATAAACTGTTAAATAGATTTAAATAAATGTTTAAAGGAAATTCGTATATGTTTAAAAGAATACCGTTTCATGACAATTGATTAAAGGAAAGTATTTGAATTATAAAAAAAAGGAAGGATTGGTAATTGACGTGAATTGGTCAACAACGCTTAAAATTAGCACAATCAAATTCAAAAACATATAGTTAAAGAATTGACCTCCATCAATTTAACAAAAACGTAAAAAGTTTTTACTCAGATTCGGTCAACAATATTAACATTAAGTTCGTAATATTAGTAATAGCATTGAAAATTATTTTGAAAACATTATATATATTTTAGGAAACTATTAATTATATTTAAATTATATTTATTATTAAAAGAATAATAAAAGTGTAGGAAAATAAATGTACATTGTTATCTTCGGATTATATTTAAATTATAAACTCTTAAATAGATTTAACATTGTTAAATAGATTTAAATAAATGTTTGAAAGAAAGTCGTATATGTTTTAAAAAAAATATTGTTTCATCACAATTGATTAAAGGAAAGCTGTATTATCAAAATTAAAGTCGGTCAACAATATTAAAATGAATTTCGTAATATTAGTAATATCAATAATTAAGATTAAAAATGTTAATAAATAACAACCAAATCATAATCAATCATTCAAATCAATGACATTAAAATTATCATAAATAACATTAAAACTCTTCATAAATAACAACAAAATGATAATTTAAATTTCAAAATCAATGACATTTTGTGGTGCAACCTTAGTAACAAACATTTTGTGCTCGATTGAACACTATTTGAAGACACAATTTTCGCCAATGGAAGTATCTTTTGATTGAAGCAAATCAGGTCATCCAATCACAGTAAACCTTTACAAAAGAATTATGTATAGAAAATTTAGAATGTGTAACTAATTATAAAATAAGAATATTATAAACATAAATGTTGAATATGCAAATAACAAACCTAGCGACTTGTGAAACAATTTCTGCACGTAATATTAGTATTGGTATTAGTTAATATTAGTAATTATTAGTAATTAGTAATATATTCGTAAAAACAGTAATAGACAAATTTAATTTGGTCAATAAGATATAAATGAGATTAAAATTAAAAATCAAAATATCAGTTTTAGTATTAGTAATATATTCGTAATTTAATTTTGTCAATTCGGTCATTAATAAATAAATGAGCTTAAAAATCGTAATATATAACATTAAATTCGATCAATTATTATTAATGTCATTAAAACTCATAATAAATAACATTAAAAAATGAATAAACACTATTAATTGCAGGCAAGACCAATAATAATTCATAAAGATAGATTAAATATAATTTCGTAGTAATATTAATATAAATAAATGAGAATAAAAAATCGTAATAAATAACATTCAATTCGGTCAATTATTATTAATGTCAATTAGTATTAGTAATATATTCGGTCAACAATACTATTTTTACGAATAGTAAAACTAAAATCGTAATATTAGTAATAGTTAATATTAGTAATTATTAGTAATTAGTAATATATTCGTAAAATAGTAATAGAAAATTTTAATTCGGTCAATAAGATATAAATAGGATTAAAATTAAAAATCGTAAAATTAGTTTTAGTATTAGTAATGTATTCCTAATTTAATTCGGTCAATAATAAATAAATCAGATTAAAATTAAAAATCGTAATATTAGTATTTGTATTAGTAATATATTCGTAAATTAATTCGGTCAATTCGGTCAATAAAAAATAAATGAGCTTAAAAATCGTAATATATAACATTAAATTCAGTCAACTATTATTAATGTCATTAAAACTCATAATAAATATCATTAAAAAATAAATAAATCCTATTAATTACAGGCAAGACCAATAATAATTCAAATGAATAGTAATATAAATAATATTAAACATAATTTCATAAAGATAGATTAAACATAATTTCGTAGTAATATTAATATAAATAAATGAGATTAAAAAATCATAATAAATAACATTCAACTCGGTCAATTATTATTAATGTCAATAAATAACATTAATTCTAACATACTAAAAATACATTAAAAATAATTAAATCTTATTAAACATAAATTCGAAAAAAGTAATATAAATAAATGAGAATAATAATTTTAATAAATAACATTAAATTCAGTCAATTATTATTAATGTCAATAAATAATGTTAAACATCTTAATAAATAACAGTAAAAATGAATAAATCTTATTAATTGCAATAAAGACTAATCATAATTCATAAACATAGTAATATAATAAATGAGATTATAAATCTTAATAAATAAACTGAAAATCGTAATCATTAATTCAAATAAATTACATTACAAACATAAAAAATCGTAATTTTAATTTGAAAATCAATGACTTCTTGTGGTGGAACCTTTGTAACAAACAGCCTGTGCTGGATTGAACACCATTTAAAGACACAATATTCGTCAACGGAAATGTCTTCTAATTGAAGCAAACTAAAATCATAATATTAGTATTAGTATTAGTTAGTATTAGTAATTAATAATATATTCGTAAAAATAGTAATAGAAAATTTTAATTCGGTCAATTTAGATATAAATGAGATTAAAATTAAAAATCGTAATATTAGTTTTAGTATTAGTAATATATTCATAATTTAATTCGGTCAATAATAAATAAATCAGATTACTATTAAAAATCGATATTAGTATTAGTATTAGTAATATATTCGTAAATTAGTTCGTTAAATTCGGTCAATAATAAATAAATGAGCTTAAAAATCGTAATATATAACATTAAATTCGGTCAACTATTATTAATGTCATTAAAACTCATAATAAATAACATTAAAAAATGAATAAATCCTATTAATTGCAGGCAAGACCAATAATAATTCATAAGGATAGATTAAATATAATTTCATAGTAATATTAATATAAATAAATGAGATTAAAAAATCGTAATAAATAACATTCAATTCGGTCAATTATTATTAATGTTAATTAGTATTAGTAATATATTCAGTCAACAATACTATTTTTACGAATAGTAAAACTAAAATCGTAATATTAGTATTAGTTAATATTAGTAATTATTAGTAATTAGTAATATATTCGTAAAAATAGTAATAAAAAATTTTAATTCGGTCAATAAGATATAAATAGGATTAAAATTAAAAATCGTAATATTAGTTTTAGTATTAGTAATATATTCCTAATTTAATTCGGTCAATAATAAATAAATCAGATTAAAATTAAAAATCGTAATATTAGTATTTGTATTAGTAATATATTCGTAAATTAATTCGGTCAATTTGGTCAATAATAAATAAATGAGCTTAAAAATCGTAATATATAACATTAAATTCAGTCAACTATTATTAATGTCATTAAAACTCATAATAAATATCATTAAAAAAATAAATAAATCCTATTAATTACAGGCAAGACTAATAATAATTCAAATGAATAGTAATATAAATAATATTAAACATAATTTCATAAAGATAGATTAAACATAATTTCGTAGTAATATTAATATAAATATAAATAAATGAGATTAAAAAATCATAATAAATAACATTCAACTCGGTCAATTATTATTAATGTTAATAAATAACATTAATTCTAACATACTAAAAATACATTAAAAATAATTAAATCTTATTAAACATAAATTCGAAAAAAGTAACATAAATAAATGAGATTAATAATTTTAATAAATAGCATTAAATTCAGTCAATTATTATTAATGTCAATAAATAATGTTAAACATCTTAATAAATAACAGTAAAAATGAATAAATCTTATAATTGCAATAAAGACTAATCATAATTCATAAACATAGTAATATAATAAAAGAGATTATAAATCTTAATAAATAAACTGAAAATCGTAATCATTAATTCAACTAAATTACATTACAAACATAAAAAATCGTAATTTTAATTTGAAAATCAATGACTTCTTGTGGTGGAACCTTTGTAACAAACAGCCTGTGCTGGATTGAACACCATTTAAAGACACAATATTCGTCAATGGAAATGTCTTCTAATTGAAGCAAACTAAAATCATAATATTAGTATTAGTATTAGTTAGTATTAGTAATTAATAATATATTCGTAAAAATAGTAATAGAAAATTTTAATTCGATCAATAAGATATAAAGGAGATTAAAATTAAAAATCGTAATATTAGTTTTAGTATTAGTAATATATTCATAATTTAATTCGGTCAATAATAAATAAATCAGATTAAAATTAAAAATCATAATATTAGTATTAGTATTAGTAATATATTCGTAAATTAATTCGGTCAATAATAAATAAGTCAGATTAAAATTAAAAATTGTAATATTAGTATTAGTATTAGTAATAAACAAATGAGCTTAAAAATCGTAATATATAACACTAAATTCGGTCAATTATTAATAATGTTATTAAAACTCATACTGGATAACATTAAAAAATGAATAAATTCTATTAATTTCAGGCAAGACCAATAATAATTCGTAATATTAGTTTTAGTATTAGTAGTATATTCGTAATTTAATTCGGTTAATAATAAATAAATAAGCTTAAAAATCGTAACATATAACATTAAATTTGATCAATAATTATTAATGTCATTAAAACTCATAGTAAATAACATTAAAAAATAAAATAAATCCTATTAATTGTAGGCAAGACCAATAATAATTCATAAAGATGGTTTAAACATAATTTCGTAGTAATATTAATATAAATAAATGTGATTAAAAAATCGTAATAAATAACATTTCAATTCGGTCAATTATTATTAATGTCAATTAGTATTAGTAATATATTCGGTCAACAATACTATTTTTTCGAATAGTAAACTAAAATCGTAATATTAAAAATAAATGAGAGTTATTTCTTTCATAAATAAAGGTTAAATTGATTAATAATCAATCATTCATAGTCAAAAATAAATGAGGCTTATTATGGTAAACTAAAATTCATATTAATATTAATATAAATTCGGTCAATTATTAAAAGATAGTAATAAATAACGTTAAATTCAGTCAATTATTATTAATGTAAATAAAGAACAATAATTCAGATTCAAATTTCAGATTAAATGACATTAAATTCGGTCTAATATTACAATAATATTAAACATAATTTCGAAAAACAGTAATATAAATAAATGTGATTAAACAAAATTTCGAAAAACAGTCAATTATTACAATAATATCAAACATAAATTCGAAAAAACAGTAATTCAAATAAATTACATTAAAAACATTAAAAATCGTACCAACCAAGATTGTCCTTCGTATGTGGCAACTGTAACGTTCCTGTTGTGTATGTTTTTAGACAACAGAAATTTGTTCATGGCTTTCAGCACATTTTGAATTGACACGTTAAAAAACAACATTAAAAAAATAAAGAATCATTTTTGAAAATTAAATAGGCATATGTACATGAAAATAACAAATATACCAAAACTGTTGCCGAAGGGTCATGCAATACCTTGAAGAATTGAGAACCATTATGATAACACATAATAGCGTTTGTGTCTTTGGATCAAATCCTGTTTTTCAAATGTTAAAACATAGCATTACTAAATCCGATCGAATAGTAAATCCGATTCAATATATGTCTAAAAAAACCGTGATGACAATAATAAAATTAACATAAATCTGATTGAGCGCAATCCTTATAATCCCTTTATCACAAATCCGATTGAATATGTGTTTATCACAAATACGTTCATCACAAATCCATTTCATTAGAACATGTGATAAACACAAGAATGATTTCAAATGGTAATTAGATTATGAAATATTAAAAAGAATAAAAAAAAGTAACAATAGGAATCGATAGTATCTTTGTTATCCCTTTATCACAAATTCGATTGAATATTTTGTTTATCACAAATCCGTTTCATTAGAACATGTGATAAACACCAGACTGATTTCAAATGGTTATTAGATTAGGAAATCTTAAAAAGAATAAAAAAAATAACAATAGGAATTGATAGTATCTTTGGTATCACTTTATAATAAATCCGATTGAATATGTGTTTATCACAAATCCGTTTCATTAGAACATGTGTTTAAGAAGAATGATTTCCACGTAAAAGAATAAGAAATTTCATTCGGTTTGATTTGTTCTTAATAATGTTAACAATAAAAAAAAGTCAAAATAATAATAGGAATCAACATTAGAAGAGTAGTTTGGATGTTTACCTTTAATCAGTTGTGGATAATCAACAAATGATGCAAGGTGAAGAAGAAAGATTGAAAGAATTGTTAGGAATTAGGAAGAATATGAGAGTTTTGATATGGAGAATGAAAAAAAAAAAAAGGTTTTTATAGTCATAATTTGGAGCTCCATATTAGTTGTTGGATACCTCAAACCCTCTCTAAGGCCTTGATTCAACCCAAGTGACCTCAACTATTATATAGATAGATTATTATTATTATTATTATTATTATTATTATTATTATATATAAAAATAAAATATAATGAAAAGAAAAGTGACGGATGTCACAATGTAGCGGCCCCCAAGAAGCTTAGGAACGATCGCAGAGGCTTATAGGTCGAGATTTCTTGCTGATTTGTGACACACTGCAGCGATTAGGGGTTATGGGTTGAGTACCTTACACATCTTTGGTCTAAATCGTGTAATTGAAGGTTTTTCTCATGATGAATGTTACGGGTCAAAGGCATGCGCATAAATACATGAAATTGGAAGGCTCTAGGCTGTCAAAACCGTGATTTATGATACATAATTGAATTGCCAAGTTGTAATTTGTCTCTGAAATAGTATGATTGACTTAAGACTCGTTAATTTTGGCTAATTAGGTTGATTCCTTGAAGATTGTTTGACTAAAGACATGAGAATTTGGTAGGTTTGGCTAAATTGGTAAAATGGGCTTTGGTCTTGTTATTTGCCATGCTAAAGTTTACAACTTTTTTTATCAGAAATATTATTATTATTATTATTATTATTATTATTATTATTATTGTGAAAAAAATTCTTTTAATATACCAGTTTATTAGGGAAAATTTGTGTTAGCATGAATTTTTACCAACTTTAAAATATTTAAAGCATAAACGAATGTTTTGAAATTGAAAAAAAAATACGTGATGTTACAGTCTCCCCTACTTTTGGAAACTTCGTCCCGAAGTTATTAAAAAACAAAGGGTGGAGGGTGGTTGGGTAGGAATTAGGGCAACGGCATGAATTTATAGGTAATAGAATAATGTGTTTCGAATATTTTGGATAAGAGATTTGATATTTGTGGGTTTTAAGGATTGGATTAGGTTCGTCTGAAATAGCAAGGAAAATGAGAATCTAGCAAAATACTAAACTTTAAGTTTTAGGAATCCTAAAAGAAATGCATGAGTTGATTTGACAAATTTTGAAGTAGGTGTTTAAAGCGAATGTCTTTGACGTTTGACCCGAGGTTAGGAACTTGAGAGTGTAAATGAGAAGGGTTTTGGGGAATGTGTAACTGGTGAAGGGCAGAGGTGCTAATGAAGCAGTTTCCCCTACTTTTGAATGGTTTCTGACCGAACATTATTAAGGACATGCAACAGGATTTCGACTAATAGAGAGTGTAAGAGTATACAAAGTTTAAGGTTTTCTGTGGAAGTGGTCAACAAGGAAGGCTCCAACAAAAGTAAAAAAATGCTAGCTATTAGTCAACGACCTATTGAAGAGGTAGTAATGGGTAGGTTCTTGGTCAGACTCGTAGTCCGGTCCCGCAGTATCGTTTATGTTTATATATAGGGTGTACCGCAGCTAACCCACCACACTCCCGATACTTTGGATTCGTACTGATTGTCTACCAACAGCCTAAATAGAATTACAGATCACCCTCATGTACCTGTAAACCCATGATTGCGTTTCGGACCGTAATCATCGGTTTACCTTACACTGGGGTGCTATGCTTTTCCATAACACTAACATAAGTAATACAAGAAACAATGCGTGCAACCAAAATGTGTTAAGTAGTAGATACTGCTTAAGTATAAGATGCGGTTAAAGGTTCTCCCCTTTCAGGTTCACCCTTAACCGGTAATTTTTTTTGTTCACGTCATTGGGCTCTAAACAACCATATCGATAAACTCTGAGGATTACACTGTTCCCCTCGGGTTAGAGGAATACTCTGAACCGAGTCGTACATGGGAACTGGCTTAGATCTCATACGAGCTATCAATTAGTATGTTCGTTGGCTATGATGATGAACAAAATAATGTAAAGTATAACAGGGTTTTGCTCACAACAAAACAAAAAAATATGCATACCAAATATGCGTTCATGTAAGTATATAAGTATAGCATAAAATTTCGATTGAAAGAATAGCATAACGTAAATCGAGTAAATCGCATAATTTGCACAAAATGAAAGTAAACGAGTTAAATTAATGCTCAAAAATAGTGTTGTAAGAATAACTACTAATAACTAGTGCGAGAATAGTTGCGAATAACGCGTGAAAATAACTATCAACAAAAGAATAATACTAAAATAATAAGATAATGTACAAACGTAACTATAAATAGAATGGTGTAAAAAAATAATGAAATTTACTGTAATGAAAATGCGCAGAACAGATGTATAGTCTACTGGTATGAGGATAACTTTTTGGAAACCGAAGAATGTTTTAAGTTCAAAACAGGTTCACTTGAAAGGATTTCGTAGGTACACATTTTCATGTGTTTACGAGAAGTCGAGTTTGAAAAGTGTTATAAGGTATATTATTAGTTGCAAATTCCTCCCGAAAACATATATTGGATACGCTATATGAAAACATGCAGATTTACATTTGATTTGTAAAATATGCAATGCAAGTTTATAAAATGCAAGATGAAACCATTTCATGAAGTGTGTGTAAATCTAATGTGTTTTGAAAGACCAAGATTTAAAATGATGTGAAGGTTGTGAATGATCCCAGATGCCTTGACGAATTTTGGAAAATAAAATTTTCTATATTTAAACATTTCTTTAACTTGTGGGTTGAAAAGTCGGAAATTTTTAATTGTTATGAAATGTTGAGAAAGTCGAAGTGTTACCCGTTAAGACTGGGTAAACTTGAAACCTTTTAAAATTTTAAACTTTTACGAAATTTATATATTGAAAGACCATTTATTTGCAAGATTGTTAAGGCATCTCTTTGGGCTCATGTCACACCCTCAAATTCCACATGCGGAGTTTTACCGCGAGGCGCGTGACACACCAGGATCCAAGTCAACGGTCACAATAAACGACATCTATATGATATGAAAACAACGTAAATAGCCCATTAAGTTTCAAAATCTATCCATCGCTTGCGGAAGCGTAAAACCTTATTACAACTCAAAAGTAAAACATGAAAGTCTGATAACACTTAAAAAGAAATGCAAATGGATCCTAGACGCCGTGAGACTCCGTGCGCCTAAACTTAATGCTGCTACCCTAGCGACCTGAGAAAACATGCCAGAAAGACGTCAACATATAATGCTGGTGAGTTAACAGGTTTTAAGTTTACAAAGCGTTACAAACGTAAAGAGTTTCATCTCAAAATGCCAAGTGTGTAAACCTTCAAATAAATAATAAGTGTTTCCTTACTACTACGACTGTGTTGCGGAACCATTACTGACATGTGTTGCATGTGTTGCCGCTCGTGTTTGAGTTGCCGAAAATAGAGACAATATGCACCCGCCCGGCTCCCAGCCGTCGGGTGGGGTTCGTCAAGCCCAATAGATCTATCCACATTTCCCCCGTTGTGCCCCGCACATTCATGGTTTCAATAGGGACTTAGCGTTGCGTTTCGTCGTATAGTAATTTAAAACAAGCGTTGCGTTTCATAGGCGTTGCGTTTCAAAAGTGTAGCGTTTCATAAGCGTTGCGTTTCAAAAGTGTTGCATTTCATAAACATTGCTTTTTTCAAAAAGTGTTGCGTTTCATAAACATAACGTTGTATTTGTTAAAAACGTGTGGCATGCTTCTCCCCCGAGAAAAAGTGTATAAAAGAGGGGCCGTGAAACTCACCTTAGAGTGCGCCTTCAGATACTTAGAATTCCGACATGTGTATGATGACCCAACTTAGTGACGACCTATCAATGAGTTTACATAAGTGTGATGACTACTAACCCGAAGGCTAATCAGTCCCCAAGTTGTCCAGACCGTGACCGTGTATGTTGAAAACATGTTTAAACGTTAAACCGACCAAACCAGACAATACCCGGCATCCCATTGGTGACCCGACATCCCACGTGTTAGCCACATACAAGATATCATGCAACTTATGCAATTAAACACTTAGCATGCGAAAACTTTCACCTTATCTAGCATAACGCCCAATTAACGCATAAACAAGTCCGAACACGTGCTACTAAGTCATTAGACATGTTACGGGGTTCCTAACATGTTCCTAGGTGTCAATCCATGTTTCGGGATGTTAAAATATACATATGGCAGCATTACACGCGATTAGGAATCAAACATGTGATTAGGAAAAGTCAACTGGTGATTAGGAGAGTCAAACTAGTGAATAGAATTGTAATCACTAGTAAAGTGGGGAATAGAATTGTAATCACTAGTAAAATGGGGAATAGAATTGTAATCACTAGTAAAATGGGGAATAGAATTGTAATCACTAGTAAAATGGGGAATAGAATTGTAATCACTAGTAAAATGGCGAATAGGGCTCCTAATCGCCTATAGTTCAGGCGATTGGGAGCCAATCGCCTATACTGAGGGCGATTAGGACTCCTATTCGCTAGTACTGCTCTGTTCCATCCTTTTTGCGCGTTTAACCCTCCAAATCAGATCTGAAACATGTGTAAACACCCAATATCCAACCCAAAACATTAACCCAACTATTTCAAGCAAAAACCCCTAATTTATCATCACCCTAGCCGTCCCGAATGCATGCGGTTTCCCAAAATAGCATAACTAGCATGTAAGCATCACATCAACATGCAAAACTTACCCTAAATAGCAAATATCCAGATTTCATCACATAACGACGTTATCCGACATTATCCTACTGTTCTAGCATCATCCTAGAGTAAACCCTAACCTTAAACAATCATCAAAACACAACATATCATCATTAATCCTTCATAATCATTCAAACGGGTCAAAACGTCTAATATCAATATTACACATCTATGAACCTTCAAACTCCTAGGTTATCATCATATTAACTCATTTAGGTCAGAAACACAATAATAACACAAGAACAATCATGTTTAAACAATAAAAATCCTATCTTACATGAATACATCACATATAACAAGTATAGAGGTTTGGGTTTGTTTTGAAACTGATTTTAATGAGTTTTCAAAGACACAAATGTTTAGAAATCATTTCTGGACCTTTAGGATCAAAACAATATCATTACAAAGGTTTGGGATGAAGAACACACCTTGAAATGATGAGATTATGAGGTGTAAAGCTTGGAAATGTGATTTCTTGTTCAAAAACGTGTTGCAGAGGTTGAATAAGGTGTGGGGTGGCTTTGGGGTGTATTAGGGTTTCACAAATGATGTTTTAAAACATAAGGGTGGTATTTATAGGCGTTTTTAGTCGTCATGTGCAGATCAGGCGAGTACAAGATCGTTACAGGCAAGTAGAGCTGTAATCGCCTATACCTACTAGCGAGTAGGCTGTAATCGCCTATACCTACTAGCGAGTAGGCTGTAATCGCCTATACCTACTAGCGAGTAGACTGTAATTGCCTATACCTATTGGCAATTACGCATAATCACCTATAATGTCATGCAATTACGCGTAATCACTATTTTAACACATATAAACACGTATTCACATACCGACACGTCATATAATGATTGTAAGCACATAATGCATGATAACTAACACGTTCCCATCCGTTCACCAATTCTCGGGACTCGAGATTTACGTGTGCGCGTTAAACCCGGCGATTCTACAAATCGCCAATCCTTGTACACATGGTTATGGACCGACTCCCAATGATCCCGTGGATCATTGTAACGACTCCCGATGATTCCCGGAACCATCATAACGACTCAACTGACTTAGTTAAGTATGTTTGAAAATGTTTTTCGCTAAGGTAGACTTATGTGTTTTATAAAATGTTAACCTAAACGTGCCGGGTGTCACATCATCCCCCTGTTGAAAGAATTTTCGTCCCGAAAATTTCCCGAAGTCAAAGAGAACGAAGCGATAAAAAGAAAAATTTTCCCGTCGTCACAGCTCATAGCGAGCTATTTGTTTCAAGGCACAAGGTGTGAAAAGTGTGTTCTAATTTGGCGAATAGGCTTTGTGAAAAGATTTATAGAATAAGTTGTCAAATTAATCGTTTTAGAGAGTTGTGTACTAGTGCGCAAGGTTTTCAGAACCGGACCGGACGTCGAACCGGACCCCCGGCCGGTTCACCGGTTCGACCGGTCCGACCGGTTCGACCGTTTCGACGAACCGGCCCAAAAACAAAAAAAAATTAAAAAAAATTAAAAAATCCGGTCCGACCGGTCCGGTTTCCGGTCCGACCGGCCGGTTCACCGGTTCAACCTCGGTTCGCTGCAAAAACGGTCCAACTACCCGAACCGGACCGGTCCAGGCCCCGGAGCCCGGTCCGACCGGTCCGACCGGCCGGTCCGGTCCGGTTTTCAAAACAATGCTAGTGCGTATCGTGTAGGTAGGTATTTATGTATGAGTCTAGTCTGACTAAGAAATGCTAACTAATGGTAGTTGGCTATGGCTTAGACGACTGGGTGTGGTTATATTAGTATTAGATATATCAGAATATATTGTCTTGAAAGTATTGTGGCTGTATAAACGGATACAAAAGTCATAATTTAAGGATATACTGTGACTTCGATCAAGTAAATTTGTAAACATGAAGATATAAGACAGGTTGAATAATAAGTTTGGAAAAACCATGTTCATTTTTAACTGTATGATGACGCAATATTCCTAAAATCAGGATGTGATCAAAGTTAAACACAGAGTTTAAAACTTAAGTCGTGGGTAAAAATGTTTTAACGCAAAACGAGTAATACCTTATAGTGTAAAAAAAATCATGAGCATAAGTGAAATAGTGTAAGCTTTAATGCGATAATATATCGAACAAAAGTTTTAGTAATGATGATAAGGGATTCAAAAGCGAATGATCAATGAATAATGGCATATGAAACATCAAGTGATTAAATGGAATCTTCAAATGATAAACAAATATAAATATCAATGATATAAAACATTGAAATTGTTTCTATAGGAAACTTTGACCAACTCAAGTATTTGAAATTTCCTAGTGACTTGTGGGAGCGTACTTTAGCCTATAAGTGAATGTTAATCCCAAGAGTTCCCAGGTAGGTATACGGGCCCCTCGTCTGATTGGGATTTATACGAAATACCAGGCCTAGACAGAAAACTCAGGATACAGGCACTCACCCTTCCAGATTGCACGTGCCTCATCAATAGTGAATTCCAAAACTTTAGCGAGATTAAAAACGAGATGCAAAAATAGATCCTTGAGATGTGGATTTCACTCCTAACTCAAAGATATATTTCAAAATTGAAAACGATTGTGGAATGAAACCAATCACTAAGTTAAGGATATCACTCCCAGTTTAGTGGTTAAGTTCCTTTTTGAAAGAAATACTCTTTGAGGTGTGGATGTCACTCCTATCTCAAAGATATATTCCTAAGATAAATAAAATATAGAGGAGTGAAACTAATCACCAAGGTATGGATGTCACTCCTAACTTGGTGATATCATTTCGTTTGTGAAATACGAGTATCTTCTTCTTTAAACAACACATCGAAAGAATAACGAGAAAGAATCATAACGAAAATATCTTGGAAGAAAATAATAGGATAAAGAGAAATAAACACGAGGACTTGTGAATGTAAGCTTGGTTATAGACTAGGCTAAAAGGCATTCTAATAACCTAATTCCCTATAACCATGTCTCTGATACCAATCTGTAACACCCCAATCGATGGCGGAATCATCGAGGTGTCACGTAGTGACGATTGTTCAAAAGCACATGGTAATAAAATGTAAATATATTATTGAATAATTTAAATTGTCTTACATAGATGAAATGGGAAAAATACAAAAGTCTGAACGAAACATGAAATTTGAAATAACTTATTAAAAACAAGCACTAAAATCCAATGCTATGGAACTAAGATCAAACTGCACCTGAAACATGTACAAAATAGGTTTTGTCAACATAAGAAATGTTAGTGAGCATTCCTAGTTTTTATACATATATTAAGTTGGAAAAATGGTATACAATTCAAGTGCAAAGCTACAGTGCAATTATGTAAACTATGTATCATACAAATGAGCGAAATCAATCCTGTGACTGTATAATGTACTAAATGAACGGCGGTGTTATTATCCAAATAATTGGATAATAACTTAACAATGAACATGGATTCTCCGATGAAAAAGGGGGAGAATCAACCTAGGCGGGTTGTCAATCCAATAGCGCTATCCAATGTTAAGATCGGCTTGTACAAGGTTAATGACTTCACTAAGTACAAATGTATTCTACATGTAGTGTCTAAGCATAAAGCACGTTTGTAAGCAAATGCACATAGTACTAGAATTGTATTGTAAAAATGTGAACTTGTATGTGTAATTTGTATAAGTGTACATGTAACACCCCAAAAGTGAATAAAGACAAAGAGGGGATAGGAAATACTCACAATTCGCGTAATAGCTTGAAACTCTACCGAACAACGTGATGTGAATTAGGATTATCCCAAAGGATTAACCTAGAGGCGAACAAAACCCTTTAACCAATTGCTAGAAATCAACAAGGGTTCGTGTTGATTTGGGGATAGCATGTAGCGGCCCCCAAAAAGCTTAGGAACGATCGCAAAGGCTTGTAGGTCGAGATTTCTTGCTGATTTGTGTACACACTGCAGCGATTAGGGGTTCTAAGTTGAGTACCTTACACATCTTTGGTCTAAATCGTGTAATTGAAGGTTTTGCTCATGATGAATATTACGGGTCAAAGGCATGTGCATAAATACATGAAATTGGAAGGCTCTAGGCTGTCAAAACCGTGATTTATGATACATAATTGAATTGCCAAGTTGTTATTTGTCTCTGAATTAGTATGATTGACTTAAGACTCGTTAATTTTGGCTAATTAGGTTGATTCCTTGAAGATTGTTTGACTAAAGGCATGAGAATTTGGTAGGTTTGACTAAATTGGTAAAATGGGCTTTGGTCTTGTTATTTGCCATGCTAAAGTTTACAACTTTTTTTTATCAGAAATATTATTAGTATGATTATTATTATTATTATTATTATTGTGATAAAAATTCTTTTAATATAGTAGTTTATTAGGGAAAATTTGTGTTAGCATGAATTTTTACCAACTTTAAAATATTTAAAGTATAAACGAATGTTTTAAAATTGAAAAAAAATACGTGATGTTACAGGAACGGTGTAAACCTCAGGGTCTATTAATATGAGTGTTTAGAGTCAACGATGTGAACAGAAGTTACCGGTTAAGGGTGAACCCGAAAGGGAAGAACCTCTAACCATGTCTATTACTTACATGTTACACTCATTATGGTTAAAGGGTAAACCCAAAAGGGAAGGACCACTAACCATGTCATTGTATCATTGCAGTATCGATTACTTAGCATATCCTGCTTGCACGCATTTGTTTCTGGTATTACTTAGGTTAGGGTTATGGAAAAGCATAACACCCTAGTGTAAGGTAAATCGATGATTACGGTCCGGAACGCAATCATGGGGTTTACAGGTACATGAGGGTGGTGTGTAATTCTATTTAGGCTGTTGGTAGAAAATCAGTATGAGTCCAAAGTATCGGGAGTGTGGTGGGTCAGCTGCGGTACACCCTATATATAAGCATAAACGATACTACGGGAGCGGACTAGGAGTCTGACCAAGAACCTACCCGTTACTACCTCTTCATTAAATAGTTGACTAATAGCTAGTATTTTCGATAAGAACGTTCTTACACGAGCTTCAATTCATTTTCCTGGAGCCTCTCTTTTGACCACCTCTACAGAAAACGCAAACTTTGTGTACTCTCACACTTTCTGTTATTCAAAACCCCGTTGCATGTCTATAATAAACTTCAGTAGGAAACCTTTGTAAAGTAGGGGAGACTACCTTCATTAGTGCCTCTGCCCTCACCCGTTACACATTCCCAAAGCCTTTCACATTTAAACTCTCAATTTTTTAATCTCGGGTCAACTGTCAAAGATTTTGAAACTTTTACTTTGGGTATTAGACAACTATTTTAAATTTTGTCAAATCATAAATTATGAAATTTTCTTTTAGAAATCTAGTTGACTTTTATAACGCCTTTTGTTTCATAGTAGCCTCCACTTGAAAGAAATTTCGAGACGAAATTTTCTAAAGTAGGGGAGTCTGTGACATCTGTCCCCCTCGTTTTTCATCAAATTGACAATAATAGTCCTTCAAATATTTCCATTATAGTCCCTGCAAGTTTCGTCATTTTTGGATTTAATTTTAGAGCGAACTAAAATTTTATCCGTTATATTTAGAGTTGATTGGGTATAAGTTTTAATCAAATGCGTAGGTGAAACGTATTCGTAAAAGATTTTATAAAAGAAAATTAAGTTTTATAAAGTTTTCAAAACATTTTGGTTAATTTATATTAACTTGGTTAGTGTATTATAAAATAAAAACTAACCATAAAATAAATAAACTAACGTAGTTATAGTTGAGGGACCATTTATGACAAGTCATGAAAGTTTAAAAAAACAAGAGCTTCCCTCCCTACTGAAACGTTTTTCCGGCAAACTAAATTCCGGCCGCCGGAGTTCTTTTCCGGCGAGCCTCAAGTTCGTAAGATAATGGTTCGTTTCAGTTTCTAGAAGTCCCAAAACGTTTCCCCATCAAAGTAGTAACTGAATCCAACTTTTAATCAAGCAGTAACGCGTCTTTTATGGCGTTTTAATTCGGGTTTAGCATTGCAACCGATCGGACTTAAAAACACATCCATAACGCTCGTTTCGTTCATCCAATATATAAATTGATTCCACCATTTGATTTCTACACTCATTCTAATTCAAAACCACAAAAAAATCCTTCAAATCGCGTCTGGAACAAGGCTAAAAATTGGGAAGAGATTGGGGAAGAAGATGAGAATGGGATATTGTACATATACATTATTATTTCAAATGATTTCACAAAACATGCTTGGTCTAGTTGGTTTGTGGGAGTGTCGGGGATTGAGGCCGCCCGGGTTCGAACCCAGGCGCCCCCCTTTTCATTCTCAGCATTTTTTTATTTACATATTATTGTTTAATTTATTTATTTCATTCATTATTATTATGCATTAAATTTATAATATTCATATTAAATTCATTTTTGCTCCAAAAATTATAAAAATTTAGGAGTAGCATCTTGACACTATAAAGAAAATTACCATACTTTTGTTTTCTGGAAAATGTCTTATTTTCATATTTTTATTGAATTTATTTTTTTAATCGTATTTAATTGATTAAAAATTCATTTTTAATGATTTTAATCTCAAACTTTTTGGGAAATTATTTTTCACCATGATGAACTGAAATAAAAATTATTGGTTCAGAAAACATTCATTTTTATTAATTTTCCTATTTTTAATCATTTAAACATGATTTAATATCATTAAATCAGTTTTAAATATAAATAAGTTTATTAAAATTATGGGAAAAATATTTTCATTAATTTACATCAGAAAGCATCCATTTTCTATAAAAATAGCATTTATGGATCATGTCATATATTTTTAATCTTATTTATGTTTAATGAGACATAATTAAACATTTATTTATCTATACTAATTAACATCTATTTTATAAATATTTTTCTTATAAAATAGAAATATTTTTATGTTGGAAAGTCTTAGTTATTATTTGTTGGATCATTGTGTAACTCACAATCATTTATTTATACATTTATAATTATTGTATTTATTTACAATAATTAGTTAAAGTAATTAACTACATTATTTTGTCTTAATTATTCAAACGTAAGTTTTATCTAAATATTCATTTGGTACTAATTATATTACCTAAACCGTATTTACAAACTTTGATATGTTATTATACAACTTTTACATTAACGTGATTTATCATAAAAACTCTAATTCCCC
Organism: Ambrosia x helenae; assembly: GCA_030844895.1. Taxonomy (NCBI): domain Eukaryota; kingdom Viridiplantae; phylum Streptophyta; class Magnoliopsida; order Asterales; family Asteraceae; genus Ambrosia; species Ambrosia x helenae. The sequence continues at coordinate 99,777,944 of CM061228.1, read as the reverse complement.
AAATCGACTTAGCAAACCCTAATGCCTTAGACCCTAGTTACTTTAGACTTTTTAGATACTTCCTTATTAGTATTCTTACACATTATAGGTTGAATTCCTTGGAATTCCCATTACTTAGCTCACGACCGCTTAAGTGGATTTTGATCGCTTTCGCAAACTGTGAGTATACTTTTCCCCTTTTTACTGTTTTACTATTTTGAGGTGACTCATGTACTTATTATCAAGTTTCTATTTCTTGTTACTAAAAAGAAATTCTTATGTGTGTTTGCCTGTGTCATTTCGCATATCTATGACTTGTCAAATCATTAACCGTTGCGGCCTAGCATTTCAATGAATAGTACTATGGTATATACCCCTGTGACTCTGTTGAGAGTCCTTGTCATTGATATGTGTTTCATTACTACTGTTACTAGCGCATACTATATATATTTCATTTCATTTCAAGGTTGATTTGACCCGGATACCACTTATTACATTTTGCAAAATAACAAATGAATTGCTAACTTTTCCTTACTATATATATATATATATATATATATATATATATATATATATATATATATATATATATGGTAGGGTTCAAATAGGAACCATAGCTTAAGTAGGAACCATAGGGGACCACTTTATAGCCATTGATCTCTAATGGCATGATTGTAAATAAGTAAAACATTAATTAATTATTTATTTTAATCAAAGGGTATTATTGACTTTTGTTCAATATGCTTATTTGTAGGTAATTAAGTCTAAATTTGTAACTGAATAATTATTAACCCTCATTTATTATACTCAATCCCTATAAAATCTCCCTATCAGTTTTTTTTATTTCATTCATCATCATCGACATATATATACATTGGTGTATATTAGTTTCTTTTTTTGTTTTTTCATTCATCGTGAACGCATATATACATTGGTGTATACCAGTATTTTTTCTCATTTACCATCATTATCGACACAGATATATGTTGGTGTATACCAGTTTCTTTTTTGTTTTTTCATTCATCGTCATCACCTTTAAGGTTCGGTCTCTTATCCTCTTTATGTAATATACACCAATGTATACTATACACTGGTGTATAGGCATTTGGCGTGTTCATCCTCACAGCGGTTATGTCTCTTATCATCTTTATGTAATATACACCAACGTATAATATACACTAGTGTACATGCATTTGAACATAATAAAAGCATCTCCTTCATTTTGACGTGATAATCCTAATTAGGGTTTGGTCGCTTAACCCTAAATGTAATATACACCAACGTATATTATCAAAAAATACATAACCTCAATGTACTGCACATTCGATTCAAAGAAATTATGCAATTGATCTAATCTAACATAACAAAATCATTACAAATACAATTCCAATTGATTATACATTTCGATCTAACAAAAACAAAAATAAATACCTAATACATCCGAGCAATTGAAAATTAAAAATAATAACGATTGATTAGTTTGAAAAAAAAAAAACAAAAACAGAAAATACATACATGTATACGAATTGTTGATTAGGGTTGTTCTTCAAGATAATGATCGTAATAGTGGTTGAGAGTTTTAAGGAAACCAATCAATTCTTATTTAGTAATTGCTTTTTATTATAAATTCTAATTATAATAAAAAGCTAATTAATTAAATGTATATTTACACTAATACCCTCTAGATCAAAATAAAAAATGGATGGCTCAGATTGGTTCCTAAGTTCCTAACTAGGGTATTGGTTCCTATTTGATCTTATTCCTCTCTCTCTCTCTCTCTCTCTATATATATATATATATATATATATATATATATATATATATATATAGGGTAGGGTTCAAATAGGAACCAACCCTTAAGTAGGAACTATAGGAACCAATCTGAGCCATCCATTTTCAATGGCATGATTATAAATAAGTAAAACTTTAATTAATTGTTATTTTAATAAAGGGGTATTAATGTCTTTTGTTCAATATCATTTATTAGGTAATTAATAAAAAACTCATGTATATTTGGAAACAGCAAATTAGTGTTTATGATATACCTAAACGTATTTATTGTATATACTATTAAAATTATATCTCGGTATATATACAACAGTGTACATTGGTGTATATTCGTTTTTTCATTCATCATCATCACCAACACAAGATATACATTGGTGTATATTCGTTTTTTCATTCATCATCATTCAACATCATCAACACAGATATACATTGGTGTATATTGGTTTTTTCATTCATTATCATCAACACAGATATACATTGGTGTATATTCGTTTTTTCATTCATCATCAACACAGATATACATTGGTGTATATTCGTTTTTGAAGTGTACATTGGTGTATATCAGTTTTTTTTTGTTCATTCATCATCATCATCAAACACATATATATAACGGTGTACATCAGTTATACATTGATGTATATCATTTTTTTTTCTTTTCATTCAACATCATCAACACAGATATACATTATGATAAGAAAGTCATAATTTTCATACATTATGATAGCTTCGTCCAACGTTCTAAACTTAGAACCTACAAATGGTTTAACATCGTCTAGTACAACAGGCGTCCAATATCTCGTCCCACCGGGAGACTCATATACGTTGCTCGACGAGGAACCTACAATAAAAAATGTAAAATTAAAAATGAATTTTACAATATTTAAAAAATATAGTTAGACATGCTACAACTCATATACGGTACACCTGTGTATATTGAGTAACACACAGGCTGTGTCATACTGCACATTCCATTTTTTATAATGAATATACACCTGTGTATATTTAACGTCAAACAAAATACTATCAGTTTATTATAACGTCTTTTACCACCTATAATACACTTGTGTATAATAATTAATAGATTTGTTGTTATACACTGGAGTATAACAACTAAGAAACTAAGAACAAATCTTACTGTATCTGTACAACCCCAATAACTATATATGATACACCAGTGTATAACTCTTTACTCATTCCAATTCTGTGCGTAAAATATGACTTACAGAATACAAAACAACTATTTTGCAAATCAATAATAAACCACACTATAAGGCTAATCCAAATAGAAATCACAAAAAACGTGATTCTCGCACGAAAAACAATTAAAAAAATAAAAACAATACATAAATACCTTGATTTTCAACACTATTTAGAAACAAAGCTTGTGATTGTGTTTCATGATCTTCTATCACATGAGATTGTGATTCAATGTTTTCATGTATAGAATTATTATCCATAACTTGGAAATCTGAATCGTTGGCCGATTTTAGATTCTTTTAAATTGAAAGTTTTTTCAATTCAATCAATTTAAATCTTCTGAATTCGACTGGAAGTTATTTCGATTCAATCGAATTCAATCGAACGTGATTTTTTTTATTTGGGATTAGAGATGATAATAGGTTGAGAGATTTAAGGAAAGTCAAAAACAAACTTGCATATTAATTGCAGGAAGATAATTAACTGCCATATATAAAATTTTAATTAAATTAAAATATAATATTTAATTGTCTAATTACATAACTACCCCCTAGATCAAAATCAAAGATGAATGGCTCAGATTGGTTCCTAAGTTCCTAACTAGGCTCTTGGTTCCTATTTGATCTTTCTCCTATATATATATATATATATATATATATATATCAAACGGGTATGCTCACCAATACATTTTTGTATTGACCAAATTATTTTCGTACATGTTTCAGGTTCTTATGAGCACTTCTAATCTTTTGGAACTTAGGCTTAGATTGAGATTTACTGTATTTTAGTTTAGATTGCTAGTTTTGATTGTTGTATTTCTTTCAATGTAATAAACTATTCCATTTAATGTATAAAAGTTACATTTTTAGTCCATGAGCTATTGAACAATTGTCACTACGTGACACCTCGATGTTTCTGCCATCGGTTGGGGTGTTACACAAGCTTAGTTGGCAAGATTAACTAGAGATGGGTGTATATAGAAATAATATGTCTCTGGTTCTTGAGGATTTAGAGACATTATCATGTAGTTTTTTTTTTCGGTTTTGTCTTCTTTGGTTTTTTTGTCATGTTTTGCGTGTATTTTGTATATAGTTTTTAGTCTGATGGAAGAAATGTCATAGTTAGCATTACTTCACTTTTGTAGGGATATTGGAGTTTGTTCTTAGAAGACTTCCTTCTTGCATGTTTGTAAACAGTTTTATTTTGTGGTTTTGCTTGCATTTTGTATCATTTATGTTTGTGTAACTCGGATATTTTCAGTAAAATTAAGGAATTCCAATAATAAGTGTAATTGCTATTGTAGTTTTTTCAAAATCTATTGACAACTCAACACATGATTGTAAGGACAAAATAGAATAACATTACATAAAGTGAAGTTTAAAGCAACATCTGTTTGAAGGAAACTGTTGAAGGAATATATGTTTGAATCAACAACTGTTTGTAGTAACAGCTGTTGTAGAAAGATCTCCTTAACAGAGCCTCTGCACTTGAACACACGTTACTAAACACAATTTGTCTTGCAACAGATTATTGACTTCTTAATTTCATGTTTAGTAAACAGACCATAACAGTTGGTCTGTTAATATTTTTTATATTTTGGAGGAGTATAATTGTCTTAAAAAAAGATACTCTTCCCGTGTCATTGGAAGTTTGTTTCATAATCTGTTGTTTGCTTCATCCGTCTGTTGATTTATCTTTCCGTGGTTGTAACACCTTTTAGTATTAAACATCTGATCAGTACTATTAACTTCTTACAACAGACGATTGGCTTCTTAATGTTGTGTTTAGTGAACAGGCCTTAAAATATGATATAGTCTTCCCATGTTTTCACACAGGATATCACCTAGTATATATTATATATTATACATATTATGTTATCTAAATAATTTATTCACCCTCACCATTCATCATTTCAAATAGCTCCTGAATTAACCATAACAGAGATGTCGGGTCGCTAGAATTAAGGATGAGCTCGGGACGGGATCAGTACGGTATTGATACTAATCCCGATAATACCGATACCGAAAACACTCAAAATCCAATACCGATACCGATACCAAAAACATACGATATGGTATCGGTACGGTACTGGTATGGTATCGGTATCGGTATTTTACATTAAAATATCAATACCATACCGATACTGGTTAATACCGAAACCGAAAACCTCTAAATGTTGGTATCGATACTGAACACCCTCGGCACGATATCGATTTCAGTTCAATATTCGGGATAATATACTCATCCCTAGCCTGAACAGCTTCTCCTTCATGATTTGAAATGACTTATTGATTTATTTGCTTTTGAGCAATTTTCTACCTCAATCCCAAACACTAACCCGTATTTATGAATTGATCAATTGCATTTAAGTAACTGTTCATCGTGAAAAAACGGAACTACTTAGGATATTCGGGGAGGGGGGAGGGGGCGGGGAAACCTTTTCAAGGCCAATACACCACCCCACCTTGGCGTGGAAGAGTGGCGTTGCCGCAAGGGCGGGGACTTCTTCATTGGTGTGGGGCCGGGGGTGGAACGAGGTGGAGAGTTTTGATTGGTTTGTTTTTTTTATAAAAATATTTTACACACAATAATATTATTCCTTTCCCCCTCACAATTTTCACCCTTCACACTTGGGCATCACAAGTACCATATGACGCTTCATGCCCCTCTTTTCCTCTCCACTAAGTAGGGCTGCAAACGAACCGAACGAACACGAACAAGGCCTTGTTCGTGTTCATTTGTTAAAAAAATTATGTGTTCACGAACAGTTCATGAACACTTACTGAACGAGACTTTCTGTTCGTGTTCGTTTGTTAAGAAAACACTCATGTTCGTGTTCGTTTGTTAATTTTTTTCATGAACGCACATGAACACAAACGTACATATATTAACTTTTGAATAACATTGAATTCACATACATTAAGACATTAGCTAGATCAACCCAAAATATAACATGATTATCCAAACATACTTAATACTAGAGAAGGGCGTTGGAGGTGGAGGGCATCAACGCTGGAACGTGGAAACATATAATGAGTTTGGATATAAAAAGTATGTTTATTTATCTCATATAGTCATATATTTACCTTATATATATATATATATAATTTATTGGGTAAAATAAATAAAAATAAAAGAATATAAAAAAAACATATAAAAATTAAAACCTTAATGAACTATCAAACACAAACGAACATAAACGAACACGTTACCGAACGTTCACGAACATAAACGAACGAACACGACCTCTGTTCATGTTCGTTCATTTATTAAACGAACGAACACGAACGAACTTCCCACCAAACGGTTCATGAATTGTTCGCTGAAAGTTCAGTTCGTTTGCAGCCCTACCACTAAGTATAGTAATCATAGTTTCTATTTTCATTAACCTCGTGTGTATAAGAGGTTAGTATCACAATGGAGCAGATCGTCTGAGGGAGAGCATGAGGAGCCAAAACGCCACTTCATTCCGGCAACGGAACAATCGGGGGATTACCGATCCTAGACCCATCACAACCTTTTTCATATCAAACTTACCTATGGGGATGACCGATTCTCTGTTGTGGAAAGCTTTTAAACCACACGGAATCGTGAAGGATGCTTATGTGGCAAGAAAAAACTGACTCTAGGGGGAATTGGTTTGGTTTTGTTAGATATCTTGGGGTGAAGAACGTTAATGAGGTGTTGAAAAATATGAACAACGTTAAGATTGACGGATCCAAGCTTGGGGTTTTCAGTAGCCAAGTATTGTTGATTTGTAAATATAACTTTATTTATGTTTATATGTTGTAAATATTAAACTTATGTATTTGTATGTAATGTGTGTAGTACGTGTATTATGTAAAACAGTTATAAGATCATTAGATTAGTTAATAGTATAGAGACTAAACATATGGGTCAAAACACAAGAAGTTACTCGACAAGACCACAAAGATTGCATATAGGTCAACAAAACCGGCTGCAAAGGACAAGATCAAGGCTGCATACTTACATCTAATCGTATCAAAGAAGCAGAGGCAAAGCAGTAGCAATATTGGTCTAAACAGAATGTTTCGAAGGCTGCAACAAGACTGAAAAGACTAAAATACCCCTATGGTTATGGTAGTTATTTTTGGCGCCAAGTCTTAAATCAAACCGGTGGGAACAAATCATCACAACGGTTCAATTGAAGACCCATCTGTTCGAAACATATTTATACAAAGGATAAGACACAATAGATCAGTTATCAAGATTGTATCATAACAACAATCCCTTCGTCGAAAACTTCCAGAATTCCCTTTGTTCTTAGTTCATTTGTATCAAACATTTCAATATCTATATCTATAATATCATTTGTCTCAATTGTGTCATATATACTTGTGTTTATATTGATAATTCCGCTGCAAGATCAAGTTCTGGGACCAACAAGTATGACAAGAACAACAGCAAGATGAGGCAGATGGAGGGTCACAAAAGGGAGGAGAATAGGGCGTACTATCAGCCTTTGATGAATCATGTCCATGCTACTGGGAATGTAGGTACGTCTAGCAGACACAATCCAATTAATATGGGGGCAGGGAAAATGTTTTGGGGCATGGCGGCTGGTACCGTTCGGCCACCGTCATCTTCCTCGAAGTCTCTTATGGTGAATGAGAAGGGTGCCTTATACCCCAATCATTGTATCATGAGGACGGTAATCAGTGAAGCTATTGATGTGAAAGCGATTAGAGCAGTGAAGAGCATGATGAAATCCGGGGGTTTATGACGAAAGTCCAGTTAGTCTTATCGGGGGTTGAAGGTTATGATGGTATTTCGCGACAAACGAATTGCCGTTGAGTTTATTAATCGGAAAGATGAATTGTGGAACAAGTTTCTAATATCAGCCGAACTATGGAATGGTGCTAACATGGAATTCCAAAGGATTACATGTCTAATATTAGATTTTTCTTGGTTATCTCCCAACAATGCAGAGGGGAAGGTGTGGGGTTCTGTAAGCTTGAATGGTCGCATTGATGAAGAAGTTACTCTGGTTTGGAATGGTGGTAACGTACAAGTATGGGTGTTGGAGGTGGAGGATCGCCTACTCTTGGATTTGAGTGAAGAATTAGCCTCAGAAACCATTGGGTCACCGGCTAACTCGGTGGCTTCTGTGATCAGAATGGACGAGATGGAGGACGGTGAGTTCCGTCCCGATGTTAACGATGCCCAAGGATCACCCGGAAAAATTCCGGCGACGTCTGGGCTATCATCGGTGAAAGCGGGTGGAGAAGAAACTCAAACGTTGCATGGGGGTGTTACAATGCATGGGGAATTCTAAGAGACTCCTAGAGTGGGTGGTGAAGCAATTAATGCAACTTTAATGCACGAGAGGGGACCACAAGGTGAAACAAGTCAACAAAATTTAATAGATCTCAACAGATCTGTTGGGAGCTTTTCGGTGGGCCAAGGGGTCTTTTGGGCCATAATCAAAAGTCAAGAAAAAGGCCAAGGTTTGCAAGGAGCCCAATTAGTGAAGAAATTGATGACCAGGGTGGTATTTTTTCGGCCCAATCAAATTTATTTTCTAAATCAGATGCTGCTATGGATAAGTCAAATGGGGTTGTCCCTCCTAACTATGCCATTGCTGATGGGAGTAACGAAGACAGAGTCATGGAGGTCGATAAATGCAATCCACTCGGGTCGTCGGCTGGTGCCGTGGACGTTAGTAGGACTATTAATCATAACGGTTTTGGGGTTGGGAATGGTGCTCAGGACCAGACTCATGTTGCTGTAGATAGGACTGACACAATTAGGTCCGATGGTATCATCATCAATTCTGTAACCGAGCTTACTGTTGAAGCTGGAATGGTGATTGGGATTGAACTCCATGGTTTTTAAAACGAGGTAAAGGAACTTGTAAATGGTGAAGGTGTGGTAAATGGTTGTCAATGAATTTCCTATGCATCAATATAAGGGGGTGAGGGATGATTGGAAGACGTCTTGGATTAAGGGGTTGAAAATGTGTCACGGTTCGCATTTCGTGGGGATTCAGGAGTCTAAGTTGGGTGAAGGGGAATTTTTTCATCTCAACAGTTTATGGGGAAGATTTGCATTTTGCTCGGAACAAGTTCATGCTGAGGGGAGGTCGGGTGGTTTGATCAGCTTTAGGGATCCTTCTATGTTCCAGGTATTATCTGTTACAAAAAATAGGTACTTTCTTGCTACTTCGGGTGTGTTAACTGCGTCCGGGGATTTATTGAATGTGGTCAACGTATATGCCCCGAATGATCCCGGGTTGAGACGAAGACTCTGGACGGATCTGCTGAGTTTAAAGAGCTCTCATCCTGGTCTTTGGGTCTTCTTAGGAGATTTCAATGATGTACGGTGTCAATCGGAAAGGATGAATTTAGAATTCGTGTCTTCTAACGCCGATTAATTTAATGATTTTATTATGAGGGTGGGTGTAGAGGAATACAATATGGGCGGCCATAAGTTCACATACTTGTCCGATGATGGTAAGAAGCTGAGTAAGCTTGATCGATATTTGGTGTGTGGCACGTTCAAAGCCAAATGGGGGGACGCTTCAGTAACCGCCTTGTCTAGATTCTTGTCCGATTACAGTCCCGTCATACTTTCTGTGGTCGCGACTAATTTTGGACATATTCCGTTTAGGTTTTTTAATTCGTGGCTTGAAATCCCGGGTTTTTTGGACTATGTGAATAACCTATGCGGGAGCTTCTCCTTTTCTGGTCCTGCGGATTTAGCTATTGTTACGAAACTGAAATTCCTAAAAAAGAAGATTAAATGGTGGATTGGTGCAGAAAAAGGGAGGCTGGAAGAGTCATTTAAGCGGCATAAGTCAACATTGGAGAAGTTGGATAAAGTGAATGATATTAGAGATCTTTCGGACCTAGAGCTTGAGTCTCGTATTGAAGCTAGAGCATTTATTATGGGCTTTGATAGACGGAAACAAATGGATTTAAAACAAAAGGCAAGGGTAAGGTGGGCGGTGGAGGGTGATGAGAACTCTAAGTTCTTCCACGGGGTCATTAATGCGAATATGTCCAACAAAAGAATCAATGGGGTGTTGTCAGACGGTGAGTGGATTTCAAATCCAATCTTTATCAAGGATAGGGCGTTCGCCTTTTTTGAAGATAAGCTCAAGGAACCTATGACTATTAGGTCGAAGATTATATGCTACAATATTAATCGCCTCTCTGATTCGGATGCGGATATGTTGGTGAGGCCGTTTTCCTTACAAGAAATAAAAGATGCCGTGTGGTCATGTGATGGAGATAAAGTACCCGGATCGGATGGATTCAATTTTAAGTTTTTAAAGAGGTGTTGGAGTGGCTTTCAAGGCGATTTTGTCCGTCTTTTCGATGAATTCTTTGATGGGGCAGCCATGGGCCCGGGTTGCACCTCTTTTTTTATTGCCTTAATTCCTAAGAAAAATGATCCTCTTGACTTCAAGGACTACCGTCCTATTAGCTTGGTTGGGTGCGTTAACAAGGTGTTGTCGAAAGTGCTAGTCGCGAGACTTAAATTGGTTATAGGGAAGCTAATTTCTTCCGAGCAATCCGCTTTTCTATCCGGTAGGAACATCACGGATGGCCCCCTTATTTTGAATGAGGTAATTGGGTGGATGAAGAAAGTTAAACGCCAAGGCATGATCTTCAAGGTGGACATTGAGAAGGCTTATGATTCCTTGAATTGGGAGTTTCTTGAGTTCGTTATGTTGCAAATGAAGTTCCCGGCTAGGTGGTGCAAATGGGTAATGGCGATTGTCACTTCGGCGCATGCCTCGGTGTTAGTTAACGGCTCTCCAACACATGAGTTTATTTGTAGTCGCGGACTTAGACAAGGAGATCCACTTTCCCCCCTTTTGTTTCTAATTGCCATGGAGGCACTATCGGGTATCATGAAAAGGGCCACGAGTGTCGGGTTATTCCGGGGCGTAACATGTGGTTCGGGTGATCTTCCTATTTCCCATATGTTATATGCGGACGACATGGTCTTCCTAGGGGAGTGGTCCGTGAGTAATGCTATGAACCTAAAACGGATTCTTAGGTGCTTCTACCTTGTCTTGGGCCTAAAGGTCAATTTAGGAAAGTGTTGTATTTTTGGCGTCAGGGTTAGTGACACGAAAATCCTGCATATGTCGGATGTCTTGAGATGTAGAGCTGGCTCCTTTCCATTTATACACCTTGGTTTGCAAGTCGGTGCCAACATGAATCTTTGTAAAACATTGGAAACCGGTGGTAGACGCGTTTAGGAATAAACTGTCCATTTGGAAGGCGAAAACTCTATCCTTTGGTGGCCGGGTAACTCTTATCATGTCAGTATTAAATGCTCTACCTACGTATTACTTTTCGTTATTTAAAGCCCCTAGAAAGATTATTGATGAATTAGATAAACTACGGCGCGTGTTTTTTTGGGGTGGCTCCGAGGAAAAGGCGAATATTAATTGGGTTGTGTGGCAAAGGGTTTGTGCTCCGATTGATTGTGGTGCTTTAGGATTTGGCTCTCTCCTTGATGCGAATTTATCTATGTAAGCGCAATGGTGGTGGAGGTTCAAAATTGACTCTACCGCCCTTTGGAGAAATATTGTTTGGTCTATACACAGTTCTTCTAGGGATTGGAATCCAATTCCGGCTAAACTTTCGTTATCCAGGACTTGGAAGCAAATTCATTCGTCTATGCAGGTTATTAAAGGGTGCGGGTGGATGTGGGTTGGGCCATTAAAGGGGTTGTGGGTAACGGGTTGGGTATTTCTTTTTGGTTGGACAGTTGGGCACTGGATATTCCTTTGTCTTTGGCGTTTCCTGCTCTGTTCAGCCTCGAAAGGAACAAGTTTGCTGCTGTAAAAGATCGGGTTCTGCTGTTAGATACCGAGTGAGATTGGGACTGGAAACACGATTATTTTTCTGCAGAGGAGCAGGCGGAGCTGCTGCTGTTTTTGCAATCGGTGACTGTTCCAGCACTATCACATTCTTCGGACAGATGGTGTGAGGACCGGGAAATTTTTTTTTCTTTTTCTCGCTTCGTTCTCTTTTACTTCAGGAAATTTTCGGGACGAAAATTCTTTCAACAGGAGGATGATGTGACACCCGGCATGTTTAGGTCAACATTTTGTAAACACATAAAGTCTACCTTAGCGAGAAACGTTTATTAAACATACTTGACGAGGTCAGTAGAGTCGGAACACAGCGCGTATTGTCCAGGGTTCAATGATTCGGAGGATCATTGGTTTGGTCACACACACACGTTACGAGTCCCGTTGTGGGTGAATTACATAAACTAGGTCATCTGTTATGCGTAGATTGATTCTTATGGTGGATTATATGCAAATACGTGTTGAAACGATGTGTAGATGATTATCCATGCTTGTATATGTTAAACATAGACTAAGACTGCATGTTCATCTGTTAGGATATGTTAAAATGCGTTAAACACGACAAACTGGAGAATCTGGAAAAGGCACTTCCTGGTTCGACCGTTCGAAGGGTCGAACCTGGCCCTCAGCCTGATAAGGGTTCTCCTTCGACCACATGAAACTACATTCGACCCATGAGAAGGGTCGAACCTGGCTATATGTTTTAAAAGAACTACATTCGACCACTTAACTCTACATTCGCCCACATGCAATGGTTGAACCTGGACATAGTATAAATACCACACTTTATCATTTTTCACCATTTCACAAACCCTAAACGCCTCTAAACACTCTCTAGCAACTTTAATCACTAGGGAAGGAGTTTTTGCCCTTGTTTTCTACAATCTAACCTACAAACATCTTCTAAACAAAGATTTAAGGTGTGTTCTTCATTCTAAAACATTTTTAAAGCATTTCAATTCGTTTTAATTAAACCCCAAGAGTCGAGATCTGATTCAAACAGGTTTTCATGGATAAAAAACCTTCCTAATATCTTTCTAAACAAAACCTATTCATAAACAATGAGTTTTTATACAAACTAACATGTGTTAATGGTGTTTTATGTGGTGTTATGATATTTTTTGATTATTGATTGCTGTATAGATGTTATAACAATGATCTAGGACTGTTATTAATGATGGTTTATGATTGAGATAGGTTACAATTGATTATTGACGATGTTTTGCTCATTTTGGGGATTTTGGGTTAGATTTAGGGCTTGTTCATGATGATAGTGATAAGGATATGATTGGGGGGTTCTTGTTCATGATAATCTAAGTATATAAGTTGATTATTGATGGATTTTAGAAAGTTTCCTAATTGGGTAAAGATTGCATGCGCTTGATGTGACATCTCCATAATTTACTATTTTGGGTAACTTGTAAAACGACTAGATTTTGGGGTAAAATTGGTAGGGTTTCGTGGGGATATGTTAATGATAGTTGACTGCTGTAACTCATGGTGTTTCGTAATGTTTTCGGATGTTTTTTATGCATTTTTGGAAAAAACAAACTGACAGGGTCGAACCTGGAGCTCCTTCGACCAGTCGAGTGGTCGAAGGTGGGCCTCCAGGGTCGAACCTGGGAACTGATGGTCGAACGTGCACTGGTTTGGTTGAACGTGCAATGTTTTGGTCGAACATGGCTTGAAATGGGTCGAAGGTGGGTAAAAGGGTCGAACATGGAAGGGGAAAAACCACATTCGACCATCTGATGTCCGAAATGAGATTTTTGATGCAAACTAAGTGTTTTATGCTTGAAACTTATGTGTTAACCTTATGTGCATGACTAATTGATGTAATGGGTCACCAACGGGATGTCAGGTCGGTCTGGGATGTCCGGTTAACGTTCAAACACACTTTAAACACATAGAGTCAAGATCTGAACAATCGGGGACTAGTTAGCCTTCGGGTTAGTAGTCATCACACTTATGTAAACTCATTAATAGGTTGTTATTAGTCGGGAGTATCATACACGGGTTGGAACTCTAGTTATCAAGAAGACGCACTCTAAGGTGACTTCACGGCCCCTCTTTTATACTCTTTTCTCTCGGGGGAGAAGCATGCCACACGTTTTAACAATGCAACGTTTATGATTTGAAAACGCAACTCTTATGAAACTTACCACTTTTGGAAACGTAACACTTTTAGAAACATGACGCCTTTTGGAATGTAACTCTTTTAAGAAATGTGACACGTTTGGCACTTGGCATATTTAACATTGGCACTTGACACTTTTAAGCATTGGCATTTGGCATATTTAAACATTGGCACTTGACACTTTTAAACATTGACACTTGGCATTTGGCACTTGACGCTTGGCACTTATTTACTATACGATGAAACCTAAGTCCCTATTGAAACCATGAATGTGCGGGGCACAACGGGGGAAATGTGGATAGATCTATCGGGTGTGACGAACCCCACCCGACGGCTGGGAGCCGGGCGGGTGCATATTGTCTCTACTTTGACACTTGGCACATGGGCAGCAACTTGAGCAACGTTTGTCAGTAATGGTTTTAGCAACACAATCGTAGTAGTAAGGGAACGTTTGTTATTTACTTGGAGCTTTTGCACACTTGGCACTTTATGAGGAATCGCTTTACACATGAAAACGTTTACGAACTTAAAACCTGTGAACTCACCAGCATTATATGTTGACGTCTTTTTGGCATGTTTTCTCAGGTCGCTAAGGTAGCGGCATTGAGTTTAGGCGCACAGAGTCTCACGGCGTCTAGGATTTATAAGCATGTTTTGTTAAACATTTCTGTGACACCCGGCAATTTCTGGTTAACAACGTTGTCTAGATGAAAGTCTACCTTAGCGAGTCACGCGTATATTGTACTTAACTGGGTTAGTTAAGTCGTGTTATGGTTCGGGAACTACCGGTTTAGTATAGAAGATCATTGGATGTTGGTCTAGAGGTTCATTAGATGTCAGTCCTTAACCAAGTGTACAAATGGTGACGATTCGTAGAATCGTCAGGTCATACGGAACATACAAGTCTCGAGTCCCGGGAATTGGTGAACGAGTGTGAATATGTTTGTTTGCAAGTGTTATGTGTTTACAATCATTATGTGACTTGTCGGTATGTGAAAATGTGTTAACGTATGTTAAAACGGGGTTTAACGCGCAAAATACAAGGAACCAGCCCCTATAGGCGATTAGGGGTGGCTAATCGCCTATAGGGAGGGCGATTGGGCAATCTTATGGGCGATTGGGGGCTAATCGCATGCCCTAGGGGGCGATTAGGCCCCAAATGCATGAACATCATGCGATTAGGATCCCTAATCGCGTATAGCTGCTGCACAATCGCGTGTTACGGGCTGGACGACTAAAAACGACTATAAATACAATGCTTGACCTCCTAAACTTCATAATACAAACCCTAGTCGTCCCATAACCCGCCCCAACACACACACAACCTCTGGAACGCGATTTTTGATCAAAACACAAGGTTTCAAGCTTGTTTCATCAATCTTTCACAAATCCAAGGTGTGGTTTCCATCCATGCAATCTTATTAACGTTTTTATTAAATCCCTAATGGTCCAGACCTGTTCTAAAACGTTTAAGCTTTCTGAAAATCGTTAATAAGTGTTATTAATCGGATTCTAACTATCATACATGTGTTATGTGTGTTTATGATAAAAAGCTAGGGTTTTTATGATTCAAGGAGATGATTAACATGTTATTAGGGTAGTTTTAGATTAATAATAATATCATGATGATAAGATCTGAGTTATTGTTAATTAGGGTTACGGTTTTGCATGCTAATGTGATGTTTCATGTTATGTGTATTATCTTTAAGATACATAATTGCATTCAGGGCTGATAGATCGAGGTTAAACGAAGGATTTTGATGGATATATGTTTGATATAGTTGTTTGGATGATATTTGATGTTTACACACGTTCTGGGATTGATTTGGAGTGTTAAACGCGCGAAAAACCGGAACAGCCATGTTGCAGGCGAGTAGCAATCCTAATTGCCTATACTATAGGCGATTAGGAGGCTAATCGCCTATAGTATAGGCGAGTAGGGGCTAATTGCTAGTGAACAGCATGTCTTATGAGCTAATTGCTAACAGATGCATGTCTTATGACCTAATTGCTAATAGATGCATGTCTTATGACCTAATTGCTAGTAAAATACATGTCTTATAGCCCTAATCGCCTATAAGGTCAAGATTTACATGTCTTATGACCCTAAATGCCTATATTACATGCAATTAGCCTTCCTAAATGCCAGTTGACCAACCTAAATGCTAGTTGACTTTTCCTAATCACGTGTACTGCTGCTGTAAGTGTAAATTAGCATTCCGAGACCCGATTTGACATCTAGGAACATGCTAGGAACCCCGTAACATATCTAATAACTTGGTAACATATGTTTGGATGTAATTGTGTGATACGTGAACTACGTGCTATAACTTGTTGGACGTTAACGTATGTTAAGTATGATTGCATGATTGTTTGTTTGGGAGCGCAAACATAACACGGGGAGTCTCGGGTCACCAATGGGATGTCGAGTCTTGTACATTGGGTCAGTTAAACAGTCACGGTGTTTTCAAACGAACTTGGTTATGGTCTGGACATCTAGGGACTAACTAACCTGCGGGTTATTAGTCTAAGTACTTGTAACTGTCATATGTTAGGTCGCCGCTTTACGGGACTAACATAGCTGCTGAGTTTATTCATATTACGAAGTAACGCAACTTAAGGTGAGTTTACGGCCCCTCTTTTAACTGGTTTCACTTTTCGGGGGAGAAAACATGTGTTAAACTTATGTTTTGGTAACAACTGTCATACTATGGGTTTCTATGGTTTACTATACGATCTCTGGAAGTCCCGGGGAAACCATGAATGTGCGGGTTAGCACAACGGGGAAATGTGAATAGATCTATTGGGAATGACCAACCCCGCTCGTCGGCTTGGAGGGCCGGGCGAGTGCATATGGTCTCAAACAGGAACAGGTTTACTATTCGGGCACAACATCTGGTTTGCGAGTTAGTAATGGTTTTCCAATCGTAGAAGTAACAAAACATACGCCTAGCTAGCGTACTTTGGTTTGCAAATTGATATAGTATGGACAGGTTGAACTTGGTACTTTAATTACAAACCTGTGAACTCACCAGCATTTTTGTGCTGACGTAACTCTTACATGTTTTCTCAGGTCGCTAAGGTAGCATAACGGAACTAGGGCGCACGCGTCTAGTTAGGATTGCATGGTTTTCGAACATTGAATAATTTGGTTTACTTTTGGATTATGTTTTGAGAATAAGCTTCCGCTGTATTTGGGGATTTTAAACTATGTTTTTGAAATTGCATATGTTCATTTAGATTTGTTTATTGTGATCGTTGACTTGGATCCTGGTTTGTCATGCGCCTCGCGGTAAAACTCCGCAAGTGGATTTTGAGGGTGTGACAGATTGGTATCAGAGCCAATGGTTATAGTGAACTAGGACTGCATGTAGAGTCTAGTCTATAGCCGAGTCGCATACACTAGACGATCACATAGTACTAAACATTATGGTGGATTACGTATGGCCTTGTCGGAGTGTCTCTAAATCATCTGACCTTCCTATGTTACATCATCCGTTCTATCTTAGGTCGGGTTACTTGCTCTCTAGGCAGTGTGGTATATTGGGGTAAATCGTGTACTCTTGAGATTTGTCCAAGGCTCGGACATCTCCCTTTCATACTCCAATAGAAACACTTGCCATAAACTACCGTAGCATTACGGTTTATAGCTAAGAGTCTATGTTCGGTGATTTGAACTTTGAACTAGGAGAACAATTGGAGGACCATGTAGAGCGGTTTATCATTTTGGGTGCACACAAAATCATAAACCGAAATGCATGGAAGCCCTGGTGAGCTCTGGGTTTGGAGTGATAGTCCTGGATTGGATCTAGCTTTGATCTTGTGAACGTTAGTGGTTATCATTATCTGCGAAACTAAATTTTCTCGTTCTTTCTGCCAGAATCATGTCTGGAGTACGAGGAGGACGTGGAGGTGGTCGCAATGGTGGACGTGGTGGTGGTCGCGGTGGTGCTGGTGGTCGTGGAGGTGTTAACCTATCACAGGAGGATCTGAACAACTTGCTACAAGCTGCCTTTCAGTTAGGGCACAATGGTGGTGGTAAGTTGATTTATCCATTTTTGCCTCATTAGTGAACCTTGTTTACATCCTTCGTGGTTTCTCATACCTTTTATTGTAGGTGGTCCTGTTAACCCACCCCCACCCATGTGTACCTACAAGATGTTTCGGGACTGTAAGCCCCAGGAATTCTCTGGCACTGAGGGTGCGGTGAGCCTACTCAGGTGGTTGGAAAAGGTGGAGTCAGTGTTTCTGATGTGTAACTGTCTCCCAGCGGATCGAGTTAAGTATGCTGCTGCGTTATTCCAGGATGTTGCTTTGACCTGGTGGAATAACATCACTCAGAATATGGGTATAGGGGAGGCGTATGCTATGCCTTGGGAAAATTTTGTTCAACTACTGAAGCGAGAGTACTGTCCAAGGGAAGAAATGCAGAAGCTAGAGCATGAGGTGTGGAACCTCAAGATGACCGGGTAAGAGATTGAAAAGTATACGGTAAGGCGTAATGAGTTGGCAGTGCTGTGTCCTGATCTGCATGTGCCAGAATACAGGAGGATTGAACACTATATCTCGGGGCTAGTACCAGAGATCGCAGGGTTGGTGGCTGCGGGGAATCTTCCTACATACTCAGAGGTGGTCTGATCGGCTCACAGGATGACAAACTTGAAGGTGAATGAGGGTATCTTGCCTGCTAAGGGTTCGACTGTCAAGGCCCCGGAGAATAACAAGTGTAAATGGGAAATGAGGGGAAAGGATCTGTGCCAGCACCAGCACAACAGGGTAAGAGATTCGATAGCGGGGGTTCTTCTTCTTCTGGTACCAAACCGGGTGGTTATGCGGGGAAATTACCTAAGTGCAACAAATGTGGGCGTCATCATCAGGGGGACTGCGACCGTAATCATTGCCATCGCTGCTAGCGACTTGGGCATTTTGCTAAAGATTGTCGGGCGACACTTCCATCGACCCAGGCCCCAAGTACTACCCCAGCTCCTACTGCTCAAGGAACTACGGGAAAACAGGGTTGTTACAACTGTGGGGAGACTGGGCATTACAAGAAGGAGTGCCCGAAACTGAAGCAGGGCGGGGATGTGAGGGATAGAAACGGTAACGGGAACAACGGGGGCGGTGGCAGGAATGCACGTGCCTTCGTCATTGGAGCCGCAGAGGCTAGACAGGATCCTGACACAGTTACCGGTACATTCCTTCTCAATAATCGCTCTGTTAGTGTTTTATTTGATTCCGGTGCCGATAAAAGTTTTATATCTATGGAAGTTAGTCGACTGCTAGATGTAGTACCCGTACCATTAGAGGCTAAGTACATTATTGAGTTGGCTGACGGTAAAAAGATTGAGGCTACTTGTATCCTTCGGGAGTGTCAACTAGAGTTGTCGGGTTTGTCGTTCCCCATCGATCTTATGTCGGTACCTTTGGGTAGTTTTGACGTTGTGGTTGGCATGGATTGGTTGTCTTTGTATCGCGCGGAGATCGTTTGTTACGACAAGATTATTCGGATTCCTCTCCCTGATGGAGAATTCCTTTCTGTGTACGGTATCAAGGGTGGTGTTCCGCTAAATATCATCTCTAGCATGAAAGCCCTTAAGTGTCTTCGAAAGGGTTATTCGACCGTTTTGGCACTTTTATCTGTTTCCTCTAGTGATGAGAAGAAGATCGACGATATTCCTGTTGTACGCGAGTTTCCTGATGTATTTCCTGATGATTTATCTGGTCTTCCTCCCCATCGTCAGGTCGAGTTCGGTATTGATCTTGTACCAGGGGCTGCTCCTATTGCTCGGGCCCCCTACCGTCTTGCACCTCCTGAGATGCAGGAATTATCTAGTCAGTTACAGGAACTCTTGGACAAGGGTTTCATCAGACCGAGTTCTTCCCCTTGGGGAGCCCCGATTCTATTCGTCAAAAAGAAGGATGGAAGTTTCCGATTGTGTGTGGACTACAGAGAACTGAACAAATTGACCGTCAAGAACCGTTATCCTCTTCCACGTATTGATGATCTATTCGACCAACTCCAGGGTTCTAGCTATTACTCAAAGATTGATTTGAGGTCCGGTTATCACCAGTTGCGCGTAAGGGAAGCTGATGTTGCAAAGACTGCCTTTCGTACACGTTATGGCCATTTCGAATTCTTGGTCATGCCTTTCGGTCTCACGAACGCACCGGCGGTTTTCATGGATTTGATGAACCGCGTTTGCAAACCATATCTGGACAAGTTCGTCATTGTGTTTATTGATGACATCCTGATTTACTCCAAGAACAAGACCGAACACGAGGAACACCTACGTTTGGTTCTTGAACTCTTGCGACGGGAACAACTTTACGCTAAGTTCTCAAAGTGTGACTTTTGGTTACGCGAAGTTCAGTTCCTAGGACATGTGGTTAATGAACTAGGGATTCATGTCGATCCAGCTAAGATCGAAGCGATCAAGGACTGGGGAGCACCAAAGACGCCAACTGAGGTGCGGCAATTCCTAGGCCTTGCGGGCTACTATCGTCGCTTCATTCAGGGGTTCTCGAAGATCGCTCAACCCCTCACCACTCTTACTCAGAAAGATAGAAAATTCGACTGGGGCGAACCACAAGAGTCGGCATTTCAAGAACTGAAGTCTAAACTTTGTTCTGCTCCTATTTTGTCCTTACCTGAAGGCCCTGATGATTTCGTTGTTTACTGTGATGCTTCTATTCATGGTCTCGGATGCGTGTTGATGCAACGCGAGAAAGTGATTGCGTATGCTTCTCGTCAACTCAAGGTGCACGAGAAGAACTACACCACCCATGACTTGGAGTTGGGTGCAGTGGTTTTCGCATTGAAAATTTGGAGACATTACTTGTACGGTACCAAATGCACCATCTACACCGATCACAAGAGTCTTCAACATATTTTCGACCAACAACATTTGAGCATACGACAGCGTCGTTGGATTGAACTCCTGAACGACTATGATTGTGCCATTAAGTACCATCCTGGCAAGGCGAATGTTGTGGCAGACGCCTTGAGCAGGAAGGAATCAACTAAACCTCGTCGCGTTCGGGCGTTGCAACTCACCATTCATTCCTCTCTACCTGACCAACTCCGTTCTGCCCAGTTAGAAGCTTTGAAGGAGGAAAACCTTAAAGCTGAAACCATGCACGGTGCCGACAAGCACCTCGAGCGAAGGCCTGATGGCCTGCACTACTTCGCAGAACGCATATGGGTTCCTTTATTTGGGGGACTTCGGGAGCTTGTTTTAGATGAGGCTCACAAGTCCCGGTATTCTATTCATCCTGGTTCGGATAAGATGTACCAAGATCTAAAGGTGCTTTACTGGTGGCCAAACATGAGGTCGGATATAGCCTCATACGTGAGCAAATGCTTGACCTGTGCTAAAGTCAAGGTGAAATACCAGAAACCGTCGGGTCTCTTGCAACAACCTGAAATTCCGGAGTGGAAATGGGAATGGATTACAATGGATTTTGTCACGCAACTACCTAAGTCACCGAGCGGGAATGATAAGATATGGGTGATTGTTGATCGGTTGACAAAACTTGCCCATTTTCTCGCTATTAAGGAGACCGACACCATGGATCGTTTGGCTCGTCTTTATCTGAAGGAAGTTGTTTCTAAGCACGGGGTCCCGGTTTCTATTATTTCGGATCGTGACTCCCATTTTACTTCTCACTTCTGGAAGTCCTTGCACAAGGCTTTTGGTACCCAGCTGGACATGAGTACAGCTTATCACCCACAGACTGACGGTCAGAGTGAACGCACGATTCAAACCTTAGAAGACATGCTGCGGGCATGTGCGATCGATTTTGGCAAAAGTTGGGAAGCCCACCTACCGTTAGTAGAATTCTCTTACAACAACAGTTACCACACGAGCATCAAGGCAGCTCCGTTCGAGGCACTATACGGGCGGAAATGCCGGTCTCCTCTTTGTTGGGCTGAGGTGGGTGAGAGTCAACTCACTGGGCCTGAGCTAGTGTACGAAACTTCGGAAAAGATCGTATAGATTCGTAACCGGTTGGCAGCGGCACAGGATCGGCAAAAGAGCTATGCTGATCAACGTCGCAAACCTTTGGAATTCCAAGTTGATGACAAAGTACTTCTAAAAGTTTCACCGTGGAAGGGCGTCATACGCTTTGGGAAGCGTGGCAAACTCAACCCTCGATATGTCGGTCCATTTACGATCCTGGAACGGATTGGACCGGTGGCGTATCGTCTTGATTTACCGACGGAGCTCGGTAACGTACATAACGTCTTCCATGTGTCAAACCTGAAGAAGTGCCTGGCTGACGAGTCTCTCATCGTTCCACTGGAAGAGATCAAGGTTGATGATCGTCTTCGGATTGTGGAAGAACCTGTGGAGATTCTGGATTACAAGATTCGTAGCCTACGTCATAGCAAGATTCGCATTGTGAAGGTTCGCTGGAACTCGAACCGGGGACCAGAGTACACTTGGGAACGGGAGGATCAGATGAAGTCTAAATATCCTCATCTCTTTCCTAAGGAAGCGTTCGAATCGAGATACGTCTCCACTGCTGCTGAATGAATCTCGGGGCGAGATTCCTTTTAACGTGGGGATGATGTGACAACTCGGGTAAATCTCTCTTTTGGTTTCTATCTTTTATTTGTTTCTTTCGTCATTCCTTTTGGTACTTGTGCAATTTTCGGGACGAAAATTCTTTTAACGTGGGGATGATGTGACACCCGACAATTTCTGGTTAACAACGTTGTCTAGATGAAAGTCTACCTTAGCGAGTCACGCGTATATTGTACTTAACTGGGTTAGTTAAGTCGTGTTATGGTTCGGGAACTACCGGTTTAGTATAGAAGATCATTGGATGTTGGTCTAGAGGTTCATTAGATGTCAGTCCTTAACCAAGTGTACAAATGGTGACGATTCGTAGAATCGTCAGGTCATACGGAACATACAAGTCTCGAGTCCCGGGAATTGGTGAACGAGTGTGAATATGTTTGTTTGCAAGTGTTATGTGTTTACAATCATTATGTGACTTTTCGGTATGTGAAAATGTGTTAACGTATGTTAAAACGGGGTTTAACGCGCAAAATACAAGGAACCAGCCCCTATAGGCGATTAGGGGTGGCTAATCGCCTATAGGGAGGGCGATTGGGCAATCTTATGGGCGATTGGGGGCTAATCGCATGCCCTAGGGGGCGATTAGGCCCCAAATGCATGAATATCATGCGATTAGGATCCCTAATCGCGTATAGCTGCTGCACAATCGCGTGTTACGGGCTGGACGACTAAAAACGACTATAAATACAATGCTTGACCTCCTAAACTTCATAATACAAACCCTAGTTGTCCCATAACCCGCCCCAACACACACACAACCTCTGGAACGCGATTTTTGATCAAAACACAAGGTTTCAAGCTTGTTTCATCAATCTTTCACAAATCTAAGGTGTGGTTTCCATCCATGCAATCTTATTAACGTTTTTATTAAATCCCTAATGGTCGAGACCTATTCTAAAACGTTTAAGGTTTCTGAAAATCGTTAATAAGTGTTATTAATCGGATTCTAACTATCATACATGTGTTATGTGTGTTTATGATAAAAAGCTAGGGTTTTTATGATTCAAGGAGATGATTAACATGTTATTAGGGTAGTTTTAGATTAATAATAATATCATGATGATGAGATCTGAGTTATTGTTAATTAGGGTTACGGTTTTGCATGCTAATGTGATGTTTCATGTTATGTGTATTATCTTTAAGATACATGATTGCATTCAGGGCTGATAGATCGAGGTTAAACGAAGGATTTTGATGGATATATGTTTGATATAGTTGTTTGGATGATATTTGATGTTTACACACGTTCTGGGATTGATTTGGAGTGTTAAACGCGCGAAAAACCGGAACAGCCATGTTGCAGGCGAGTAGCAATCCTAATTGCCTATACTATAGGCGATTAGGAGGCTAATCGCCTATAGTATAGGCGAGTAGGGGCTAATTGCTAGTGAACTGCATGTCTTATGAGCTAATTGCTAACAGATGCATGTCTTATGACCTAATTGCTAATAGATGCATGCCTTATGACCTAATTGCTAGTGAAATACATGTCTTATAGCCCGAATCGCCTATAAGGTCAAGATTTACATGTCTTATGACCCTAAATGCCTATATTACATGCAATTAGCCTTCCTAAATGCCAGTTGACCAACCTAAATGCTAGTTGACTTTTCCTAATCGCGTGTACTGCTGCTGTAAGTGTAAATTAGCATTCCGAGACCCGATTTGACATCTAGGAACATGCTAGGAACCCCGTAACATATCTAATAACTTGGTAACATATGTTTGGATGTAATTGTGTGATACGTGAACTACGTGCTATAACTTGTTGGACGTTAACGTATGTTAAGTATGATTGCATGATTGTTTGTTTGGGAGCGCAAACATAACACGGGGAGTCTCGGGTCACCAATGGGATGTCGAGTCTTGTACATTGGGTCAGTTAAACAGTCACGGTGTTTTCAAACGAACTTGGTTATGGTCTGGACATCTAGGGACTAACTAACCTGCGGGTTATTAGTCTAAGTACTTGTAACTGTCATATGTTAGGTCGCCGCTTTACGGGACTAACATAGCTGCTGAGTTTATTCATATTACGAAGTAACGCAACTTAAGGTGAGTTTACGGCCCCTCTTTTAACTGGTTTCACTTTTCGGGGAGAAAACATGTGTTAAACTTATGTTTTGGTAACAACTGTCATACTATGGGTTTCTATGGTTTACTATACGATCTCTGGAAGTCCCGGGGGAAACCATGAATGTGCGGGTTAGCACAACGGGGAAATGTGAATAGATCTATTGGGAATGACCAACCCCGCTCGTCGGCTTGGAGGGCTGGGCGAGTGCATATGGTCTCAAACAGGAACAGGTTTGCTATTCGGGCACAACATCTGGTTTGCGAGTTAGTAATGGTTTTCCAATCGTAGAAGTAACAAAACATACGCCTAGCTAGCGTACTTTGGTTTGCAAATTGATATAGTATGGACAGGTTGAACTTGGTACTTTAATTACAAACCTGTGAACTCACCAGCATTTTTGTGCTGACGTAACTCTTACATGTTTTCTCAGGTCGCTAAGGTAGCATAACAGAACTAGGGCGCACGCGTCTGCACGGCGTCTAGTTAGGATTGCATGGTTTTCGAACATTGAATAATTTGGTTTACTTTTGGATTATGTTTTGAGAATAAGCTTCCGCTGTATTTGGGGATTTTAAACTATGTTTTTGAAATTGCATATGTTCATTTAGATTTGTTTATTGTGATCGTTGACTTGGATCCTGGTTTGTCATGCGCCTCGCGGTAAAACTCCGCAAGTGGATTTTGAGGGTGTGACAATTTCAGACTTTGAGTTTTACTTTGAGTTGTAATAATGCATTTATGCTTCCGCTGTGTCAGAACTGTTTTGAACTCAATGACGGTTTACGTTGTTTTCATATCATATAGTGTCGTTTATTGTGACCGTTGACTTGGATCCTGGTGTGTCACACGCCTCGCGGTAAAACTCCGCAAGTGGAAATTTGAGGGTGTGATAGATTGGTATCAGAGCCAATGGTTATAGTGAACTAGGACTGCATGTAGAGTCTAGTCTATAGCCGAGTATCACACACATTAGACGATCACACATAGTTACGAGTCGTGTCATTTGAAAAACATACAAACCTTGTCGGGGTGTCGGTGTCCTCATCACACAGTATCGTATTATCTATCCTTGGACTATTTCTACACTTATTCTATCTTCTTCTTCGGGTTTGAAGATGAAGGGGCTTATCGCTTATACTTGGGAGTAGTGTACATTGGGGTGGCTTCGGCACACTTTTGAGATTTTTCCGGGATTTGGATATCTCCCCTCTATACTCTAATGTACATACTTGCCCACACACACACTATCATGCACTAGTACTTGTCATAGTACACTCCTGAGTGACCGTTCACTTTGGGATCCTCGTGCGATAACAGTTTCTTTTAGGAATGTGGGTATCGGGTGATTGGAAGTTCTAAGCTAGGAGCATGCCTAGAGGACCATGTAGAGCGATTTGTTATTTCGGGTGCACACGAAATCATAAATCGAAATGCATGAGAATCTTGGTGCACTTCGTGTTCGGACTAAAGGCCATGCTGGGACTACGTTCTGAATTCGTTTGGTCACTTGTAGCTCGATCTGTTGGTGGTATTGAGTGTCTTATTTCATGTTTGGCAGAACATGTCTGGTCGTGCCGGTGGACATACTGGTGGACGCGCTGGTGGACGCCGTGGTGGCGGCGAGGGTCGCAATGGCGGTGGACGAGGTGGTGGGAACATTACCATGACGCAGGCAGAGTTGGAGCACTTGTTGCAACAACAGTTGAACGTCACGTTGGCTGCTTTCCAGGCTGCTCAGCAGAATTTTGGGAACACTAATCAGGTGCAGTCTGGGTGCACCTACAAGAAGTTCATGGACTGTAAGCCCCATTTCTTCAATGGGACTGAAGGGGCAGTGGGACTACTCTGGTGGTTAGAAAAGATCGAATCGGTGTTTGCTATGTGTAACTGTCCCGACACTGATCGTGTCAAGTATGCTTCTGCTACACTGGAGGGACATGCGTTGACCTGGTGGAACTCCACCACTACGAACCTTGGTCTGGGTGAGGCCAATGCTATGCCGTGGTCTGAGTTCATTCTGAAGTTGCGGGCGGAGTATTGCCCGAGGGACGAGATTATGAAGTTGGAGCACGCGTTCTGGAATCTGAAGATGGTTGGGTCGGAGATCGAGGAGTTTACTGCTAGGCACAACGAGTTGGCTGTGATGTGCCCCGGTTTGGCTACACCGGAGTACCGGAGGATTGAGCACTATGTTGCGGGGCTGGTACCGGAGATTGCTGGGCATGTTGCCACTGCTGATCACACTACCATGTTGGCCACTGTTCGGGCAGCTCACAAGCTGACCAACATGAAGGTTGCTGAGGGTGTTCTACCTCCGAGGGGTGCTGTTGTGAAAGCCCCTGCGGACAACAAGAGGAAGTGGGAGAGTGCTGGGAAGAACACTGGGTCGTCCCAACCGCAGGCTAAGAGGCAGGACGTTGTGGGAGCGTCATCTGAGCAGAAGACTGGGGGCTATGTTGGTAAGAGCCCGAAGTGTAACACGTGTGGGTATCACCATGTTGGGGGTTGCGATGAGTTTCGGTGTAATCGTTGTCAGCGAGTCGGTCACTTGGCTAAGGATTGTAGGGTCAATCTTCAGCCAAAACAGACCCAAGCGGTTGTCCCCACTCCTACTCCTCAGGGAAACCATGGGTGTTTCACCTGTGGGGAGACTGGGCACTTCAAACGCGATTGTCCTAAGCTGAACCAAGGGACTGCAGGTGGTGCAGGGAACGAAGGTGGCGGCCGAACTACTCGTGGTCATGTTTACGTCATTGGCACTAGGGAGAATCAGGAGGATCCTGACACTGTTACTCGTGAGTATTCTTTTCTCGACTCTCGTTATGCTTACATTCATTCTTGTTCACATTGTTTGGCGTTTCGTATTTATCATATGCATTTACTCGGGTACTTGGTCATCATTTTGCACTCATGGGTCCGATGTGGGTCCTTTGGAGATGTTACTTGGACGGTACCGATGTATCATTTATACCGATCACAGTAGTCTCTAGTAGGCCTTCGATCGGGAGGATTCATTGTTTTGTATTCACTTTGGGGAGGGCGGTTCCCCCGGCATAGAGTATCTGTTGATATCATCTTTCGTTCATGGTTATCATTTCGTTTGCGTTCTGGGAAACGTTACTTAGGTTAGGTCGACACTCATTACTGTCGAAGAGTGAATCTCGGGGCGAGATTCCTTTCAACAGGGGGATGATGTGACGACCGGGAAATTTTTTTTTTCTTTTTCTCGCTTCGTTCTCTTTGACTTCGGGAATTTTTCGGGACGAAAATTCTTTCAACAGGGGGATGATGTGACACCCGACATGTTTAGGTCAACATTTTGTAAACACATAGAGTCTACCTTAGCGAGAAACGTTTATTAAACAAACTTGACGGGGTCAGTAGAGTCGGAACACAGCCCGTATTGTCCAGGGTTCAATGATCCGGAAGATCATTGGTTTGGTCACACACACACACGTTACGAGTCCCGTTGTTGGTTAATTACATAAACTAGGTCATGTGTTATGCGTAGATTGATTCTTATGGTGGATTATATGCAAATACGTGTTGAAACGATGTGTAGATGATTATCCATGCTTGTATATGTTAAACATAGACTAAGACTGCATGTTCATGTGTTAGGATGTGTTAAAATGCGTTAAACACGACAAACTGGAGAATCTGGAAAAGGCACTTCCTGGTTCGACCGTTCGAAGGGTCGAACCTGGCCCTCAGCCTGATAAGGGTTCTCCTTCGACCACATGAAACTACATTCGACCCATGAGAAGGGTCGAACCTGGCTATATGTTTTAAAAGAACTACATTCGACCACTTAACTCTACATTCGCCCACATGCAATGGTCGAACCTGGACATAGTATAAATACCACACTTTATCATTTTTCACCATTTCACAAACCCTAAACGCCTCTAAACACTCTCTAGCAACTTTAATCATTGGGGGAGGAGTTTTTGCCCTTGTTTCTTCAATCTAACCTACAAACATCTTCTAAACAAAGATTTAAGGTGTGTTCTTCATTCTAAATCATTTTTAAAGCATTTCAATTCGTTTTCATTAAACCCCAAGAGTCCAGATCTGATTCAAACATGTTTTCATGGATAAAAACCTTCCTAATATCTTTCTAAACAAAACCTATTCATAAACAATGAGTTTTCATACAAACTAACATGTGTTAATGGTGTTTTATGTGGTGTTATGATATTTTTTGATTATTGATTGCTGTATAGATGTTATAACAATGATATAGGACTGTTATTAATGATGGTTTATGATTGAGATAGGTTACAATTGATTATTGACGATGTTTTGCTCATTTTAGGGATTTTGGGTTTGATTTAGGGCTTGTTCATGATGATAGTGATAAGGATATGATTGGGGGTTTCTTGTTCATGATAATCTGAGTATAATAAGTTGATTATTGATTGATTTCAGAAAGTTTCCTAATTGGGTAAAGATTGCATGCGCTTGATGTGACATCTCCATAATTTACTATTTTGGGTAACTTGTAAAACGACTAGATTTTGGGGTAAAATCGGTAGGGTTTCGTGGGGATATGTTAATGATAGTTGACTGCTGTAACTCATGGTGTTTCGTAATGTTTTCGGATGTTTTTGATGCGTTTTTGGAAAAACAAACTGATAGGGTCGAATCTGGAGCTCCTTTGACCAGTCGAGTGGTCGAAGGTGGGCCTCCAGGGTCGAACCTGGGAACTGATGGTCGAACGTGCACTGGTTTGTTCGAACGTGCAATGTTTTGGTCGAACGTGGCTTGAAATGGGTCGAAGGTGGGTAAAAGGGTCGAACGTGGAAGGGGAAAAACCACATTCGACCATCTGATGTCCGAAATGAGATTTTTGATGCAAACTAAGTATTTTATGCTTGAAACATAATATAACGTTAATTGTTATAAAGCAAATAAAACAAAAGTTTTTTTTAACAAAATGATCGAACCTACTTACTTAAGCGAATCGCGTGGATCTCCTAGCGTTTTTGGAAGCAAAGTTCTCGATCAAGTCTTTATACTCCATACTTTCCAATATTTCGTTTTCAATAGATATCATTGCCAATCCATTAAGTTTTTGTTGGGACATTGTCGACCGTAAATAAGACTTCAACAACTTCAATTTAGAAAAACTTCTTTCTGCCGATGCTACCGTTACCGGAATTGTCAACAACACTCTATAAGCATTTATAACATTAGGATAAGAATCGTGCCGCTTCTTCAAACTGTCTAAAGCATCTAAAGGCCTGACAGTTTGACTTGGTAAAAATGTCTCAATTAACTTCAACTCGAAATAAAGTTCATTAGCATCAATATCAGAAACTCCTTCATACTTCAATGCATCTTGAAGACGATAACAACACGACTTCAGATTGGCTTCATCAAGTGTCTTCAATTTTTTTGGAAACAAAAAACCAAATATTTTTTCGAATTTTTGGTATTGATCGAATCTTGTTTCAAGAGAAGCAATGGCTTGATCAATGATACATAAAAAAGTAATTCACTTTAAAATCCTCCTCGGGTGAAGATACAACTTCTTCTACACTTGAAGTTTCATCAAATTGTTTTTTCCTACGTATCACACATCTTTGAGGGCCTATTAAAAACTACAATTCTAAAATACACAATGGGCCTAGTTAAAATATTAGGCTCAAATATTGGGTTAATTTCAAGTGTGAACAAATACACAACAGGCCTAGTTAAAAAAAAAATTGTGGGCTTATTAAAAACTACAATTCTAAAATTTAAAATCACATTGGGCCTAGTTAATTTTTTTTTTGAAGGCCTATTAAAAACTACACGTCTTTGGGCTCAAATATTGGGTTAATTTCAAGTTTGAACAAATACACAATGGGCCTAGTTAAAAAAATTGTGGGCCTATTAAAAACTACAATTCTAAAATCTAAAATCACATTGGACCTAGTTAAATTATTTTTTTAATATATATAAAAAAATCGGGCCCATTTGCGGGTCGGGCCCTGAGCCGGCAACCACCCCGCCCTGCCTCAGAGCCGGCATTGGGCTATTAATGCGATTTGCCTGACGACTATTTGGTGCATTTGAAAACATAGAAACGAAACGGTTTTTAATCAAAAGCAAGTTAATTTGTCTACGGTTCTCGGTGATGTCAAGGCTCTAAGTTTGTTTTGGATTAGAGCACGGGCGAAGCAACAATCTTTAGTTTGGAACACTTGGTGTAATTTTAACATATCTAGCATTGGGTGGTGATGTAAATGAGTTATCGTACAATGGTGTAATATGTGTGTAAGGCATATAGCTAGTTTTCCGCTAGTTTGGTGAAATAAAATTTTCGTTGATCATTCAAAAAAAAAACTAAGTTTAGTCTTAAACAAGTGTTGTGCCTCCCCTCGAATAAGAGTGCCATGTTATGTGTGGGACCAGTTGAGAGGGTAGGTATCAAGCTGGACGGCATTATTGTCTGTGCACGACAATAATTTTAAATTAAAGACCTTGACCATTAACAAGTGAAATTATTGGTATAAATAAATTATTAAATCAACAAATAGCTCTTCACATCTCACAACATCACTCAAAATATCATCCACAATATCACATCTATAAGCAAAATGGCTGACGTCATTGTTTCTGCCGTCCTCCCTATCCTCATCGACAAGCTGATCTCTGAAACTTCAAGAACCATCGGTCGTTACAAGGGAGTTAGCGCTGATATCAAGAAATGGCAGAAATGGTTAGTCCAAATCCAACGTGCACTTGCTGATGCTTCTCAGAAGGATATAAACGATGATGATGTGAAAGAATGGTTGACAGATCTCCAGCACTTGGCTTACGACGTAGATGATCTCCTCGATGCTTGGGCAACTGAAGCTATGGATCGTGAGTTCACCAACGACTCAGAAGCCACAACCAGCACTAGCATGGTAAGAAAGCTGATCCCAACTTGTTGCACTAGCTTCTCACGAAGTACTAGGATGCTTAGCCAGTTAGATAATATTAATGGTAGATTTAAAGTTCTACTTGAGAGGAAAGATGAATTTGGTTTTAAAGGGGAAAGGAAATCTGGTTTAAAAGTGGAAGGGGAATCTAGGCCAAGGAATATTAATCAGTCTTCCTCTGTTGTCGATCCGTCTCTTATTGTTGGACGGGAAGTTGAGAGAAACGCGTTGGTCCAACAGTTACTACTAGGGGATGGACCATCTCATCAAAACTATAGTGTTGTTCCCATAGTCGGTATGGGCGGCATGGGTAAAACTACTTTAGCTAAACTTGTGTATAACGATGCACAAGTCAACGATTACTTCGAACTCAAGGCTTGGGTTGTTGTTTCAGATGTGTTTGATAGCTTTGCTATAAGCAAAGCTATCTATGAAAATGTTGCGGAGGGAAACGAGTCATTTTCCGATTTAAATAAGGTTCAGGTAGAACTTGTAAAACAACTAAGGGGGAAAAGATTTATGTTGGTGCTTGATGATGTTTGGTGTGAAAGTAAAACAGAATGGAAAGAATTAGTCGAACCGTTTTATACATGTGCTAGTGGAAGTAAAATCATCATAACAATTCGGAAGCAGGAATTGCTCAAAAAGTTAGGTTACAAAGATCTAAGCCTGATACAGAGATTGTCAGATGATGATGCTTTGTCTTTGTTTGCTCAACATGCTTTAGGTGTAAATAACTTCGATTCCCATTTATCACTCAAACCACATGGTGAAGCTATTGTAAAAAAATGTGATGGCTTGCCTTTGGCTTTGATTGCACTTGGGGCATCATTGATGGCAAAAGAAGATGAAGATTCGTGGAGGGGAGTAGTAAACAGTGAGATATGGACGTCAGAAGACTGTAATGTAAAGAAAATCATCCCAGCCCTCAGGCTAAGCTATCTTGATCTTTCTGCACGTTTGAAGCAATTGTTTGCATACTGCTCCTTGTTCCCCAAGGATTTCTTGTTTAACAAGGAGGAAGTGGTTAAGTTATGGATGGCAGAAGGGTTTTTGACCCAATTAACTCCAAACAATCCAACTATTGAAAGGTTAGGTCTCACATACTTTGACGAGTTGTTGTCAAGGACATTTTTTCAGCATGCACCTAATAACAAATCATTGTTTGTGATGCATGACATGATGACTGACTTGGCCAAATACATTGCTGGTGAGTTCTTTTTGAGGTTTGACAATGAGACGGAGAACAGCATCAAGGAAGAAACATGGGGAAAGTGCCGCCATATGTCATTTGTTCCTGAGACATATGTGACCAACAAGAAGTTTAAGACATTTGAAAAAGCTAGGAGCTTGAGAACATTCTTAGCAAGTTCTGCTGGTGTACGACAAAGTTATACCTATTTCTACTTATCAAATAAGATTCTTGCTGAAGTACTTGTTATGTTACAATTGTTAAGGGTTCTACATTTGAGTTGTTTTTCAATAAGTGAGGTACCTGACTTTGTTGGTACTTTGAGGCACTTGAGGTATCTTAATCTATCTCATACTCAAATCACTCGTTTACCAGAAAATGTTTGCAGTCTCTACAACTTACAGACACTGATCTTATCTGGTGGTGATAGTTTAACTAAGTTGCCCAATGGCTTCTTAAAGCTTAAAAAACTACGACATTTTGACATCAGTGGTACTGGGCTTTCGAGGATGCCTTTAGGGATTGGTGAGCTGAAAAGCCTACAAACTCTCCCTAAGATCATCATCGGAGGTAAAGACGGGTTTGAAATGGCCAAACTTAAAGATTTAGAACATCTACGTGGGAAAATTTCCATTGTGAATTTGGAGGAAGTGCAAGATGCCAAACATGCACAAGAGGCGAACTTCTCGCAAAAGGAGGTTAGTGAGTTAGAGGTTGAATGGAGTTGAAGTTCAGAAGACAAAGGGCTTGGACAGGAGGTGCTGAATCAGCTGAAGCCTTGTGGTGATAAGTTAATACAACTCAAAATTAAGTCATACAAGGGAATAGAGTTTCCAATTTGGGTAGGGGATCCCTCCTTTCTTTTTTTGAAGCATGTGTCACTAACTGGTTGTTCAGAATGCACTTCTCTACCACCACTTGGGCAACTACCATCTCTTAAGGAGTTGTTTATTGAAGAGTTAGATAGGGTGAAAACTATTGATAAGGAGTTTTTTGGGGCTAGTCTTGCTTTTCCTTCACTTGAAATTCTACATTTTAAAACTATGCTTATGTGGGGGAAATGGTCAAGCAATAGCGAGGCTGTGTTTCCATGCCTGCAAGAACTTCATATAGAATCTTGTAAAGAGTTGGTTGAAGTCTCACTTGGAGCATTACCTCCATTGAATGTTTTAAAAAATAGGTGACTGTGATAGTGGTGTGTTGAAAAGTCTAATTCAAGTAACTAAAGCTGTCATCAAGTTGACAATAGAAGGTATTTCAGGGCTTAACGATGTGGTGTGGAGAGGTGTTATGGAGCATCTTGGTGAAGTTGAAGAATTACGCATAGGGAGGTGTAATGAAATAAGATACTTGTGGGAATTAGAAGCAGAAGCACTTGCGAGTAAGGTTCTTGTGAAGTTAAGGAAGTTGGACGTGTCTGATTGTGATAACTTGGTTAATTTAGGAGAGAAAGAGGAAGATGATAATCGTAGGAGCAACTTCCTGACATCTCTTATGACGTTGAATGTTGGTTCGTGTAATAAAATGGAGCGTTTAACTTATCCAGATTGCATTGTGACGTTGCAAGTCTATGATTGTAGTTCAATTACAACAATCTCATTGCCAACAGGAGTGCAGAAGCTCAAGTCATTTACAGTTACGAGATGTGAGAAACTGTTAGAAAGGGAGTGGGGAGGACAAAATATGAACAACAACAGAATTGAGATTGTTTATCTAAGTAATTGGTCAAATCTGAAATCAATTGAACTGAGTTACTTCTATCACCTCACTGAATTGAGCATAGTAAGTTGTGAAAATCTGGAGACATTTCCTGACAATGAGTTGGCTAATTTGACCTCTTTAAAACATCTTGAGATAAGAAACTGTCCAAGAATGGATGCTCGTTTTCCTCGTGGGGTTTGGCCTCCCAATTTGCATAGCTTAAGAATAGGAAGGTTGAAGAAGCCAATCTCAAAGTGGAGCACACAGAATTTTCCAACATCACTTATGAGTCTACACTTATACGGGTATAAAGATGAAGTGAGTAGTTGTAGTCAACTTTCTGATCTTCTTCCTTCGTCTCTTACTTATCTTAGAATAAATGGATTTGAGAAATTGGAATCTATTAAAGAGGGGCTCCAACACCTCACCTCCCTCCACAAGACCTGTTGCCTTCACTTTTGAGTTTAACAATTCTCAGTGGTTGCCCAAAATTGAAAGAAAGATGCAGTGAAGGAGGCATTTACTCTTCCCACGTCTCCTATATCCCTGATTTCAAATATACGGATAATGGAGTTAATATGAAGGTGTGTCTCTCCCCTTTAATGATTTTAACTCAAATTACTAATTTTTTATTTTCAAGCAAACTGTTTATTTTTTTATTTTCTGTGTGTGACTATGATGCGAAAAAATGGTGAAGTGGGATTGTTTCTAGTATCTTGTGTTGGATATATAGGATGTCTGATGTAATTAAAAGTCGAGATCAACGTAACCCGAACCGGTACGATCCGAAGAGTTACACGTTGGTACAAGAATCAGATAAGTTCACGCGTTGGTGGATTATTATTTATGAAATAATAATTGTTTTAGTCTTGAGGGATTTAATATAAATAAGATTAATATTAAGGAGTATCTTGAGGGACTTAATGTTAATAAGATTAATATTAAGGAGTATTAAGATATTTAGCAAGGGGGTTTATTGCAAGTTGTTGTCTTATAAAAGGAGGGTTAAGGAGTAAACCCTAATGCACACTTTTGATAAAACAACAAACCCTTGCCTCCTCTTCTTGGCTTTTTGCGGCCGCCACCAAAGAAAAGAAGGCCGCCGCCTTCTTCCTTTGGTTCGGCCAAGAACCACCATCAACCGCCGCCTTCCTCTTGCAAGTGTTGTTTCCCGGTTGGTTCGTGCTCGGTGTGAACTTCCTACTAGCGAGGATTCGTTGTAACCCGCGTGTTACAATTCCGGTGTAGTCGTCAAAGGTTGATTACTAAACCCCCTATGGTTGTTTTATTATTTATTTGTTTATACGTGTTTAACTGAGATCCTGATTGGGAATATTTTATTAATCGGATTAATAAAATTAAATATATATTTATACATATTAATCGGCCATTATATATATAGTATATATAATCCGTTTTTGTTAAATATATAAACCGCTTCCGCTGCGTATACGATACCATGATTCCCAACAGTGGTATCAGAGCCACGGTTACACGCGTATAGATGGTAAAGTTATAATTTTGATCTTTGTTTTATTTGTCAAAAATTGTTTATTTTGACAAAAGATCAAAAGCTTTTAGTTGTTCATGGATTGTGATGTGAATCGAGCCCTAGGTATTTGACCCTTGTTATGGTTGTGTTTGTGATGGTTTTATTTCTTTATTGATTTGTATTTTTTAATTACGGATATTGGATCCGGTGTAATAGATAGGATTAGAATAGATTTGATTTTATTGTATTTTCAAATTTATTGTTGTAATCCTTCAAGTACAAGATCAAGACGAAGAAAAAAAAAGGGCGAACAGGTTCCATGAAGATAGAGATCTCGGGTCAAGTGGGAGCTATATCAAAATTGTTTTGAAACCCTTTTGACTAGTTCGTTTCGTTTCTGGCTAAAACGAAACGGGCGACCTATTAGGGGCTCGATTCGTTTAATTTTATTATTATGTTTTGTGGTTGTGGTTTATTTATTGTAAATAATTTAGATAACCCAAAATAAATAAAATTTTCACAATCATGGCAACGGTTTTATTAAAACAAGTTTTATAAAAACCGAAAAGCATATTTAATAAAAGGAGTTTTATTAATATTAAAACAAGTTCATTCGCGATAATACGACCAACGTAGTTTAAATAGGGTATTTAAAACTATACCGTGTCGAGTGTTGAAAGGAGTTTCAATTATCACGAACAATATAAAATTGGATTTTATAAAGTGTTGTGTGACTCACATCATGCTAACGAGTCATTCAATATATTTATGGTAAATATTAAAATTAAATCCCAATTTTAAATTGATGTTTCATGCCACCCTTAACGAGTTAACACTCCATTCTATATCGAACCCAAATGTTAGTGCTGACCCTGCATCTGGGCGTTGATCATGAGTGAAGGTAATCATCGCGGTTCCTGTGTAACATAGGCCGGTGTTACAGTTAACAGTAAAGGACCAAACATCGCTTGTTTGACAAGTGGGCATAGTTGGGGTT
This sequence comes from Ambrosia x helenae, assembly GCA_030844895.1. Taxonomy (NCBI): domain Eukaryota; kingdom Viridiplantae; phylum Streptophyta; class Magnoliopsida; order Asterales; family Asteraceae; genus Ambrosia; species Ambrosia x helenae. Next base: position 99,741,031 of record CM061228.1, on the reverse strand, counting down.
AAACATACATCGCTTTTAGCGATAACCCCAAAAAGGAGAGTTGTGTAGTGGACACAATTAACAATCGTTGTTTACCTACCTAATCATGCCAGTGGACAGTGCTAAGCCAGTTCATTGTGTATTGATGAATCGGGATCTCATCCTAATTAATTTTGCTTTTTGGGTCATAAAATAATTAGGATACTTAAAACATGAAATACTAATACATTAGATTTTGAACTTTGTAGATGTCAACTGAAAACAATTCCACCTCTCAATTCTCTCTCAAGTCCATCTTAGAGAAGGACAAACTTAACTACTCCAACTTCATGGACTGGCACCGCAACTTGAAAATTGTTCTCAAGGCGGAGAACAAGTTGTATGTTCTAGAAACGCCAGTTAGCACTCGTGTGCTAAAAATGAAGGCATATCTTGATCACTTGGCTCGTCTGGAATACCCCTTGAGTTATGAGTTAGCTGGGGATTTTATCCTAAACTCATTGCCCAAGTCATATGACCAGTTCATTATGAATTACAATATGAACGGGATGGAAAAGACACTTGCAGAATTGCATCAGATGCTCAAAACTGCTGAGGTGAACATACCTAGCAAGACTGCACCAGTGCTAGTGATCAAGGAGGGACAAGTTAAGAAACCTAACACCAAGAAAATGGGCAATCAAGGCAAAGGGAAGGGCAAAGGCAAATCTGTTGCCAATAAGAAACCTCGGAAAGATGCCAAGTGTTTTCATTGTGATGAAACTGGGCATTGGAAGAGGAACTGTGCTAAGTATTTAGCTGAGCTGAAGCAAGCTAAGGCTTCAGGAGGAGAGTCCTCAAGTATATATGTTATTGAAATCTTTGCTTTTCCTAGCAAAACATGTGTGTTTGACACAGGATGTGGTTTCCACATTTGTAATGTTTTGCAAGGACTAAGAAAGATTAGAAAGCTGAAACAAGGCGACTTGGAGGTCCATGTTGGCAATGGACAAAGAGTTGCTGTGAAGGCTATAGGAGAATGTGTTCTCTTGCTTACTTCTGGTTTAGAACTTGTTTTGAACAATGTTTATTACATTCCTAGTGTGACTAGAAATATTGTTTCAGTTTCGGCTTTGCGAGGACAAGGTTTTAATTATCGTTTCAATGGGGAATTTATTTATGCTTATTTTAATGATGTATTTTACTTTGATGCAAAACCCAACAATGGGATCTATGAGATAGAAATCCAAAACAATAACATATTATGCAATATCTCTCATAAACGTAATAAGTTGGACTTTAATGATACGTATATGTGGCATTGTAGACTTGGTCACATAAGTGAGAATCGTGTTAAACAACTCAAAACCGCAGGAATCCTGGATTCCAAGGGTTCAGAGTCGTTTGGAAAATGCGAATCATGCTTAAGTGGAAAGTTAACGAAAGCACCTTTTTCAAATGTTGGAGAAAGAGCTAATGATCTGTTAGGACTTGTACATACAGATGTATGTGGTCCATTCAGAACAATGTCAAGACATGGAGAAAGATACTTTGTTACATTTACTGATGATTTCAGTAGATATGGTTATGTTTATCTTATGAAGCATAAACATGAAACTCTTGAAAAGTTCAAGGAGTACCAAAACGAAGTAGAAAATCAGCTAAATAGAACTATAAAAATGCTTCGATCAGATCGAGGCGGTGAATATCTTAGTCAGGAATTCATCGACCATCTAAAGGATTGTGGAATAGTTTCACAACTCACTCCACCTGGAACACCGCAACATAATGGTGTGTCTGAGCGGAGAAATCGAACTCTATTAGATATGATTCGATCAATGATGTGTCGAACAAACCTTCCAAAATCCTTTTGGAGTTATGCTTTGGAGACCGCCGCAAGACTTGTGAATATAGCTCTGACGAAAAAGGTTACTAAAACGCCTTATGAGATATGGCATGGAAAGAAACCTCATGTATCCTACCTTAAAGTCTGGGGATGTAATGCTTATGTCACTCTAGAATCTTCGGATAAACTAGATCCTAGAGGCAAAAAAGTGGTTTTCGTTGGATACGGTAAGAAGATCGGTTACATGTTCTACCACCCCACTGAAAATAAGATTTTCACCAAACGTAGAGGCACTTTCTTAGAGGAAGAGCTTCTGGCGCGAGGGATTGGAGATAACTATGTGGATCTTGAAGAAATTCGAGAATCACAAGTGACTGAACCAGCTGTTCAGACAGAACCAGATGCAACTGATCCAGTTGTTGAAGTTGAGCCTGAGAGGACTCAAGAAACAACAGAAACACCAAGTGTTCGGAAAAGTATTAGGGATCGTCGTGCATCGGTAAGGTATGACGATATCTTCATGATTGATGAAGCTGAGCCTACTACTTACAAATCTGCAATCTTGGATTTAGAATCCAAGAAATGGCAAGAATCCATGAATGCAGAGATGCAATCCATGTATGATAACCAAGTCTGGGATTTGGTTGATCTTCCTACCGAATGTCGGACTGTGGGAAACAAATGGATCTTCAAGAAGAAGACTGACATGGATGGGAATGTGCAAACCTACAAAGCAAGGCTTGTAGCGAAAGGTTTTACTCAGACTCAAGGAATTGACTATGAGGAAACTTTCTCGCCAGTGGCTATGCTTAAGTCTATTAGAATTCTACTTGCCATTGCTGCATATTATGACTATGAGATATGGCAGATGGATGTCAAAACCGCGTTCCTTAATGGACACTTACTGGAAGATGTCTATATGGTTCAACCTGCAGGTTTTGTCGATCCGAAGAATCCTAATAAGGTGTGCAAGCTGAATAAATCCATCTATGGATTAAAGCAAGCATCTCGCAGCTGGAATCTCCGTTTTGATCAGAAAATCAAAGAGTTTGATTTTATCAAGAACGAAGATGAACCGTGTGTTTACAAGAAGTCTAGTGGGAGCTATATTACTTTTCTTATACTGTATGTAGATGACATACTAATCATTGGAAACAATATCCCTATACTTAAAGATGTTAAGACCTGGTTGGGTAAATGTTTCGCAATGAAAGATCTTGGTGAAGCCGCTTATATTCTGGGAATAAAGATTTATAGAGATAGATCAAAGCGGTTATTGGGTTTGAGTCAAAGTACATATATTGATAAGGTCTTACGACGCTTCTCAATACAAGACTAAAAAAAGGGGGGTCTTGCCCATGGCACATGGAACCATTCTTAATAACAAGCAGTGTGCAAACACTGAAGAGGAAAAGAAGAAAATGGAAGGTGTTCCATACGCTTCTGCGATTGGTTCCATCATGTATGCCATGTTATGTACTAGACCTGATGTCTCGTATGCTCTTAGCATGATGAGTAGATATCAACAGAATCCAGGAGAGAGTCACTGGGCTGCAGTGAAGAACATTCTTAAGTACTTGAGAAGGACTAAGGACATGTTCTTAATATATGGAGGACTGGACGAGGAGCTGTCAGTTAAGTGTTATACTGATGCAAGCTTCCAGACTGATCGTGATGATTCAAGGTCACAGACGGGATATGTTTTCATTCTGAATGGTGGGGCTGTTACTTGGAACAGCTCTAAGCAAAGTGTGGTTGCTTAATCCACCTGTGAATCAGAATACAATGTTGCATCGGATGCTGCAAAAGAGGCTGCCTGGATGAAGAAGTTCATTGGTGATCTCGATGTTATGCCTAGCATAAAGAAACCAAACGAGATACTGTGTGACAACACTGGTGCCATTGCTCTTGCAAAGGAACCAAGGTCACATCAGACCACAAGGCATATACTCGAGAAATTCCACTATATTAGAGAGATAATAGGACGTGGAGACATTGTATTAAACAAAGTTCATACAGATCTGAATCTGGCTGACCCCTTTACTAAGCCTTTATCTCAAGTTAAACATGAGAAGCATGCTGGAAAGATAGGGCTTAGAGTTGCTAGACAGTGGGCATGATCTGTAGTTAGTATTGGTGTTTTATTTTGAACTATAACAGTTACATTGAATATTTATTTGATTTAATGGGTTAAATGCAAATTTAAATATTTTGTGACCGTGTTCATTATTTGTATGTTTAATCCTTGAATAAGAGTATTCTAAATATCCGTAGTCGATCAAATTACATGGGAATGAATTTGAATGTAAGACTATTGTGAATTGAGATGATTGTATTCATGAGATGAATAACTCAAGGGTTTGAGAATCATAATTCACAGATATCATTAGGGAATGATATTGGATGTAACTCGCTTCAAAACGATCTCCATGGATCTATGTCATGAGATGTTTTGATACTGATATGTTCAATCTGTCCTTTTTCCTAAGGCACATATTAAACTGCATTGATCAAGGACTATCTTTGATGTTATCTTACACTATCCTGAAACATGGGTAGCTATAAGGGTAGCGTTGGGAGAAATTCGAGATTAAGTGGGAGTTGTATGACGCTGACGAAATTCTGTACTTCTATGGGATTAGAAGCCTAGACATTCTGGCGCCCTCGTAAAACTCAAACTGGTATAAACGCGTGGCCACGCTCGGACTAAGGTAGTTCGTTAAACCACTTTGAATTAGAGACGAGAATAGAGAATGGTTGATCACTATATAAGAATGAATGATCCATGTCTTATGATCAACGGATGTCTATACAGAAGGGACTTATTGATATAATTATCAGGGCTATAGTATTTGGTTAAGTAAAGCGTTACTTGAACTCAAAGAACTAGTTGACGACTGTAAAGTGTCATACTGGTTTGGGTGCAATGCGATGCAGCTAGGCGTCCAACTCTGCGCACGTTGACTCAATTAATTAAAATCGTCCAAGTGGGAGATTGTTGGATATATAGGATGTCCGATGTAATTAAAAGTCGAGATCAACGTAACCCGAACCGGTACGATCCGAAGAGTTACACGTTGGTACACGAATCAGATAAGTTCATGCGTTGGTGGATTATTATTTATGAAATAATAATTGTTTTAGTCTTGAGGGATTTAATATAAATAAGATTAATATTAAGGAGTATCTTGAGGGACTTAATGTTAATAAGATTAATATTAAGGAGTATTAAGAATTTAGCAAGGGGGTTTATTGCAAGTTGTTGTCTTATAAAAGGAGGGTTAAGGAGTAAACCCTAATGCACACTTTTGATAAAACAACAAACCCTTACCTCCTCTTCTTGGCTTTTTGCGGCCGCCACCAAAGAAAAGAAGGCCGCCGCCTTCTTCCTTTGGTTCGGCCAAGAACAACCATCAACCGCCGCCTTCCTCTTGCAAGTGTTGTTTCCCGGTTGGTTCGTGCTCGGTGTGAACTTCCTACTAGCGAGGATTCGTTGTAACCCGCGTGTTACAATTCCGGTGTAGTCGTCAAAGGTTGATTACTAAACCCCCTATGGTTGTTTTATTATTTATTTGTTTATACGTGTTTAACTGAGATCCTGATTGGGAATATTTTATTAATCGAATTAATAAAATTAAATATATATTTATACATATTAATCGGCCATTATATATATAGTATATATAATCCGTTTTTGTTAAATATATAAACCGCTTCCGCTACGTATACGATATCATAATTCCCAACATCTTGACCAGATGCTAATGTCAAATGGGTTAGTGGATTGCATTCCAATCAAAGGGGTCGATTTTTTTATATAATTTGTAAAATTGTTCGGAACAAGTCGAATGTGCTTTATAATGCCTTTCTCATTTAGATCATTGGTACAATAAATCGTTTATTTTTTAATATTTCATAAAGAAATCGTACTGAGTTTACACTAACTATAGACAGAATTACCATGAAACTCGGTTTATCAAACCATAAACCAGGCTGCTTTAATTCTTACCAAACTTGTCAATTTACCTTGGGTTGAGCGGTTTGTTCGGTGTCTGTCTATAGAATTGATCTCACAGATCATTAGAACTTGTTTGCAGAAGGTCGCGCTAAAATCGTTCAAATGGAGTAAGATGACTGAAGAATACGCATTAGCTGAGCAGCAGAAGATGTTTGCAGAAGCATCTTACCTACCGGGGTAAGAATACGCATTAGTTAAAATTAATCTAGAATACGCATTTGAGTTAGTTTGTTATATGCTCCCTGTTTGAATCTTAATGTAATTTGTACGTCTAATAGATGTATAAATGCTTTGCTGATTTGTAATTGTCAAAGTCAAAGCTGCATCTTATTTGTTAGGCATGCAGCAGCAGCATAAATGGTTTATTGTGGAAATGGAAATTAATTAGGAAGAAATTTTGACTTTTGTTAGTATTTATGATGTAATCTGATCCAGTTTCTTTCAACTTCCAGTTTTTAGGATGTCGGCATGTATGCGTTTGTGGCGTCACGAGCTCAGTCCTGGAACCTTCAAGACCACATCCTACGAAATAGTGGGGTTTTCGGCGCAGACTTGGACTACGTGCAGGCCCTCGAAAAGCTAAATGACTATCTCCCAGGTTTTGATATTGGCGGTTTTTCTAACAAGGACACCGCCCCCCCAAAGCCTCAGAAAACTTTGGCGAATGCCCTTTATGGCAAAATCGCTCAGAACCTGGGTGAAGTTTTTGGTCTGTCCCCCCGTCAGAGGGCAGTTATTGAATGCCTGCAAACCCCCCACGCCCAAGACTTCCTAACTGTTATCCCGATCGAAGGTTTAGGCCAAAGCATGTCCGCTATTGAATACAGGGCCATTCTTAAATATCGTCTGATGATCCCAATGTACCAGGAGGATGACATCTGTCCGATGTGCCGTAAGGCCTGCCTGGATGAATACGGGGAACACGCGGTTCATTGTAAGGAGTTGCCCGGTTTTAAATATCGGCATGATTGGGTTCGAGACATTCTGTGGGACATTTTAAGACGGGCTGGGATCTCAGCCAAGAAGGAGGCCCCTGTAAACTTCCTCTCGGATCCAGCAGAAGGGAGATCCACCCTACGACCAGCAGATCTCCTTGTCTTTGGGTGGGCCGGGGGGAAGCATGCTTGTGTTGACCTGACGGGTGTATCTCCCCTAGTTGGGTTGAGGGACAGTGGCTTTGTTGCAGGGCAAGCGGTCCGGAAAGCAGAGGCAAAGAAGGTAGAAAAACATGCTAAAGCCTGCGAGGAGAACCAACACGTTTTTATACCTTTGGCTTTTGATACCTTTGGCTCATTGGCACCGGAGGCTACCCGTTTCCTGACCAGGGTCCAGCGGGTTATTCACAGTAGTGCCTCGGCTCCGGGTGGACATGGTTATGTTTTTAGTAGATTAGGATTTGCTATCCAGAAAGGGGTGGCGGCGCAGCTTGTTGCCCGCCTGCCCGCTATCTTAATGTAATTTTCTTTGTCTTGGAATGAAAAATAGTTGTTGAAAAGGGAAATAAATTAGGAAGACTTCTATTTATTTCTGTTAGTTTTTTATGATTTAATCAGATCCAGTTTCTCTTAAGTTTAAACCTCACTCTCAAACTCGCGGGTCATGCCCGGATCGTTTTAACTCAACCCGTCAATCGCTATAACCCGATATCATTATATCTTAGTAACTTCCTATTTCTTTGATTGCAGCGATTTGTTTGGCCGTTCCGATTAGAGAAGCTGGTACCCCGTTCGCAAGGTTGATTGAAACAGTGATGTCATCGTTTACACAGGTTGTTGTTTGGGTATGGAGTGGATCTAAGTATTCTGGTTTGTTATTGTAATCTGTCAAATAATAAGTGTTTCATATTGTTTTTCTTCATTTCGTAGGTTCCTAATATTTTGGTCATGAAAGCTATGGGTATAACATCTGATCAGGAAGTTGTGCATATGCTTGGTAGAGATCCTCAATATGCTAATCTTCTATTGCCATCTATTGAGGTAAGCAAACAGATGTAACAACTAAAAACTTAGTTATTAAATTTATACCATTTTCCAAATCAGTTGACAACAAATTCCTAATTATGAATTTCCACTTGACTTTACATCTCTCTCTAGGCGCGGGAACCCACTTCTCTTTTAAAGTGTGTATATGTTGTGGTGATATTGATACGAATGATGGACGCAGCTTTTGTAATGCCCCAAAACATGAATTTTAATATTCGACCCGTCGCAAGTGTGTTTTGGTCATAAGGACCAATTCAAATTGCATTCGGGTCTTTTGACCCATTTGTTTCATTATAATATCAACTTACAGAATTTATGATACGGTGACTTGGAGTATATAATTGAATGTACGCACACAAATTAATATTTTGATCACACAGGATGAGCATTCGATGTCATTACCGACTTTTGAACACCATTTGTATCCAAATGTGAAATTCATAATAATGAAAATATATTACTAATGTTAAGTAATTCCTCATTAGCTTCCAATCAGTTTTGCTAATGTGTTGTTACTGACTTCAGTTTTAATTGCATACATAGGAGGCCATCAAACATCTTATATTATCGCTGTTTTGGTGACTTTTACATTGCTAATACGGGTCAGGGTTAATAGAATATGTATATTTAGTTTGATTTATATGATTTATTTGTAATTATGGTATAATTATCACTTACCAAAATATAGGAGATATGATGTATTATTTATAGCAAATTATCAATGAGAAAGGGTCAAGGCTTGATCTCCTTCATGGTATCATTGACCAGGAGGCCCTAACCTACCCTAGATCGCCCACCGCCCTCTTTTCTTTCTGCTGCTACCTTCGCCGATCTCCAGCTTCTGCCGGATCGGTTATTCCTTTGCTATTGTCCTCTGCCCTACTACATCTCCTCTCTTTTTACACCCTTTCTCATCTTCTACCTTACCTACCATGACAACCTCCCCAACCACTCCAAACACCCCAACACCGATTACCATCGAGTCGAGGATCCATCCAGCAACAACGGTTTCGAATATTAAAAACTTCATTCCGATTGTTCTGGAAATCGAGTCGTCTTATTATGGTTCTTGGGCCACCCTATTTACCATCCATTGCAAAGCCTTCTTAGTTCATGACCACCTTTCTCCTCGCCCTCCACCACCCGATACTGAATCCTCCTCCACATCCAAACCCACGGATGATTGGGAGAGGCTTGATGCCATTGTTACAATGGATATATAGTACCGTTTCCAATGATCTTCTCCATACCATCATTAACAAAACCTCTACCGCACATGAAGCGTGGGTGGCCATTGAAGACTTATTCCAAGACAATAAAAGTGCCCGGGCCATCCACCTCATGAACAAATTCTCCAACACCCGTCTTGATGCCTTTCCCAATGTCTCCACCTATTGTCAAGAATTGAAAGTTTTAGCCGATCAATTGGCTAATGTCGATGCTCCCGTCGATAATGACCGACTTGTCCTTAAACTCATTGCCGGCCTCAATGAGCAATATGAAAGTATTGCAACCCTCCTCACCGGTCAAGAACCACTACCCTCATTCTACAAAGCCCGCTCTAAAATTATAGAGGTTGAAACCCGCAAGGCCGAACTCACCCTCCAAGCCTCTAAAACCGCATTCACCGCCCTAACCGCCACCTCACACCGCACCTCCACCCCGGACCACACCCGCTCGGACAACCCCACCGTAGGCCGAGGCCGTGCCCGGTTTGGAAAACGCGGCCGAGAATGCTCACATTTTGGTCATGGCCACTACAGCCCACAACCTTACCACTGGACCCCCACGCCTTATTCCCCTTGGCCACAACACTGGTCCGACCCATCACATTACTACCCTTCAGCCCAACAACAACAAACTTGGAGCCCACCTCCCTGCCCATACCCTACCTCCAGCCGTCCCATTTACCAAACTCCTACCCAGCCCAGCTTACTCGGCCCAAGACCCCAACAAGCCCATACTGCCTATTGTCCAACCGATATTGAAGAAGCCTTATACACAATGAGCCTTCAACAACCAGACCCAACACAGTACATGGACACAGGAGGATCATCAACCATGTCTCACGAGTCAGGTGACTTTCATTCCTTTTCTAATTCTTGCATGTCTTGCAATATTATTGTAGGAAATGGCGATACCATCCCAGTACTTGGTCAAGGCACAAAATACCTACCTAAACCCTTCCCACCCTTTATCCTTAAAAATGTTTTATACTCACCTAGACTTGTCAACAATTTAATTTCTGTCCGTCGTTTTACCACGAATAATTATGTTTCCGTTGAATTTGACCCATTTGGCTTTCTTGTGAAGGATTACAAGACCAAGGCACCACTCTTGCGGTGTAACAGCAGCGGTGATCTTTATCCCCTGGTACTCGGGTCTTCCACCAACCAACCATCCGCCTTTGCTGCTATTTCTTCTCAAGTCTGGCATCACCGTCTTGGCCATCCAGGATGTGCTTCTTTGAATAAATCAAAACATTCCAATGTTTTAGATTTTGATTTTATTTCCAATAATGTTTGTCAGTCTTGTATTTTTAGAAAAAGTATCCGTTTACCTTTCTTTGATTCAAATAATATTACATTGCAACCTTTTGATATCATACATAGTGACGTGTGGACATCACCCATAATTAGTTCCTCTGATCATAAATATTATGTATTGTTTCTCGATGACTATTCTAATTTTTTATGGACCTACCCACTAGCCCAAAAATTACAAGTCTTGCCCTCCTTCACCCAATTTGCCACCAACATAAAAACACAATTTAACCGTATCATTAAAACCTTCCGATGTGATAACGGACACGAGTACGTTAACACTTCCTTTCAAAACTTCTTTACCACCAACGGTATTTTATACCGTTTTTGTGCCCCTGCACCTCCTCACAAAATGGCAAGGCCGAGCGTAAAATTAGAACAATAAATAATATGATACGCACCTTAATGGCCCATGCATCTTTACCCACCCACCTATGGCATTTTGCACTTGAAACTGCCACCTACTTACTCAACATCCTACCCTCTAAAACCACCAACCACAAAACCCCAACCGAACTTTTATATATCTCCACACCCACCTATGACCACCTCCGCGTTTCCGGATGCCTTTACTACCCACTAACCCCTTCCACAAACATTCACAAACTCAAAAACCACTCACACCCATGTGTCTGTAAAGGCTACCCTACCACTCATAGAGGGTACCGGTGCCTTGATCTCTCGTCTAAACAAATATTTATCTCACATCATGTTGCATTCGACGAGACGACTTTCCCATTTTCTCAATTCACCGGCCCATCTCCCTCATACGAATTCTTTACTGATTCGTTTCCCCTACACCTATGCCCACTAATCGCCCCATCCAACCCACTGTTAACAATAACTAACATCTAGCCCACACCCGAACTCCCGGATCCCCTGCTCCTGGCCCAACCCAATCACCGGGCCCAGCACCCCCCTCAAAACCCCACGGCCCATCCACACAACAACCCACCCATCACCCTCCTTCCACTTCCACACTCACCCCAAATGCACAACCCACTAACCGCACCCAGCCCAACTCAGAACCCACGGACCGTCACCACTCTCCCCTTACTGTTATGCAAAACCAAACACCCACACTTGACCACCCATCCACCCGGACCATTCACACCCATTCCATGAGTGGCATCTTCAAACCCAAACAACGATTTAACCTCGCCACCACAACCCCATCCACCGTCCTACCCATACCTAAAAACCCCACTGATGCCTTGGCCACTCCGGAATGGCACTCTGCCATGACTACCGAGTACAATGCACTAATTAGAAATGGTACATGGGAGTTAGTTCCTCATGACTCATCTATGAACATTATTCGGTCCATGTGGTTGTTTAAGCATAAATACAGGTCGGACGGGACATTGGAGCGGTACAAAGCAAGACTAGTGTGCGATGGCCGCTCACAACAGGTAGGCGTCGATTGTGGAGAGACCTTTAGCCCGATTGTCAAACCGGCCACCATACGCACAATACTTTCATTTGCATTGTCTAAGGGATGGGCTGTACACCAGTTGGACGTCACAAACGCATTCTTACATGGTACTTTAAATGAAACTGTTTACATGCATCAACCAATTGGGTTTAGGGACACAAACTTCCCTGATCATGTCTGCCTGCTTCGCAAATCACTGTATGGGCTCAAGCAGGCTCCACGGGCTTGGTATCAACGATTCACAGATTATGTTCTTCGTAAGGGGTTCTTTAACAGTCGGTGTGATGCTTCATTATTCACTCTTCATCAGGCCGGGGACGCGGCCTACCTTCTTCTTTATGTTGACGACATTCTCCTCGTCACATCATCTGACATTCTACGCCACCGCCTCCTAGCAAAACTGTCAAGTGAGTTCGCTATGAAAGATCTGGGTCCTTTAAGCTATTTTTTTGGGCATTTCGGTTTCAAGACAACATAACACAATGTTCATATCTCAACAGTCCTATGCGACTTATATCATTGCCCAGGCCGGTATGCAATCTTGTAACCTCGTTGCCACCCCTGTTGACACAAACGCCAAACTCGGTACCACTTTGGGCGATCCATTCCACGACCCTACTTTATACCAAAGTTTGGCAGGTGCTTTGCAATACCTCACATTCACACGCCCGGACATCACCTACGCAGTTCAACAGATTTGTATGCACCTGCATGCACATGCATGCACCTTGCATCGGCCATTGGAATGCTCTTAAAAGAATCATTCCCTACATAAAAGGTACAGACTCATTCGGCTTATTTTTGGGTCCTAACTCAGCGTCCTCTCTGATTGCCTACACAGACGCTGATTGGGCTGGGTGTCCCGATACCAGATGCTCTACTAGCAGCTACTGCATCTACTTTGGTGATAATTTAATTTCGTGGTCCTCTAAGCGTCAACCCACTGTCTCCCGTTCCAGTGCCAAGGCCGAATACCGGGGTGTTGTGAACGTCGTAGCCAAAATTTGCTGGTTAAGGAATCTACTGCTCGAGTTATCCGTTCCCATCTCCCACGTAACTATGATTTATTGTGACAACGTTAGTCCCTTCAAGGTAATAAATTGCGGATATATTCACGAAAGGACTGCCGCGCATCTTGTTTGAAGACTTCAGATCCAGTCTCAGCATTCGGTCACCTCCCGCTTCGACTGCGGGAGTGTAATAGAACATGTATATTTAGTATGATTTATTTGTAATTATGGTATAGTTATCACTTACCAAAATATAGGAGATATGATGTATTATTTATACCAAATTATCAATGAGAAAGGGTCAAGGCTTGATCTTTTTCAAGGGTGACAGGCTTGTATTGTAAGACTACTATAATGGAAGGGACAAGTTTACCAAACATTCTCACTTTTTTTTTTGTTTTCTGTTGTTAATGTTTCCATTCTTTGTTTAGTTAACCAGTGTCACCGCAACATGCGAGTCCTGAAAACGCATGAGTAGTATAAAGTGAAGTTGTAATATTTCACATTAATAGTCCATGTTTCTATAACATTTCATATATGTAGTCAGGACTCAGTGCCGTGTCTGACAAATGAGAAAATGTTTTGGGCCTGAGGCCAACATAGATAAACCGGGCCCATATAGCTTAAACTCAAACATCATATATAAAAAAGCCATAATGCGACATTAATTGTTATCAAATTCATCAAAACAAAAGTATTGTACCAAAATGATCAAGATTTACCTACTTAATTAAGCAAATTTTACGGCTCTCTTAGCGTTTTTTGAAGCAAAGCTCTCGATCAAGTCTTCATATTTCATAGTCTCTAATATGTCGTGCAGTCTTCATATTTCAATAGTTATCATCGCTAAGCCGTTCAGTCTTTCTCGAGGCATAGTCGATCGTAAGTAGGTCTTCAACAACTTTAACTTTGAAAAGCTTCTTTCCACCGATGAGACCGTTATCGGAATAGTCAACAACATTCTATATGCAATTGATACATTAGGATGAAAACCATGTTTGCTTCAGATTGTTGAAAACATCTAAAGGGCTAATAATATGACTAGATAAAAATGTCTCCAACAACTTCAACTCTAGATATAGTTGGTCAGCATCACTATCAGTTTTTTCTTTATACTTCAATGCATCTTGAAGACCATAACAACACGACTTAAGATCTTTTTCTTCAAGTGTCCTTAACTTTTTAGGAAACAAAAAGCTAAATGTTTTTTTTTCGTATAGTTGTATTGTACGAATCTCGTTTCAAAAGAAGCAATCGCTTGGTCAATAATACATTAAAATGGTTTACTTTAAAATCCTCCTCAGATGAAAATAAAACTTCGTGTACACTTGAACTCTTGTTAAATTTTTTATTCCTATGTATTATACGCTTTTGAGGGAATGCCGTCTTTACACCCATTTCATTTGCAATTTCATTAGCTTCATTAATCACCTTATCCAACCCCTTCTCTATAATTCTTGAAGTACTTAATCAATATGTCCACTTCATCAATAGCAACTTCAAGAAACATATCCTTTGATTGCAACTTTTTGCTCACCACGTCCACCCTTGATAATAGTTCTAACCAAATGACGATTCCTACCAAAAAAATCAAATTCACCAAGTTCTTTTTCTATTAATGATTTAGCTTCGCTAGTTTTAGCATCTTTATCGGTATGCCTAATTTCAAGCAAAGCTTCTCTTACATCTACAAGATGTGATCGAATATACTTAACACTATCTACACAGCTTTCCCAACGAGTGGCAGACAAAGACTTAAGGGTCAATCCTTTAACTTTGTCTTTCGAAAATTTGCCATCTTTTTGTAGAATTGGCAAATATGGTATAAATCCGTTGTATGATTCCAAAATAATCCCTAGACGTGGTACACATGTTAGCCATGTCACATAATACAAGATTAAGACCATGAAATTAACAAGCAACATAAAAACCTCTAGGATTTTCTTCTGAAAATCTCCTTTGAACTCGATTATGTTTTCCTTTCATGTTTGCTCCATTATCATAGCCTTGACCTCGCATATCATCGATATCAAGACCAAGAGACTTTAATTCCTTAACAATAACATAAAAAGTCCATTACCAGTTGTATCATCAACAATCAAAAAACCTAAAAAAGATTCCTCAATGGTGGTATCATTAACATACCTCACAATTATGGACATCTGTTCTTGGTGACTTGCATTAGGGGTGCAATCAAGTATGATGGAGTAGTACTTTGCTTGTTTTATCTTCTTGAAATGGCTAAAGTGTAGTAGCTGTTTCAAACGATGCAAAACAATTCACTTCGAAAATAGGCAACATCTGGAAATGGCTAAAGTGTAGTAGCTGTTTCAAACGATGCAGGTGTCACGATGACAACCGACAAAAATGAGACACATGTCAGTTTTTTTCTAAGAATATTGTGGTTGTGTAGCCTGCAAGTTTGGGGTAGAGTCTCCCTAGTTGTTATCGTTGAAACGTCTAGGGAGCAAGAGGTAGAGGTTAGGGTAGAGGAAAAAGTTATGCCTGTTAAAAACCAATGGTGGAAAAGAAAAGAGAAAGAATGTTTCATTGCATCTACCACTTGCTCCCTAGTTGTTTCAGATGTAATAGCTAGCGTTAGACATTTCAAAAGATGGAGTCTATGTAGCCTCTTTCCCTTAAAAATTGACACGTGTATCATTTTTGTTGGTTATCATCGTGGGAGCCGCATCTTTTGAAACGACTACACTTTAGCAGTTTCCACGCATGTCTACTTCTTAAGTGAATTGTTTTGCGTGAAGCCCCTACGTGTAGCCTTTACAAATGTTTATTTTCGTAAATCAAGTGGTTCATTGTTTATTTTCATAAATCAAGTGGTTCAATGTCTAGTAACTAGATGATTCAGTTTGTCTTTTTTTTTTTTCAAAAGCATAGTAAGCAGTTCGGGTCAAAACTAGTCAAATTGGACCGTGCACATGCCTAAATTTACATTTATAGATGATTTAGAAATTAAAATCACTTTTTTACTACATTTGGATTTTTTTATAAATTTTATGTAGGTAGCTGCAAAGATCTTGAATAAGGAACTAGACTTCTACAAATGGGATGGTTAATGAGGGAGTGATACGCGGGTGAAAGTGCATTGTGTTTCGGGATTATGATTGTAATTTTATGTAATTTTGGAGTATGATCATACTACTTTGATTAGATTTGTGTTTTGCAGGTTACTAAGGTTTAAAGAGTGTTTTGGAGCTTTTCGAAAACTTTATTTGGAGCTAGATGGTCGCAGATTGAAGGAACAAAGAAAATCAAGAAAGAAAGTCACTGTGGGCGTCGACGACGTGGCTTTAGTGTGGGGTTTGACTAGGAACTCGGAAAAAAGTCTATAAAAACATATTTTGAAGAGCATAATTATCATCAAACATTCTCTATTTCAAATCTAATCTTCCCATATAATCCATAATCATCAAAATCATTCTATTCCATCATCTTTGACTCCATAAATCTTTATCATTAATCACAACCATTCACCACCAATCCAGAACCTTTATTCCCAATAATCTTCATGGCCATTGCTCTTATCATCATCATTGAAGCATTAATCACCATGTGCGGCTAATCATCTTTGGATTCACCCGGTGTAGACTTGTAATCTAGGGTTCTTAAAATTTGTGTATTTTCTTAATTTTCTTTGTATTGTGGATTCGAACAAAACTTGTTAATTTCATTAATCTTGTTTTGAATTTTCTTTGATAATTGTTTCTTGTGCCAATTACTAGGGAAATGAATTCGGTTAATTATGCTTTGACTTGTTATTAGGATTTATATGTTCTAGAGTAATAAAGTTTAGTTTAGTCCATCTTTGATGTTGATGAAACTTGACACCTAAGCCTATTGAAACAATTAATCCGTTAATCTCCATTACAATTACTTGAATAATCCCGAAGTGTTATAGACCTCTAGGTTACTTGTTGAACCGGTGTGATATCCATTTTTCCTTGTTATTGTTTTAATCAACCAGTTTCAATCAAGTCATTTTCTTTACTCAAATTAGTTGGGTTTACTATTTCAATTACCATCTTGAATCACTTGTTGGCTCTAAAAACTTTCAATTAAAAATCTTAAATGGATAACAATTGCAATATTCATAATTGATAACATCTTCATAAAAGTGACATTCTCAATCAACTAAGAACCTTAATCACCAACCATAGACTCTTCGTGGTTCGACACCCTTGTTACCACTAGCTACATAGTTTGGGGTAATTAGGACATTATATATATTATTTTTGAACGGACCGTGACATCCGATCAAATTTTGGTGCCGTTGGCGGGAGTTCGTGCGCTTGGTGTTTGTGATTAGTTGATTTTCGTGATTACCTATTTAATTGTTCGTTTGGTTTTTATTGTAGTCTCTATATGTCTTTGTTATGCGGGGTATGTTACTTATGCACATTACATGTAGTGCAAGCGTACCAGACACTCGGGGAGGACTTCTCCTTTTGTGTTCGAACCGGAGATCGAGAGAGTAGAAAGAAGAAACCGACAACACCGGTTAAAGGAGCTGATTCCTTCTAACTCACTCACCCTTCGCTCACCACTTTTAAACCAAAACTTATCCTTTGGAACTGTCCAAATGAAAAATCCAAACCCAAACCAAAACAACCGTTCGGGTGGAAACCAAAGACCCCCTACTCCACCACATCAAAACCATAGCCAACAACCACCACAACACCCACCTCACCAACCACATACCAACTTGTAACATCCTAAATTTTAACCATGTTTAATCGAAGTGAATAAGTTGATATCTCTATCATTTTAAATGGAATTGGATATCGGGTTTAGATAAGTAAAAGTTCATTTAACGGGTCGTTAATCAATCTTGTAACTTTCACTTTGGTTTAAAAGAAGAGCCATGTTATTTACACAAGAACAAAAATTAGGTTTGCACAACCCTCTACGGTCCGTAGAGGGTGTCAGTGCAATAAATGAGGGTTACCTTTACGGCACGGGCCAATTGTAACGAGCAGGTGACGAAGACGGACCTGTTCTACTTGTACTGCATTATCACTGGCACGCCGTGTGCCCTGCATTGGTGCATGGCCGAGTACTTTGCCTCCTTTCCCGTTAAGCAGGGGCGGGGAGCCATCGCATGCGAGGGGATGATCAGCAGGATCGCCGAGCGTTGTAATGCTGAGCGATATTTTACATGGGTTAGCGAGCATCTGCCACCGCCACTGCTGCCTTGGTATTATTATTATTATTATTATTGTTATTATTTATGTTAATGTTTATGTTTTTGTTTATTTCTTTCAGCCCATTAGCTCGTCCCACGCTCTATAATATGCTTTGTGCGTGGAAGACGGGCGATAGACTACCCGTCTACTTTCTTTCTACGGGTCCGAATCGCGAGCCGTTTGTATCGGAGCCGTTGGTACATCAGGGCCTTGTAGGTATTATAGCATTATTATTATTATTATTATTATTATTATTATTATTATTATTATTATTATATACAACTTGTATTGATCATTAGAATATATAATATGTTTGGGCGTTTCTTTTGGGAAACTTGTAGACAACTTGTGTTGTCTGGTTTGAACGAAAACAGGGGAAATTCTGCCCAATTTTTTATAAAATCTTTGATTATTATTATTATTATTATTATTATTATTATTATTATTATTATTATTATTATTATTATTATTATTATTATTTATTGTTATCCATTGCAGGTGGTGCTGTTGAGGTTGGGTTGTGGTATGTTGCTGAGGGTGCGGGGGGCGCTGAGAGAGACGTCGACATGGCTGAGCCGCGACCTGAGGAGGTGCAGGTTCCGCCGCGCGTTTATCACTCCCTCAAGTTGCCTCCTGATGTAAGGGAGGACGTACGTGTGGCTGCCGCAGAGGCTGCCGAAATGCGTCAGGGCGTCAGCAGCAGGACACTGAGATGCGTCAGTGGCGTGAGCGGTAGGACGAGGCGATGCGCTGGTTGATTGCTTGCTTGCTGGCCAGCAGGATATCTATCGCCGCCTAGACATGCAGCCTCGTGTCGCACGGATAATGGGCCCAACACCCAGCACACCCACACGTCTACGGATCAGGTCGGGACGTCCTCGCAGCAGGTCGGGACGTTCACGCAGCCATATAGTCCGCCGCCTGATGATTCCCAGATGTAGTTTTATCTTTCTTTATAGAATGGTTTGTAAACGTTTGAAACAATTTCAACGTTGTATTTACTTATTTGAACTCTAATTATATTAATTAATGTTTATTTTTATCTGTTTGTTTATCTAAACGCTTGTGTTAACGCTTACACTCTTATCGAGACGACATTAGTAAAAACAAAATGTTTTCTAATTATAGTTACATAGTAAAAATCAATAAACAATTAAAATGTGTTAAAAAAAGATTGTCTACAGGCCGTAGAGGGATATATAACTTCAAAATTTAAAAAAAAAAATATTTTCCTACAGGCCGTATGGCCCTCTACGACCTGTAGGAATTTTTTTTTTTTTTTAAATTTTGTGGATTATGTGTCTATATGTTATATATATTATTTCTAATAAGGAAACCAGCGAACTGGTAGCCCAGATGGTCCCCATAGTTTCCATAAGCATGGTGTGTGTGTGATAATATGCCCAAGATCGAACCTCGTCCCAAACCGTTTTAATTTTTTTTCACCTACGGCCTATAGAGGGCCATACGACCCGTAGGTAACACTTTACCATCCATCCCACCCAAATTGATCTTCAAATTAATTAGAAGTTATTTACGGGCCGTAGAGGCCTCTACGGCCCGAAGAGGGGATCACAATCATCGGTAGTCAGAACTGAACCTCGTACTTCATTTTCATGTTTTCCTACGGGCCATAGAGGCCTCTACGGCCCGTATAGGGCCGTGTGAATAAAATGTAACCTTGTGTGAATATTCGGAGCCTAAAAGAAATAGAAAGGCCTCTACGACCCGTATAGGATCGTGTGAATAAAATGCAACCTTGTGTGAATATCCGGAGCCTAAAAGAAATAGAAAGTCATGACAATATTTAAAGTTCTTTATTTCTTTTACATTACCTTTGGGAATAAGATGCCATATAATGAAAGTTGTAGGGTTCTAAGTGAAAAATGTGTTTTAAACATAATCTAAAATAAAACCTAGAGCATGAGAAGCCCTAGGTGTGTGATGGCTGTACGTTGTTAGCGGCAGCAAGATAGGCGTCCAGGGAGAGGGAGTTGACATGGTGGTTCGCGGCGGTGATGGTTCGTGGTGCATCCGGTCATCCTAATTGCGATTCAAGGAGCATGCGTGGTGGTGAGTGACGGCTTTGCGGTGGTTGATTGCGAGATCAGGGGCAAAGGTTTGAAGGGGCGGGAGGGGGTGTCCGACCCTCACGAATTTTCGCTCAAAAGTTTTGATTATATAGTATCCATATATAATTTTTTAGGTATATACGGTTTCGACCGCCCGTTTTTTTGAACAAAAATAGGTATATTATAGAAACCAAAAACTAACGATATATTGTACGATACAAGGTTCCCAAATATCGGTTGTTTTACCGAGTTTATCGTTTTTCTTTGTTTTTTTTTCTTTTGAGCCCATTTTGAGAGGTACAACCCAATTGTTTGATTTTGTCAATTTTTTTCTTTAGGAAAAGCCCAATTAAAACCCTTAACGTAAGTAAAACTCTAAACCATCTTTTGTATCTCAATCTCACTTCTCAACCCTTGCGCATAGTTGATAGTTTCATACTTTCATCTTCATTCAAAGAATCAAGGTACATCTACTTTACTAATTTATTAATTATATATTTTTTTGGCAATTAGTAAATAATAGATAGATTCATAGATTAATGTCTTGTTGTTGTGTTGTTGAATGTTGATTAAACCAACCTAATATAATATTTACAAATGGGGTCAATTGTTGACTGTGTCACCATGCAAATGCCACAAGAAAACTATGCTACAAGATAAAACCATAATATCTTGATTCAAAAGAGCGAATGAAGAACAAGTAGAGGGAATAGATAATGAAAATATGAGTAAATGTCTAAAAGCTTCAACAAGGAAACCGATTAATGAAGCGGATCAAAACAATCAACAAGGGCATGCTATTACTCAAAATCCACAAGCAAACATGAATGAAGGGGATTTTAGTAGTTTAGAAAGAGATCCCACTAAATGACTTGAAATGTGGAAATATCCGGTTAATATAAGGGAGAAAGTAAGACTAGCTTATATCAAAGGTCGATGGGCTGAACTATAATTCTTCATCCCGGTACCCACGCTTAGAAATTTTTAATATTTTAGTGTCTTTGTCCAATTTTTCGTTAAACAATGCTTAGAACTTTGATATTATTGTATTTAATGTTTGACTCGATCCGAATCGAATCACCGACCCGAACATATAATCCGAAACATAGCTATAGAAAAAGAAATTAGGTCCCTTCCCGTGACTGATGATTTCCGAACCCCGAACCAATTTCTCAAGCTTCGCCACTGTGTGAGATCAATGGTGACTGAGGGTGAGTGTTGAGTTCGGTGGTTAGACCTGTTACGCACGACGGTTGCGACATGGTGTTGTGGCAGAGATGGTTAAGTAGCAGCGCATGGTGGTGGCTGCGGTTGTTATGGCGATTACGACGGTGATGAGGATGGTTGTGTTTATAGTGGTTCAGACTATTACCGTGTGTGTGCGTGCGATGGCGATGCCGGTGGTGTTCGAACCTACAAATCAAGACATGGTGACTTTGTTTAAACGTTTACTTGCGATGTTATTGTTTGTATGAGGTTTCGTAGGCGATCAGTTAAGTGTTGGAACCGAAGCTGGCCCGTGATCATGGTTTTTGAAGGTGTTGCGTAGGGTGGTGGTTGTTGAGTATGGATGTGGTGTGATCAGGGTGGAAGCTTAAGGCGATGAAGATGGTGGTGGTTGTGGAGTTGTTGGGAGGCGACTGAGCTGGTGGTTTTGTTTTCTTTAGTGTGTGTTAATGCTTGTACAAATGGTAGTACGTCTCATGAAACAACATGAATTGAGTTGGACAAAACCACGTATAGGAAAAGGATCATGAACTACCTGTTGTGGCTGGAGTAATATAGTGATTTCCAACATACATAAGCCATATATTTGTTTATGATGTATGGTGGGTTTGTTTGGATATGTGGTTCATAGATCATACATGATATTTAATACAAACATGTTGGGCAATGGGCACGTATGATGATGGAATTCAATGTTAGATGATTAATCTTGATTCATTATTATTAAACATATGTTATGTTTTATTTGAACTTATGTTAGGATTTATTATGTTTATTATCCTAAGTCTAGTTACCCTTATGTGAATGGTTGTCACATTTAGCGAAGGGTTATGTTTGGTCAAGTCAAGGGTCGCGTCCGGTTAGTAGCACCGGTTCATTTGTATATATGGGTCAAAACAATGTTTTATTATGTGTGTTGAAAGATAAAGTTTATATAACTTCCTTTCATAACTTCCCTCCATTTTTCCCTCCTTCTTAATATCAATCGCAAACCATCATCACAAACCAAATCAATCCAGATTTTTATACATTCAAAACATGGCATCAGAGCCAACGATCAAGACCTGTGGTATATTCGATGTAGAAAGAAACGAAGCAGTCAAGAAGAAGATAGGGACAGAGGACGGTTATGGATGTGGACCGCTAATCCCTAGTCTAGTGTATGATTTTGAGAATCATAGATGGAAGGCCAAGAAGGCGAACCAAGAAAGCATAGGAGACTCGCTCAATATGCAATTATCTTCGTTTAACATTGGATCAAGTAGTAGTGTGTCCGTGAGGGATACCGAATCAAAGAAAAAAGAGGCGCAAATGGAGTATAATCGACAAACAGGAAAAGAAGAACAAGTGGCCGAATACCCCTCTACAATGTGTTGTAGTAAGTGCAAAGAACCCTTTCATTATAGGCGTAATTGTCCTAAGAAAATTGGTAAAACCGAGTTTATGGTTAAGGGTAGTGATGAAAAGGGTTGGGATGATTTGTGGTTTGTTAGTTTGACACGCCAAGAACATGGGTGTGGTACCAAGAGATTGTTTATTGTTCTAGACAATTCATATGGTATAGATGGTTGCCCAAAAGGCTATAGGAAAGAATATTTCCGTGGTAAGGGTAGTGTTGCGGTTGCAAGTTGTGGAAAAGAACACAAGATTCAAAACGTGTTCTACATACCCACACTTAGAAAGAATATATTAAGTGTTGAGAAATTGACACAAGAGGGATATGAAATAGAATTTGAAGGCGATGTTTGTTACATCAAGAAGCCTATTATCCAAGAATTTAGAAGGATAATATTATGTCGCATATGTGAATCGGATGATCATTTCACATTTAAGTGTCCCGCATTTGATCAAAGTGATAAAGGAAAAAAGGAAGAAGGCCGTAGCATAGGGGAAATAAGCGGCCGAACCACATCAGAATTTTCGAAGGGTTCAAAAGTCCAAGGCAAGCGGGTTAGGTTTGAAAGCGACAAGTTGGAGGGTATAACGAATGAAGACAAAGAAAGAGCGTCCATTTTTAAGCATTTTGACGACTTTTCCATCAACAAAGATCAATATGAAGGTGTTATGGAAAGAGGTCCGGTGATGTATCCAACCGAAGGATCCGAATTGCAAGATTGTGTTGTGTTTATGGACTTGATTCACATCACTAGTACGGTTGAGAGATACAAGAGAAAGTTTGAATTGGAGTTTGAAAGAACCGTTAATTGGTTTATGAAGGAATTCTTACAAATGAAGAATAAGGCTCCAATCCCACCAAGAGATGAGACGGGTTATCCAATATGTTTGTTGGATCTATACAAGACGGTGCAAGTATTTGGTGGTTATGAGAAGGTAACAAGAGATGCAAATTGGACGGTAGTGGCCATGTCAATGGGATATGGAAGAGGTTTGCCAAGCCTAGTGTCAAAGGAAGGTATCACAATGAATTTGAGGCAAACTTATGTTCGTTATTTGGAGATGCTAGAATGGTATCATCTCAAATACAAGGGAAGAGAGTTGGTAGTGGAGATCAATGAAGAAGCAATGGAGGACTATGAGAACAAGAGAGCCGAATGGGAAGACTTGGCATTGCCCCCAAAGAAACGCTCAAGATCCTCATCAAGTGAAGACTAAAGCCAAGTGCAAGAATCAAGATTAGGGGGGAGATTGTTAGATGATTAATCTTGATTCATTATTATTAAACATATGTTATGTTTTATTTGAACTTATGTTAGGATTTATTATGTTTATTATCCTAAGTCTAGTTACCCTTATGTGAATGGTTGTCACATTTAGCGAAGGGTTATGTTTGGTCAAGTCAAGGGTCGCGTCCGGTTAGTAGCACCGGTTCATTTGTATATATGGGTCAAAACAATGTTTTATTATGTGTGTTGAAAGATAAAGTTTAT
Organism: Ambrosia x helenae; assembly: GCA_030844895.1. Classification (NCBI taxonomy): domain Eukaryota; kingdom Viridiplantae; phylum Streptophyta; class Magnoliopsida; order Asterales; family Asteraceae; genus Ambrosia; species Ambrosia x helenae. The sequence goes on along the minus strand of CM061228.1, from coordinate 99,716,851 downwards.
ATAACTTCCTTTCATAACTTCCCTCCATTTTTCCCTCCTTCTTAATATCAATCGCAAACCATCATCACAAACCAAATCAATCCAGATTTTTATACATTCAAAACATTCAAGGCATTATATTATGGTGAAGATAGATAGTTATATTGAATTTCTTGGCTGGAATAAAGATCGAGGTTCATTTTTAGTTTGCTAATTCATGCTATAGGATCGGATGTTTAACGCAAGTTCTTAATCGTCTAAGGTTCGCTCTTTTTTATGGTTCTCTAGCTTTTCGGTGAAGCAAGCTTTACATTCGAGGTGAGTTCTTGCGCCCATTCTTTTATTTATTATTTTTCTAAATATTTTTGGGCTGACGTGCATGCTAAACCAGTATGATTATTTTTATGAAGTCACAAAATATTTTTATAAAGTTATAAATATTTTTATGTACGAATGAAATCCAATATTAACTCCTACATATATTGTTTTGGCATGAAACGTAAGTAGGCGGAATGCGTCTAATGTGTTATTATATGGTTTGAGTTATATGTGTTATTGTATTTATAATATGGATTTTGTGTACGAACGACATCCATATTACTCTAATATTACCTGGGCTTAAAACGTAAGTAGGTTTTTATGTTTTTATACCTACATGTTTGAAGGCAACTAGAATAAAATATATATATTTGGATAGTTGAATATGTTTATATGTATATATAAACAAATGTAACTATATATAAGTGTATATATATAAAATGTGTTTGGCGACTACCTGACCTTATAAACTAGGCTATAACGGAAGTGGATATGCCTGCTCTGATATAAGGTATTGGTTTTATGTCATGGTTGTGCTTAGTTTATGTTATACTAGTTATTATATATAATAGACTATGTTGAGAGCTATCTGATATGTCGAACTAGGCTATGACAGAAGTGAGATATGCCTACTCTGATCTCTAGTTTTGGTTTTGAGTCAGGATTGTTACATAGTTCATATTATATGTATTCTTGTAAACGGAGCTATGACAGAGATAGGATATGCCTGCTTTGATATCTAGCTTCGGTTTGAATTATATTATGTGTATTTTTATAAACTAAGTTATGACAGAATTGGGATATGCATACTTTAAATCTCTAGCTTTGGTTTGCTTAAATAGACTGGATTGTACTTTGTGTTGAAAAGCGGGATGCGCTTATTATATATTTGGTATGTGAAGTCCTGAGGTAATTAGTCAGAGTATGCCTATGCTAGACTTTGATTTTTGTTTTGATCGGGGAAAAACAAATTAGCGGTTTGTGCTTATTGTTAACTCTAAGGTTGAGGTATTTTGTTAAATCTTATTTTGACAAATTACTTGTTTATATAAATTTATAAAACTTGAACTCACTCAGCGTAGCTGACTTTTGCATACACGTTAGAATGATTTCAGGTTAAAAGAGAGATGGATGGATGACTGCTTGGCGATGCAAGAAGCTACCTGTCAATTGAAGTCATTTCTAGTGGAAGACAATTTTTGTTCACGGATGTTAAATTTTAAATTCGATTTACAATTGGATATGTATTTGTCATGTGTTTTGTAGATTTTATTTTAAATGATTTTTCGTTGCATATCTTCTGAAATAAAAGTAAGACTTCTTTTAAGTTAATAATATGGTTTTAGTCTTTGCGGGCCAACTGTTTGACACCGATTTTGCGGGTCTTACACAACTGAAACCTCAACAACCGAATTGTTAACCAAAACCCTCCCGTATTCAATCATGGTAATCCCACGTTTGACTCGGTGAACCGACACAGTGAAGCCATTTATGATGATCAAATTGATAACATCGAAGATTTTAGGGCAAATGTAAACGATGATGACCCATTTAGTGTTCCAGGTTATTAATCATCGGACTGGGTTAGTGTTCACACTAATCGTTTGGGAGATGGTGAGTATTTTGAGTGGGAGTATAACGAAAAAGAAGAGGGTTGGCGTTATGGGAATGGTAATGATAGTCACGAAGATGAAGAGGAGTATGAAAGTGATAATCATGGTAAAGGAATTGGGAACCGGAACTATGGTGGCAATGATGGGTATTACAGCTACCGTCAACCAAGACAAGATCTATAAGGGCACCGATATAATATAATAATCAAAACCGGGGTGAAAATTTTGTGGGTAAAGCGGATAGAAGACCTCAAGGACGAAGACATCCAAGGGAACATGAAGTTAATGGCCCACAAAGATACCCACATGTTCAATGGCAAGGTGTCAATGGTTGGTTTAGGCCGATTATTTCTGAAAATGAGTCACCCATTGTTCCACCGGCTCAAGGAAGGAGATCGTTTGATCGCAAACTGAATTACATTAACATCCTTCCTCATTTTCATGGAATGGCAACCAAAGAGCCATACGCTCATCTTTCCGAGTTCTCGGATATATATAGCACTATTGGGGGTCACAATTCCTCCCAAAATGAAGTGCGATTGAGGTTATTTAGATTCTCTCTAAAGACAAGGCAAAGCAATGATTCTTAACCTTGCCTGCTCATAGAATCTACACATGGCAAGACATGCAACAAGTATTCTTAGATGAGTATTATTCAATTGCCAAGACGGATGGTGCAAGGTTGGAGATTCGATCTTTCCAACAATTACCGGGAGAACTCTTACATGAAGCATTCAACCGTTTCAAAGAGATGATTCGAAAATGTCCTCATCACAAAATAGATCTTTGGGAATTGGTAAAAAGCTTGGTAAATGGGTTGATTAAAGAGGAGAGGAAATATTTGAAGTCCACAAGAAATGGTACTTAGCTTTCAAACCCAGAAAAAGAGGACTGGGACTTCTTGGAAATGATGAGTAAGAATTCTAAAGCCGAGGAATCCGCAGATAGGATAACAAAACATTCAATTTTAAATCTCTTCCCAACATGGATTCAAATGCAAAAGATCGGATAGCCACTTTGGAATGAGGGATAGCTCGCATGAAGAAGCGAGAAGTATCGGCGGTACAATATGCGGTTTGTGACGCATGTGGTGAGTTGGGACATAAAACGGATGAATGCTCAGGAGATATAGGTCAAGATACCGTGGATGTGAATCAAGTGTACGGAGAAAAGAAGTATGATATGAACTCCAACACGTATCATTCGGGTTTGAGGAACCATCCTAACTTTAGGTGTGGTAATGCTTCGAACCAAATGAACCCCATTTTTCAAGCCAACAATCAAGGGGGTAATCAAGGTGGATCGTATCAAAACTGCAAAAGCAACTACAATCAAGGCGGTTATCAAAGGAACTCAAACAATCATGGAGGGCATTTAAAGAAACAACAATCAAGGAGGATCTACGGGAGGATAAGGTGGTGATGATTCTTTTTTAGTTCAAAATTGGATGCATTGATAAATATGGTGAAGGAATCCAACAGTGATATCAAAGAAATGAAGAGAGTAAATGAAGTGAGAGACAAGTCTCATGAAGCATTAGCAAAGCAAGTGGGGCAACTTGTGGAAGAGATGGCTCAATTGAAGGGAAGTAGTGCGAAGCTTCCTAGTGACACAACTATCAATACTCAACATCAAGGTTCGAGCTCAAAGAATGTTCGTAATGTGCCAATCAATAAGGTAACCGTTTTTTGTAGTGATAAAATAATAGATAACAAGGTAGGAGATAAAATCAAACCACCATCTCCGCAATTTGTTGAAGGGGAGGTGGAAGATGTGAGCGATGATAGCGACAGTGGGAGGGAAACGGGTTAAACTAAAAATAAAAACATTTTTGAAAATTCAAAACCCGTTGAGAGAAAAAAAAACTCCCAAGGCTAAGAAAAAGGGTATGGAGGGTAACACCTTCCCTTATCCCAATGCTTTGTTGGAGCCATCTGAAAAAAGTGGTTAAGAAAAGGGGTCTGCAACAAGAAGAGTTGTGGGAAATTTTTAAACAAGTTAAAATCAAGTTACCTCTTTTAGATGTAATCAAACAAGTCCCTTCTTATGCTAAGTACCTAAAGGACTCGTGCACCCAAAAGCGAACTCATAAATTTCCAAAGAACCTTGATTTAACCAAAAACGTGAGTTCTATTCTTTCGGGTGCACTTCCAGCAAAGTTACAATTTTTAAGGACGCTTTTGAATACGCTAAAAATTGTAAAAATTGTCAACAAATGGGAGGTATTTCCAAGAGGAATGAGTTGCCCATGCAACCAATCCTTGTAGTTGACATTTTTGATGTTTAGGGAATTGATTTCATGGGCCCATTCCCCAATTTATATGGTAACTTGTATATCTTGGTGGCGGTGGATTATGTATCCAGATGGGTTGAGGCAATAGCTACCAAGACGAACGATCATGTCGTGGCTTGTAATTTCATCCAAACAAACATGTTCTCAAGGTTTGGGATCCCTCATGTCATCATAAGTGATGGAGGATCCCATTTTGAAAATTTTAAGTTTGGCAAATTACTCAAACGATATGGTGTTGACCATAGATTTGCGACTCCTTACCACCCACAAACTAGTGGGCAAGTGGAGGTATCAAATAGGCAAATAAAAGAAATTTTGTGAAAGACCGTTCGGCCGGATCGCAAGGATTGGTCTTTGAAATTAAATGATGCCTTGTGGGTCTATCAAATGGCTTATAAGCACCAATTGGTACCACCCCTTACTGATTGGTTTATGGGAAGGATTGTCACTTACCGGTAGAACTAGTTCATCGGGCGCTTTGGGCTATTAAATGTGACACCCACCACTTAGCCAGGTCAAAATCCGTACACTTTCTAGTCAACGTTTAATTTTCCATGCATTATTCATGACATTTTATATGCATAAGTCCCCCGAGATAGTCTAGCAATGTCCGAACGAGTATAATTTCACCCATATCAACGAATCTTGGTGACACAAGTCTATATGTTTACAAGTGATTTTCCAAAATCATGTATAGATGCCCATTTATTTTACAAAACAATGGGAAACATCATGAGTTTTATGTATAAAGCCTAGTGTTTATTCAACTAGCATACATATACACATATCTATTCATGTGTACACGACACACACACACACACACACACACACATATATATATATATATATTAACAGGCATACAAGAGGCTAGTAAACACATTTATAACTAGCACTACATATTCTTTTTGTTCCATTTTAAATGAACTAACTAGTTTTTTTATAAACTTAACCATTTTTGGTGAAACAAGTGATCAACACTAGGATTTATGAAAACTACTAGCAAAAAATGATCAACACCACCTTGATTAATGTTTTGTTTCTACTAGACATTTGGAACACCATCAATGTAGTGTCATGTCCCATTATTCTTTCTAAGACAATTAAATACAAGATTTGGTGGCTTAACCACATAAGGTTATATTCCTTAAACACCTAGGATCAAGGATGTTGGTTTACCCCATTTGTTAAATGTCCAACTTTTCTTTTCATCTTTCTTTCTTTTCGGCCGAGTACCCCCCCCCCCCTCATATCATATTATTCTTTTTTTTCTTCTAATTCATCACATGTTTATTCAAGTCTCTAGAAATCCTAATGTGTTGTCACATTAAGATCAAGTCTTTTTAAGCATCATCATGGTGATTAGTCAACTTTGAGATATGATTTAAGACTTTGGATTTGCTTGCAAGATTAGAGACAAAGTAAGATTACTTACCAAACCTAGTAATATTCCTTAATTCACTTAGAATTAGGAAAGATCATTACCAAATTGAGGAAGCACCTCCCTTCTTGCACCCTTCCAAACTGTCGCCCCCCTATGTGCCCTCTAATCTTTTTTTTTTAATCTTAGTCAAACTCTATATTAACATGTGTTGATTTGTTCCATAAGTTGACTTCATGTGTTGTCAATCATGCTTAGAATCCAACCAACACCAACACAAGATTAGTCACCATCCATGACATGATTTAGACCTTAGATTTGTCATTAAGATATGGAACATACGAAGATTACTAGCCAAATAAGGAAGGATTCTCTAATCACCCTAATCCATATTAGTTGACTTACCCAAATTGTTAATCACCTTCCTTGCACCTTCTCATCTCCACCTCTATTAAAGGAGGCCTTGGGTGAGCATTTCACCACACCACAAACATTCCTTGCTCTCTCACTCTACTCTCCACACACACACCACCCACAAGCATTGGGAGCAACCAAGGAGTTCTAGCATCTTGCCTTCTATCTTGGATCCACTAGGAGGTATAAACCTTAACATAGTTACTTATTTAATTTATTTAATTATCACATGGTTCACCTTAGCTCCTAGTTTATCATTCGTAATAAAACATCACCATAGATAATTACAAATGTATATATGTATGCGTGAACATACATACACATGTATGTGTATGCGCGACATATATGTGTATGTATAGATATATAAGAACCTAAGTTATCATGTTACTTTACTTTAGTAGTGAAAACAAAGTCCATTTGTGTACATACATACATATGCGTGCGTGTATATACATAGTGTATGTGTATGTGTATGTGTAAAGCAAACTCATAAGCATAGATAGTGATGTCTATGGACTACCAAGATGCATATGTATATGGGTATGTATGTACAAGTGTAGATCCCTTAGACATCCCTACCTATGGTTATGTGTGGAAATACACATATGTATAAATATAAGTATAGATGCACGCATGTGTAGGTATGAATACATGTGTATATGATATTTGAGTATAGTAAAGATCAAATATGTTTATGAACTAAACAACTCTTTTTCAAAAGGAACATATACTTTATGGAAAGTATCATATGTTAGAAAATAAGATCTATTTTCTTATACATACTATTATTTTCAAGTAATATATAGTTGTCACCAAGAAAAGCTAAACTAACATACCGCTAAGGATCGGGTGAACCATGAGTACCATGGATTACTGTAACACCCCAACCGATGGCGGAAACATCGAGGTGTCACGTAGTGACGATTGTTCAATAGCTCATGGTACTAAAGTGTAAATTTGAATACATTGAATTGAATAGTTTATTACATTGAAAGAAATTACAATTTACAAATTTCTAATGTGGCATCTAAAACTGAAATACAATAACCCAACATCTAAGTAAAAATTCCAAAAGCTTAAAAGTCATCTCATAGATAACCTAAAACATGTACGAAAATAATTTGGTCAATACAAAAATGTATTGGTGAGCATACCCTGTTTGAGTACATATAGTAGAAAAGTGTTTAGCAATTCATGTGCGGTACCATTTGCAATTATGTAATAAGTAATATCCGTTCAAAATCAACCCTATGAAAAGAAAGGAAATATATAGTATGCGCTAGTAGTAATGCAATACATAGCAATGACAAGGACTCTCAACAAAGTCAAAGGGGTATATACCATAGTACTATTCATTGAAATGCCAGGCCACCCAGCGGTTAATGATTTTGACAAGTCATAGATACACAAATTAACATAAAGCAAACACACATGAGAATTTCTATTTTAGTAAGAAATAATAGAAACTTGATAATAGGTACATGAGTCACCCCAAAAGTAAAATGAAAAAGGGGAAAGATGTACTCATAGTTTGCGAAATCGATCAAAATCCAACCTAAGCGGACGTGAGTTAAGAAATAGGAATTTTGAGGAATTCAACCTATAATGTATAAGAGTACTAATAAGGAAATGTCTAAGAGTCTAAGGCAACTAGGGTCTAAGGCATTAGGGTTTGCTAAGTCGATTTGGGGAATTAGAGTTTTTTTTTATGATAAGTCTAATTAATATAAAAGTTGTATATCAAAAATAATATACCAAAGTTTGTAAATATGGTTTAGGTAATATAATTATTACCAATTGAATATTTGGATAAAAATATGTTTGAATAGTTAAGACAAAGAAATTTAATTAATTATTTTCACCAAATTATTGTAAATAAATAATCATAACCGTTTTAAATAATCATGAGCTACACCATAATCCAACAAATGGTAATTAAGATTTTCAAACATAGGTATACTTCTATTTTATAAAAAAATATTTATAAAATAGATATTACATAGTGTAAATAAATAGATGGCTAATTGTGTCTAATTAAACGTAAATAAGACTAAAAATACAAGTTATGATCCAAAAATGCTATTTTTATAAAAAAAAATAGATGCGTTCCAATGTAATTAATTAAAATAATTTTCCTATAATTTTTATAAACTTATTTATATTTAAAACTGATTTAATGAGATTAAATCATGTTTAAATGACTAAAAATAGGAAAATCAATAAAAATAAATGTTTTCTAAACCAATAATTTTTATTTCAGATTAGAATGTATAGAATTAATTATCCTAAAATTTGAGATCAAAATCATTAAAAATGAATTTTTAATCAATTAATTATAATTAAAACAATTTAAATTAGTAAAATAACGAAAATTAAATAATTTTCAGAAAGCAAAAGTGTGATAATTTTCTTTATGGTGTCAAGATGCTACACCTAAATTTTCATAATTTTTGAAGCAAAAATGAATTTACTATGAATATTATAAGTTTATATGCATTAATAATGATTATTCTATGATTAAAATAATAGTAAATAAGAAAAATAAATCTGAAAAGGAAAATAAAACAAAACTGAGGAAGCCTGGTTCGAACCCGGTTCATTTTCCTTCTTTCCAAGATACAAAAACCACTAAGCTATACATGCATTTGTTGATTTATTTTAGAAAACAAACTATTTAACATAACATACATGTTCATCATCTTCCCCAAATCATCCTCAAGAACCCTAACCCTACCCTAAGATTCAATAACCCCATCCAAACACTATAACCAATCTGTAATAAGGGGGTTTTGATCAGAAACACGCGAATAACAAAACGGCAACATGAAATATAACTTACAATTACGATTAAGGGGCGAGAAATGAAGAACAAGAACCCAACTTGGAGAGTCGATTACCATGGTTTCTGAAACGTTTTGATTCATATTTTTTGTGGGTTTGTGATGCTACATAGTGCAGAAATGGATTGGCATCGAGTATTTATAGCATCGTTTGGTTAAAACAACCCATTAAACGAGTTTGAAATTTCCGGCGGTTACTACTATAAAAACCCGATTAAAACTCTTTTAAAACACGTTTAAATACATCGGAATGATTGGAAAACGTTAATCATGAATGGAGAAACGTATGGAATTCAATGAGGGGCGTTAGAAAGCATTAAATCCGTTAAAATGGTTCGCCGGAATCTCGCCGCGGGAACTCTTTAGCCGGAAACGAGAGCTCAGGGGGCGGGAGCTTTCTTTTTCAGTTTTGTAAGTTTTGGACATTGGCGGAAGTAGTCCCTCCATGTTTAACTTAGTTAGTTTGATTATAATTTGGTTTATTTTTTTCTATATAAAACTTAACCAAGTTAAGTTAATTTAACCAAAGAGTTTCAAAAACTTTATAAAGATTGAAATATTTATAAAATTCTTTTATGAATACGTTTTAACATACGCATCTGATTAAAACTTATACCCGGTCCATAATATATAAATGATAAAATTTTAGTTTGCTTTAAAATTAAATTTTAAAAACGACAAAACTTATAAGGGCTAAAATGGAAATATTTGAAGGACTATTTTTGTCAATTAGGTGAAGACGAGGGTGACGGATGTCACAATTACCTATTTGTATAAATCTAAGGTACCCATGTATGTATATAGGACGAGATATCTAGTTGTCGGACATACGCTTTTGCTAGATGACACACGGACTTGAGGTGAGTTCTCACGGCCCCTGTTTACTGTTTTCCATTTTGGGGGAAAACAGGCATTGTTTACTAGTTTTAAACATGAAATCCTAGCTGACCAATGTACATGAGACGATATGTTTAGAGTACTCGCTAAAGCCCTCGTTTATTAGTTTATCATAACCATTAGCTATGGATATAGCCTAGAAACGCCTGAATAGATCTATTGGGTTGACACCCCCACTCTTGGTTAGTCGCTCTAACCGGTTTATACTTTATGAAAATGCTTGTATTTCTTTTATGACGATTCATTGCATGGATGTGCAATGTGCGAGGCACCACTCGTCGAGGTTTGGTTATGGACTCATGATGGTTTATCATCGTTGTTCTTGATCTGACAACGATGGGTCATTCAAGGATTTCATTAAAATTTACATTGGTTTACAAAACACGTGAACTCACCAACATTTTGTTGACAAAGTTTTTATGCATGTTTTTTAGGTAACTAAAGCATGGGCGGATCTTAATTTATGATTTGGCATTCATTCACAACCACTACACATCGTGTCATTAAAACTTTTAACCCCACTAAGGGTTTTAAGCTGTATCTTGTGAAACTTGTTGTCATTGAACACGTTTGGTACTTTTATAAATAAATAAATATGAATGTTTGCTCATATCTTGTGCTTGAAATCCTTTCGTGGTTACACCTCGTGTTTCCGCCTAGGCGGGGTGTGACAGATTGGTATCAGAGCTCAAGGTTATAGTGAACTAGTTTTCTCTAAAAACTAAACTATAACTACAATGATTTTCGAATGAAAAGTTTTCCTTGCATGAAATTTTTTTTCATCACGACGCAATGCCCAAGTTCCGTGCCCTTTTTCTAACATTGTATTCACGCAAGTATAACACATGATTTCTTAACGCTTATCGATGTATATATGTGTACTTTGGATTTTGACTGGATCATGGCTACCCCTACTTATGTGATTGTTATTTCGGATTCAGAGGATGATTCCTCTGTAGTCCCCGAGACTTCTATTGATAGCGACATTGATGGTTACTTCGCCGATACGGAGCCCGAGGAGGATGAGGATGTAGACATTGTAGGAGATAGCGTGCAATTAGGTCCCGTCGTGTCGGATGATGAGCCTGACGTTCCTGTTGTTGAGGCTCAGGGTGATGCTGCGGATACCGCTGTCCCAGCCCCTGTGGCTGCGTAGCCGCCAGCGGTGCTCCCACGTGTAGTGGAGCCTCTTGCCGATGTGCCGGAGTCTTCCGGCTTTCGTCATCCATTTCTTGGTGGTATGCACACTGTATGCACTGCCAGGAAGCGTGTGTGCAGGCCCCAGCCTGTGGAGCCTGTGGCACCAGCCCAGCCTAGCCATGCTGCTGAGTCTTCCGAGCCCCCTCAGAAGAAGCTACTTAGGAGGTCCCAGGCCTGCAAGCAGAGCTTCCTACCTACTGTAGCAGGCTACTTGGCCCATAGCGACGAGGATTCCGATGACAACATCTTTATTAATGCTCATGGTGTCGAGTCCTCCCAGCCCCCGGCTGACCCTCCTATCCCCGGTCCTCTTGGTACCTTACCTATGTGTCACATCCTCCACTCGGTGCATGGCATGATTGGTACCCATGATGATCTGATCCGTGATCTTTGGGATCGTACGGATGCAATGGAGACCAATGCACAGGCTGAGGATTCTGTGAGGGCCACTATCATCGAGCACCTCACTACTCTTCGAGCTCGATTGGAGGAGGCCGAGCACGGATGTGCGGAGGCTGAGCGTGGGTGTGCGGATGCGTGGAGACGTTTGGACATCCTCGATCAGAGGATGGGTGAGTTGGACCATGGGATGAGGGCTGCTCTAGCTACTATTTTCCCTCCACTTCCCCAGTAGTTAGGTTTTAGTTGTGATTGTTGTAGCTTTTATACCTAACCTAATCTATGGTAGTATCTTTTGGGTCATTTCATTGTATGGTTTGGGTTGTAGTATCCAACATATTTTGTATCATTATCACAAACCGATGTACTAAAAACGAAATGAATTAATGAAATGACGATGTTATGTTTTATTTATGTCTCTTTATTATTATCTGCTTATGCCATGTTTTAGTTAGTTATCCTTGATATATGATTATATGTGTATACATTGTCGCTATTATATTCACCGGTTGTGTGAAAATGCTTGTCACGGGAATTGTGATGTCCATGGTTGTTCATTCGAGCGCACATGATTGACAATATTTTCGATAAATATGTGTCTCATTCTTTTTATTTCTGATGCAATAGAAAGAAGTCATGCCACCCCGAAAGAACACCCGCAATACCGAGGACAGCACGTTCCCAATCACGTCCGAAGAGCTAGCCCGCGTGATTGCGCAAGCCATTGCGCAGCACGACGCTAACCGCACAAACTCCAGTGGTGGATCTGGCGGTAATGGCAGGCGAAGGACAAACGACAACAACACTGGTAAAATATCAATTCGCTATGCTCCCTATGGCCTTGTAATCACTACTATTGTTGATGATGTTTCATTATCTATGACACAGACGGTGAGAACATGGTTCATGGTTGTTCCTACAAGACTTTCATGGCTTGTAAACCATGGAGTTTCCGTGGGACGGAAGGAGCGATCGGTATTTGTCATTGGATCGAGAAAATGGAATCAGTTCTGGATATCAGCGGTTGCGCTGAAACCAGAGAGTCAAGTACTCTACCTGCATCTTCCAGGATGAGGCGTTGACTTGGTGGAATCTGCAAGTCCAGACTCTGGGTAGAGATGCTGCGTATGGTCTCTCATGGAGCGATTTGAAGTCCATGCTAATGGAGAAGTACTGCCCCTGTAGTGAGCTGCAGAAACTTGAGTAAGAGTTCTGGAATCTGACTATGCCTGGAGCGGAGGTCGCCGCATACACTACTTGTTTTCATGAGCTGTCATGTCTAGTACCCCACACGGTTACTCCGGAGTACAAACGGGTTGAAAGGTACATATGGAGTCTCTCCCCTAAGATTCACAGTATGGTAACTGCTGTTGAACCCACCACCATTCAAGGAGCCGTCACCCTCACGCATAGTCTTATGGATGACGCAGTGCGTATGGGCGCATTGCTTAAGAAGGAGGTTGAGAAGAAAGGAACCGCGGGTGACAAAAGAAAGTGGTCGAATACCAGGAAGGTTAAAAATGGTGGAAATCGGTATGATAAGAAACAAGAGACTGCCAAGGCATTTGTTTCAACTTCTACTACTGCGGGCGAGCCCCGCAAGAAGTATAGTGGACTGCACCCACCTTGCAACAAATGTAACTATCATCATGTTCGGTCATGTGACAGCATTCGTTGTGACTTCTGCAAGAAGTTTGGGCATCAGACTTCCCGCTTCCATGCTAAGGCTGCTGGTAACCCTCCCGGGAAATCATGATTCCTTGAGTGTGATGTTGCGGATCACTTCAAGAAGGATTGCCCGAAATTGCGGAACCAAGCTCGCGGTAGAGCTTTTGTGATCGGAGCTGTTGAAGCACGTGAGGATCCCAACGTTGTTACCGGTACGTTCCTCGTTAACAACACTTATGCTTTCATACTTTTCGATACCGGTGCCGATTTAATTTTTGTGTCAACCAACTTTAGAAAGACCCTTGGGGTAGGATCTAGTAAGTTGGGCACACGTTACTCTATAGAATTGGCCAACGGTAAGGTTATTGAGTCGGAAGAAGTCATTGAAGGATGTACCCTAAACTTGGGAGATCGTGAGTTTCCCATCGACTTACTACCAATCGAGTTGGGTAGTTTCGATGTGGTAGATGGCATGGATTGGTTGTCGAAGAACCATGTGGAGATCGTGTGCCGAGAAAAGATTGTTCGTATTCCCCTTCCTAGTGGTGAAGTTCTCTCGGTCAAAGGAGAGAACAGTCGAACCACGGTACGGATTATATCTTGCATGAAAGCCCAGAAGTGCCTTCGCAAGGGCTATTATGCGTTTCTAGCACACGTGGCGGAGAAGAAGTCGAAGGAGCTGAAGATCGAAGATATCCCTGTCGTGAGGGATTTTCCCGAGGTCTTTCTGAAAGAGTTTCCTGGACTGCCGCCTCCGAGGCAAGTGGAATTCCGTATTGACTTAGCACCTGGATCTGCGCCTATCGCCCGTCCCCCTATCGCCTAGCGCCATCAGAGATGCAGGAGCTTTCGAGCCAGTTGCAGGAGTTGTTGGACAAGGGTTTTATTCGCCCGAGTTTCTCCCCGTGGGGCGCACCTGTGTTGTTCTCTAAGAAGAAGGATGGATCCTTCCGGATGTGCATAGACTACCGTGAACTGAACAAGCTCAATATCAAGAATCGCTACCCTCTCCCTAGGATTGATGATCTGTTTGATCAGCTGCAAGGATCTAGTTACTACTATAAGACTGACTTGAGGTCTGGATATCATCAACTTCGTGTGCAAGAGGAAAGCATACCTAAAACGGCTTTTAGGACGCGTTATGGTCATTATGATTTTTTGGTGATGCCTTTTGGATTGACCAACGCACCAGCAATATTCATGGATTTGATGAATAGAGTGTGCAAGCCGTATTTGGACAAGTTCGTGATTGTCTTTATTTATGATATATTGATATACTCACAAACTCAAGAGGAGCATGAGCAACATTTGAAGTTGATCCTTGAGCTATTAAAGAATGAGAATTTATATGCTAAGTTCTCCAAGTGCGAATTTTGGATTCGCGAAGTTCACTTTCTTGGACATGTAGTGAACGAGAAAGGTATTCATGTTGATCCAGCAAAGGTTTTAGCAATTAAGAATTGGGAAGCGCCCAAGTCGCAAACGGAAGTGCGACAATTCTTAGGATTCGCTGGATATTATCGACGGTTTATTGAGAACTTCTCTAAGATAGCTCAATCTCTAACCATTCTAACTCAGAAGGATAAGAAGTTTGAATGGGGTGAGAAGCAAGAATCTACCTTCTAGTTGTTGAAGCAAAGGTTGTGCAGCGCTCCTATTTTATCTTTGCCCGAAGGAACGGATGACTTTGTGGTCTTTTGCGATGCTTCACACCAGGGCCTAGGGTGTGTGCTGATGCAAAGAGACAAAGTGATTGCGTATGCCTCTCGTCTACTCAAGGTTCACAAGAAGAATTACACTACGCATGACTTGGAGTTAGGAGTTGTAGTTTTTGCACTCAAGATTTGGAGACATTACTTGTATGGTACCAAGTGTATTGTCTTCTCACACCACAAGAGCTTGCAACACATCTTCGGCCAGAAGGACTTGAACATGAGACAGAGAAGATGGGTTGAATTGCTGAATGATTACGACAGTGAGATCAAGTACCACCCGGGAAAGGCAAACGTCGTAGCGGATGCCTTAAGTCGAAAGGAACGCATCAAACCCCTACGTGCTCAGGCACCGCGATTGACGATCCATTCGAATCTCACAGACTGCATTCGTGAAGCTCAGCAAGAAGCTCTCAAGGAGGCCAACATCAAGGAGGAATCGTTGCATGCCATGGTTACACTATTGGAACCCAAGACCGATGGAACGTTGTACATCGCTAATAGAATTTGGGTTCCATTGTTTGGTGGATTGAGAGAATTGGTACTTGATGAGGCCCATAAGTCAAGATATTCGGTTCATCCAGGAGTTGATAAGATGTACAAGGATTTGAAGGAAACATATTGGTGGCCTAACATTAAAGGTAGCATTGCTATGTACATGGGAAAGTGCCTCACGTGCTCTAAGGTCAAAGCTGAGTACCAGAAACCCCCCGGCTTGTTACAACAACCTAAGATACCCGTGTGGAAGTGGGAGCAGATTTTGATGGATTTTGTAACTAAGTTGCCAAGGAGGGCAAGTGATCACGACGTAATTTGGGAAATTGTGGATTGATTGACCAAATCTGCTCACTTCTTGTCAATCAAGGAAACTGATAAATTGGATAAATTGGCAAGACTATACATTAAGGAGGTTGTATCTAGACACGATATCCCAGTTTCCATCATTTTGGATCGTGATAGTCGGTTTACTTCTAGGTTCTGGCAGTCGTTGAACGAAGCTCTGGATACTCGATTGGACATGAGTACGGCTTACCATCCCCAGACGGACGAACGGACAGACCGAGAGAACGATCCAGATGCTTGAGGATATGCTTCATGCATGTGTGATTGACTTTGGAGGTAATTGGGATGCCCACCTACCTCTAATCGAGTTTTCGTACAACAATAGTTATCACACTAACATCAAAGCCGCACCGTTCGAAGCTTTCTATGGACGCAAATGCCGATCACCGTTGTGTTGGTCAGAAATTGGGGACAAGCACTTGACTGGTCCGGAGATTATCCAGGAGATGACCGAAAAAAATCTTTCAAATCAAGGACCGATTGAAAGCTGCCCGGGATAGGTACAAGAGTTATGCCGATACGAGGAGGAAACCACTGGAATTTCAAGTGGGCGACAAGGTCCTACTGAAAGTCTCTCCTTGGAAAGGAATACCTCGTTTTGGTAAACGCGGCAAACTGAACCCAAGAAACATTTGTCCATTCGAAATCTTGGCAAGGGTTGGCCCAGTCGTGTATAAGCTTAATTTGCCCGACGAGATAAGTGGAGTTCATGACATATTCCATGTGTCGAACCTCAAAAAGTGCTTATCGGATGAATCGTTGATCATTCCTCCTGAGGAAATCCTGATCAACGATCAACTATATTTTATTGAAGAACCCGTCAAGGTCATGGACTAGAAAATCCAGAAGCTGAGACGTAGTCAAGTTAAGCTCGTTAAAGTTTGGGGAATTCCCGACGCGGACCCGAGTTCACTTGAGAACGCGAGGACCAAATGAATCGAAAGTACCCCTCTCTCTTCAAGGATTCTCCGGTATCTGATAGGTCACATCGAATTTCACGGACGAAATTTCCTCAACGGGGGAGAATGTGACACCCGCCACTTAGCCAGGTCAAAATCCGTACACTTTCTAGTCAACGTTTAATTTTCCATGCATTTTTCATGACATTTTATATTCATAAATCCCCCGAGATAGACTAGCAATTTCTGAACGAGTATAATTTCACCCATATCAACGAATCTTGGTGACATAAGTCTATATGCTTACAAGTGATTTTCCAAAGTCATGTATAGATGCCCATTTACAAAACAATGGGAAACATCATGAGTTTTATGTATAAAGCTTAGTGTTTATTCAACTAGCATACATATACACATATGTATTCATGTGTACACAACAGCACCCCCCCCCCCACACACACACATATATATATATATATATATATATATATATATATATATATATATATATATATATATATATATATATATATATATATATATGAACATGCATACAAGAGGCTAGTAAACACATTTATAACTAGCGCAACATATTATTTTTGTTCCATCTTAAATGAACTAACTAGTTCTTTTATAAACTTAACCATTTTTTGTAAACAAGTGATCAACACTAGGATTTATGAAAACTACTAGCCAAAAATGATCACCACCACCTTGATTAATGTTTTGTTTCTACTAGACATTTGGAACACCATCAATGTAGTGTCATGTCCCATTATTCTTTCTAAGACAATAAAATACAAGATTTGGTGGCTTAACCACATAAGGTAATATTCCTTAAACACCTAGGATCAAGGATGTTGGTTTACCCCATTTGTTAAATGTTCACTTTTTCTTTTCTTCTTTCTTTCTTTTCGGCCGAGTAACCCCCCCCCCCATATCATATTATTCTTTTTTTTTTCTAATTCATCACATATTTATTCAAGTCTCTAGAAATCCTAATTTGTTGTCACATTAAGATTAAGTTTTGTTAAGCATCATCATGGTGATTAGTCAACTTTGAGATATGATTTAAGACTTTGGATTTGCTTGCAAGATTGGAGACAAAGTAAGATTACTTACCAAACCTAGTAATATTCCTTAATTCACTTAGAATTAGGTAAGATCATTACCACATTGAGGAAGCACCTCCCTTCTTGCACCCTTCCAAACCGTCGCCCGGCCGTATGTGCCCTCTAATCTTTTTTTTTTTAATCTTAGTCAAACTCTATATTAACATGTGTTGATTTGTTCCATAAGTTGACTTCATGTGTTGTCAATCATGCTTAGAATCCAACCAACACCAACACAAGATTAGTCACCATCCATTAAATGATTTAGACCTTAGATTTGTCATTAAGATATGGAACATATGGAGATAACTAGCCAAATAAGGAAGGATTCTCTAATCACCCTAATCCATAATTGTTGACTTACCCAAATTGTTAATCACCTTCCTTGCACCTTCTCATATCCACCTCTATGTAAGGAGGCTTTGGGTGAGCATTTCACCACACCACAAACCTTCCTTGCTCTCTCACTCTACTCGACACACACACACCCACACCACCCACAAGCATTAGGAGCAACCAAGGAGTTCTAGCATCTTGCCTTCTATCTTGGATCCACTAGGAAGTATAACCTTAACATAGTTACTTATTTACTTTATTTAATTATCACATGGTTCACCTTAGCTCCTAGTTTATCATTCGTAATAAAACATCACCATAGATAATTACAAATGTATATATGTATGCGTGAACATAGAGTATGTATGTACAAGTGTAGATCCCGTACACATACCTATGGTTATGTGTGGAAATACACATATGTATAAATAAAAGTATAGGTGCACGCATGAGTAGGTATGAATACATGTGTCATATGTTAGAAAATAAGATCTATTTTCTTATACAAACTATTATTTTCAAGTAATATATAGTTGTCACCAAGAAAACCTAAACTAACATACCGAAGGATCGGGTGAACCACGAGTACCATGGATTACCTATTTGTATAAATCTAAGGTACCCATGTATGTATATAGGACGGGATATCTAGTTGTCGGACATACACTTTCGCAAGACTACACGCGGACTTGAGGTGAGTTCTCATGGTCCCATTTTACTGTTTTCCATTTTGGGGGAAAAGCATGCATTATTTACTAGTTTTAAACATGAAATCCTAGCCGACCAGTGTACATGAGACGATATGTTTAGAGTACTCGCTAAAGCCCTCTTTTATTAGTTTATCATAACCATTAGCTACGGATATAACCTAGAAATGCTTGAATAGATCTATTGGGTTAACACCCCCACTCTCGGTTAGTCGCTTTAACCGGTTTATACTTTATGAAAGTGCTTGTATTTATTTTATGACGATTCATTGCATGGATGTGCAATGTGCGAGGCACCACTCGTCGAGGTTTGGTTATGGACTCATGATGGTTTATCATCGTTGTTCTTGATCTGACAACGATGGGTCATTCAAGGATTTCTTTAAACTTTACATTGGTTTACAAAACCCGTGAACTCACCAACATTTTGTTGACAAAGTTTTTATGCATGTTTCTCAGGTAACTAAAGCATGGGCGGAACTTGGTTTAAGATTGGGCATTCATTCACAACCACCACACATCGTGTCATTAAAACTTTTAACCCCACTAAGGGTTTTAAGCTGTATCTTGTGAAACGTGTTGTCATTGAACACGTTTGGTACTTTTATAAATAAATAAATATGAATGTTTGCTCATATCTTGTGCTTGAAAACCTTTCGTGGTTACACCTCGTGTTTCCGCCTAGGTGGGGTATGATATTAAAGAAGTTAACATAAGATATGATGATGCAGGTAAGGAGAGGAAGCTCAAATTGTGTGAATTGGAAGAGCTACGGGATGAAGCATACTAGTGTGCCTCGAAGTACAACGACAAAATGAAGCAAGATCATGATGCAAAGATTCACAAGAAGAAGTTTGTGGAAGGGAAAAAGGTGTGGCTCTACTATTTAAGGTTGAAGTTATTCCCGGGGAAATTAAAAAGTAAATGGATGGGCTCGTATGTGATTACACGGGTAGGAAAGCTAAGAGAAGTGCAAATTGAGGACCCGGAGGTGGTTGAAGCAAACAGTGAACGGGCATCAGTTAAAACCGTTCTTAGAGGAAATCACAGAAAACCGTAAATTGTAGAGTTGGTAAGCGTATCGACTTATGGAGCCAACTAACGGACAATTTTTTTATCTCACATCCCGGTACATGAATTCTATTTGTGTGTATTAGGGACAATACACGGTCATTTGAGGAGGGGTTGGAGCTTGGTAAGTTTGTAAAATATCATGTATTATAAGTTTTTTTTAAGTTTAAGTTTAAAAGTTTTTGTAAAAGGTTTACAAGTTCTAAATTTTTGTAAGTTTAAGTTTCAAGTAGTTGTATAAGCATTCCAATCTCTCTCAAAAAAATTTGGAAAAGGCAGGCATCGACGACGGGGCTTCAGGCCGTTGCCGACGGGATAGTGCAGCCGATGACAGTTCCTACTGTCTACGGCCTTGTCGATGCCAATGTTAAGCCACCACCGACGGCAGTGAACCCCGTCGGCGGCGCAATCTATATATGGGTAAAAAAGAACCGGTTTTTAATCAACAAACTCAACCGCTTCTATAAAAAAAAAACCTGACCTGATCTGAGTTAATTGAGTTATTATCACTTTTGAAGCTTTTTCATCACATATTCATCATCTTTAATCAACTAAAACTTCAGTTTCTTCATAACTTTCTCATAAACCCTAAAATTTCTTTCATTCATAACTTCTTCAAATCTTAACCAAATCATACCATTCTTGAGTCCATTCCACTTATTTTTTTTCGAGAGCTACAAACCCCCCCCCCCTATTATTTTTCCAAGATTCTCAACGGTTTAGGAATTTTCACACAATTAAAAAACGGGTTTGGTGGGTTGTTCAAATTTTTACTTGAATCCTTTAGTTCTTGTAATTTCTTAGTGCATTCATTTCAAAAGGTGTGTTCTTTCTCTGTTTCAAGCATTACTATTATAGATTGTATAGTTCTTCAATGATTTTAAACCCACTTGTTTGAATGTAGGTTGAACATAGACAATTGATGAGTTAGTAGCCTGTTATCAATTAATGATTCTTATTTGGTAGTTTTGACATCAAACAAGTGTGGAGATTCATTCTTTACAATTGTTTTTGATGATTGGGTGTGTTTAGGGTGTTGAACAAAAAAAGTAAATTGGTACTTGTATAAGTTTAAAGTCTTTTTCCTAAATGTCACATATAATATCAAGTTCAACATTCAAGTGAATACACCCAAGGTTATGAGAAATGAATGATATTGGTGAGTTTTAACTTGGAATTGTTTTGTTTGTGAAAGATAATGTTCAGAAAGAAATGAAGCAAACCTTCCTCCGGTGAGGGATCATCTTTCTCACATGCTGTTCGGGGAAAGGGAAAACAATCAAGTCAAGCCATAAATGACTTCGAATCAGAAAGAGAAAGAATGGAAAGAAAAGAAGCGGAGGTTATGGCCATTGCGAATGCGGTTCAAGACTGGTTTTGGAATGACGCTAAGGATGATCCTATCATCAAGAAATGGGAAGTTGATAAAAGAAAAATATTGTCAAGTTTCAAGAATAAGGATTGGGAAAAGCAGTTGTGGAGATGGAAAATGTTCGGTTTAGAAAAGGGAATCTTAGAGGTGTGTGTTTATGAGCGGGTGGTCAACTTGGAAGAGTTCAGATCGTTTAATTTGACACAGAAGTTTGAGGCCATGGGATGGGAAAGTGCTTTGGATTGGTGTGCTAATGGTAGAAAATTACTTGTAGTCAGTATGCGATTGGTACGCATCATTGAGAGTGAAAAATGGAACTAGAAATCCGAGCACTTGGAAGCTAGTACGTAAAGCTTATGGGAAGAAAATGGTCATGTCTTTTAATACTATGAACAAAATAGCTAACTTTGATTCCTTGGAGTTGGCGCCTATCAATATCCTAAGGCTCAAGAATTTTGGTCAACTTCAACGCTAGAATCTGATCCACAAAACTTGTATGCAATTGCAATCTCGGACTATCCTCTAGATGGTCCATTGGATAGGATTCAAATGACTTCAGAGGGGAAGCTTATACAAAACATCTCTCTAGAGAATTTGGTTGTTAGATTGGGAGATAGGGGACATATCTGATTGTGGGATTGTAGGATTGTGCATGCTTTGCTTATAGGTAGCGCAAAGTTCTCATTTAGGCACATTTTCATGCTTAACATATGGAAGACACGTGAGAATCATGCGTGAAAAATGAGCCCATATATTCAGTTGTTTAATGAGATGTTGGTGGATCAGGGTTGTATTCCCGCAAGGACATGTTGGGTTGAGAAGCCGGTGGATAACTTTGATATTAAAAAATTGAAGAAGTCAAGACCTTTTTACAGTATGGTGGATTACAACCACATTCTTAAAGATGACTCGACCAAGAAGACTTTTGTGGTGCGCAATGCTAATGCACCACCGGTTGAGGAGGTAGAGATGAGGATGATAGAACATGAGGTTCTGGTTAATCCCCCGCAACAGAGGACGACAGCGTGGGGTAGAGGGGTGAGCATAGAGATGACTAAGTTGATTCACTTGAACCACCAGGGAGGTTTCGAGACATGGACTCGATTGGAGGCTGAAGCGAGAGAGGAAAGGTGATTGGAACATGAAAAAGAGAAAGAAAGATTGGAGGACAAGCGTTGGGGCGCATTGGCTTTGGAAGCCGAACAAAACTGGGTGAACCGGTTTATTTTGGATGAATAGAATCAATGCCATAGAAATTTTAGAGAGGGATGGCCCTACTAGCCGTACGCACCATGGGTGGATTATTCCGCCAATTGGGATGCGCTGCAGGAGGTTCAGGAAGCGGCCCAGTAGCCACAAGGGGTATCATCAAGCTACTTGCCAACCCCACCACCACAACCCATGGACACAAGCTCCTCATCATCCCCATTGGACAATTATCAAGAAATGTAGGGGGAGCTTGTAGGATTGCCTTATCAACCATACCCACCACGAGATCTAAATGAACGTTACTGCCGTTAGAGGGTGAGGTATGCTTTATTGTTGTTGTACATTTTTTCTTTTCAGTTTGCTTGTGTGTGGTTTTCTTTATTTTTCTTGGTGTGTTTTATTTGTTTTGCTTATTCCTAGTACATAAATAAGTGTTGTGGGTGTGTTTAACCCTCACGAGACATCACTCATCCTCATAACCGGAATGCCAGGAGGTTTAAAGGATCTATCCCTGGTAAGTGTTTTTGTTTTTATTATCCACAAACCAAAATTTGAATTAATGTATCTGGTAAGTATCTTTCAATAAATAATAAACCAACAACCCTTAATTTCTTTTGTGAGAAGCATGCTTCTACGCATTTGCGGGGGCGGGAAGGGCTGGAACACCACCGCCGACATGGCGTGGAGAGGAGCGGGAAGGGGGTGGCGGGGAAGAGGAGCCGGGCGTGGGGGGGGGCTTGGGTGACACTTGGCATGCAATGATTGGTGGGGCACTTTCTTTAACATATGATTGGCTGATTTTTTTTAACTTTAACACAATATAATATTATTCTCTTCCCCCCCTTCCACTCCCCATAATTCCCCCTGCCCCTACCTAGGTCCCACAAGTGCCACATGGCGCATCACACCCCTCCACTCCGGACAGACTTACAAAGGAGCAACAGTGTAGGATGTACCTTTATGCCTAGGGTATACTCATTGCGTACGACAATGTCACACCACGCCAATGACGGAAACACGTGGCGCGACGCTCGAAAGCATATCAAAGTCAAGATTAACACAAACTATATTTAATTAGAAAAGATCATTATATTAAGATGTCGAGAAGGAGTACCTGGTTTCAAACATTACATAAAACCACAAACATTAAGTTTCAAAGTGGGGTGTTTCCGTTTATGTCCCAACCCGATGGTAACAATAGGTGAAACCCCAACCAGTGTCCGACATCCCAAATTCCACCGTACTAGCCGCATACCTGTTTAGCACTTAGTTACCTGAAAGATATGTTTAAAAAGACGTCAATATATAAAATATTGGTGAGTTCACAGGTTTTAGTTTCGTAATAACAACATTTTTACATCCTGTGCAGATCCAGCACAATTTGTGGCCTTTGTAAGGAGTAGCTAGCTCCTACAAACTATGATGATGAGCAATCCCCTGAGTCCCATAACCAAACCAAGACTAATAAATATGCCCCGCTCCAAGTCGCTTCTCGGAACCCAACGACTTATGTTCAGAATACGTGCACCCCTGGCATACGCCGATGCATAATCGACGCTATCGATTAAGGGTGGGCCTTGTCAGGCACCAATAATACTATCCAAATATTCCTTCGGTTTCATTTACCTGAATTAATGGTTACAGTAGCGAGGACTCAACCCCGAGTGGCAAACAAAAACTCAAGTACTCATCATGCCACTCATCACATTTTAACCTTTGAAAACATTTCAACACGTGATAACTTTTGACAAACATATCTTTCCCCCAGTTAAAACAGTAAAATGGGGCCGTGAAACTCACCTTAATTTCCATGCTTAGCTAGCAAATAAAGCCCAAAGCTTTGACCGACTTCCTCGTGCCCTAATTACCAATAAAGGACACCTTAAAGTCTATCATATATAAGCCTAGCTTATTTTCCGGTTAAAAGATAGTTTACTCAACTATCTTGACTCGTGTGTACTAACCCGAGCCTTGAGGTGTTTTAACTCAACGAACCGATCGTGACTTGTCATAATTCATGTGTTTACATACGACATAGTACCCAAGTTGTGCACCTGTTACTATTCGTGTGTAAACCATGTTGGACTACTACCATGAAACGTATAACTCATCCTGAGCCGTAGCTCGTCTCGTAATCTGGATAAATGTATTTGACTTATATAAGTACTTTTAGAAAAATACACTTTGAGTAACCATAATATAGTTACTAAAATCAATTAATAAAAATTGTTTAATTGTCAAAGACCTTTGAAAGTCGACTACATTTGACCCTCGGTAAGTACTACATATTTGTCTTGGAAATGTTGTGAAAGATTTACCAACAATGTTTCAAACAATCATGTGAAACAATCATTTGTCGAAGACGTTTCGATTTTGTATAAAACTCACTTGTCAAAACCCTTGGAAAATTTACTTATAAAAACATACACAACACATATCAATTTCATTGCGCTTTGAATTTTATAACAAAATTTCGGCAGAGTTTCCTCTGTTTTTGTACGAACCAGACAACACAAGTTGTCTACAATTTTCCCAAAAATCAATTTCCAAATCACAAGACAACAATTTCATTTATCCGTAATTCCATTAAAACGAGACACTATACGCTTCGATAACTTATATAAATACCGCACTTATTTATATAAATATATATATAACAATATATACATATAGTATAGTCCAACATTTTAGTCCGACAACAACATAAAGTCACGCTTTATAAACAATGACAACCACTTTGATTTATACATTTCGTGTATTATTTCTTGGTTCGTTTAGCGAGTTAACACCATTTTCGTTCGTATTTATTATTTATAAATTATATACTTGTTTATAAACAATATCACAAAATAAATACGAAAACTAATTATACCATATCGTACGTGATGTGCTAAAAGTAGTTTAATAAAAATAACTAAATTAAACCTAAAACTAGACACCTAGTAATACTCTAGACTCTCTAAAACTAAACTACTGACAGGCAAGTGAACCTATCGACTCTAGTATAGCTAAAGTAAGTCCGGATATCGAACCCACGAGACTCTAATGGAAAACGAAAACTAGACTCAATTACTTATCCTAAATACTAATTAAATTAATTTATTATTTTAAAGGGGGGTTTTACTGAAAAATAAATTGCAATAAAATAAAGGTTAACTAAAATTACTAAACTG
Source organism: Ambrosia x helenae (assembly GCA_030844895.1). Taxonomy (NCBI): domain Eukaryota; kingdom Viridiplantae; phylum Streptophyta; class Magnoliopsida; order Asterales; family Asteraceae; genus Ambrosia; species Ambrosia x helenae. The sequence goes on along the minus strand of CM061228.1, from coordinate 99,691,418 downwards.
AACTAGAGACACGAACTTAGTTGAGCTAAATTCAGATGATGACGAGACACTACCTAGACCAGACTCCTAACTATGCCTGATGAGCTTCTATGGTTATGGAACTGATTTGGAACCGGGATCTTAAAATACTAAACATCAAGAATAAACTAGACACCCTCGACCCTTCTCAAGGGGAAACCCTAGAATATTTTTGTGCTGTTAAACTACCGGTTGGAGTACAAACCCTCACAGGTTATCTAACTCTTATGATCGAGTACCCGCTAGACAATCTACCTCACAGCGCGAAAGCCTCACTACACTAGGTGCAAGGGGTAATTATTGAAGCCTAGATCTAACTTGATATGCAAGAGTTGAAAGGGAAACTAGACAGATCTTCTCACAAAGCCTCTAACCTAGCAATTTAACAACCTAAACATACCAACAAGTCCTCACCTCACAGCTATTGAACTTGGAAGAATACCTAAAATCTTCTAACCACCAAATACCACTCCTATGGTAAACTCGCGACTATTGACCATAAACTAGTTGCTACACAAAGTCTGCAACCTAACTAGCACTCATACATGAAAGACATTCACAAAAGTGCAAGTGGAGTGAATAAGTGGCAATAAGAAAATAATAAATACGCACATACACTAGATCTAGAGAAATCAAAATCTTTACTGAATCATAAATCCAAACAAGTTCCAAAAACCATAGAAAACGCAAATCAAAACATAGTATTTGTCTTAGCCTAGGCAGCTATAAAAAGTTTTAACCATAAATCATCTTGAAAAGAGAAACAAAGCCAAATAAAAATTCAGCAATCATGGTCTAGAACAAAGATAATAAAGGAACGAAGAAACCGAATGGTTAACACCCAAGTAATCGCCCCCAAAGCTTAGAACCTTTGATCTCTGGCTTGCCTCTCTAATAATATTCCAAGAATATTATTTGCTACTCCCTTCAAGTGTTGCGCAGTCCTCCTCCGATGATGTGGCTCTGACTGTTGAGATAATTCTGCCGCCTCCAATAATAATCCTCCACTAGATGAGCCCTCCTTCGAAATAATATATCTTCAAATTGTCACTTGGGCTTTTGGGCCGTGACTAGGGTCACGGTTTGTTTTGTTTATTTTTATTTTTTTTCTTTTTCTTTATTATTATTATATTATTATTATTAAATATAGTATTATTATATATAGAATTACAACTTCGTGCTCTCGACTCGGGTGTTCTTGACTTGACCAAAGTTGCTCGTTTTCGCACCAACGTCCATGAACACCTACAAAAATATATATAAAAAAAAATACATAAATACTAAAAACGACGCAAAACTAATAAAAATCTATAAAAACCTATACTAAATAAAATAGACCGGAACAAGCCTAAAACTAATAAAAACATTATCTAAACGACTCGAAAACTGTACAAACTTTACACTGGAAATAGATGTATTTTACAACACATCAGTACGCGCGCCTCGTTCTAATGACACCTTTGACCAGATCTGACCCGTTGACCGCGCATTTGATCGTGCGTTGGTCAGACCCGCAACGAATTCACAGCTGACCCGAGTTGACACTTTGACTGGTGTGACCAGATCTGACCGGGTTGACACAGTTTGACCGGGTTTAACTCGGGTTTGGACCAGATCCAACGACAACCCAAGACCCGAACCCCGATGCCCGAACCAGCTTTAACTTGGACTGAACCACACACAAACCTAGACCCAAGGACCCGGGTCTCGGCCCGAACATCCACCAAGACCCGACCAGAAACGCCACGAACCACCACCATGAACCTGTCACCATCCTCGGCCAAGAACACCTAGGTCCAAGGCAAACAGGCCACAACCACCACTTGAAACCACCTTCTAGACCACCACCGGTCATCGGCCATCAACACCATCACCACCGGCCCAAAACACCCTGAACCAAACAACCACCACTGCCGTTCACCTCCGCGCAACCAAAACCACCGTCATCAGCCAAAACCACAACCGGACCACACTTAAACCACCACAACCTGCTACATCCCGTCGCTGACCGCCACAAACGACACTCAACAGCCACAATCCACCACCATCGGACCTCAACTATCTCATAACCACCATCTCCAGCCACCTAACCCGTCACCACCAGACCAGATCTAAAAAGATCGTTACCGACCAAGCCCAAAAAAGAACTCCCGAGACTCGTCTTCTGCACAAAACCACGCCGCCGCCACCAAGCATGGTGGTGGTCGGCCGATGATGAAGAAGAAAGGGAGATGGAGTTGATCGGGTGAGAGAGAGAGTGGTTTTCTGGAGAGAGAGAGAGTAGAGAGAGAGAGTTTTAGAGAGAGAGTAGAGAGAGAGGCAGAGGTGTGCGGCTGTAGAAATGGGAAGGAGGGAGAAGAAGTGTTGATTTTTATAGGTAGGGTTTCTGGTAGGTGAACACCGCGTGCACGAACTCGTTATAGCGTAAATCGTCTCGGTTTTAATTTTTGGTTTGAAAACATGCCATAAAAACCATTCGGTTATGTTCGTAATTAAAAACACAACTAAACCAAGCAATTTAGTAATTATTTTCGTCACCCGACGCGTGAAATCAGAACACGCGTTAAATTCGCGTTAATCGATTCGGTCGTGCTATTCTCTACTTAAACGACTCGCTTACTTTCGAAAATTAATAAATGACATTATTTACAATAAATAATTATTCCGAAAGTTCGATAACGGTTAAAACCACGCAGTTCGACGTCCGACTTCCACGTCAGTTCCTCTCCGCGTTATCCAAAACGCTGCGTTTTAGACCGTTTTTCACGCCGATTTCACATCCGATCGCATCGATAGTAAATACGTGTCGTATTTACATAGAATAAGCTTATGTTATTCCAGTTTGATGGATTTTTACTGACGTCAGTTCATTAACGTTAATCACGCGAAGTCTTTCTTTAAAGGCATCAAGGCTTCTACGAACTTCAAGAACGACATCGTAGGACTCATAAAGGCTCAACTAACCATAATTAACCTTAAACCATGTTAATTACTTCGAAAACATATTTAGAATCACGTTAATCGTTGTACGGAATTTGCTGGTTGTCACATTCTCCCCCCGTTAAGAGAATTCCGTCCCGGAATTCAGTTCAAGTCATCCGATACATTAGCATCCTTGAACAGGGCGGGATGTTTGCGACTCGCGCAATCTCCTCTTTTCTAAGTGAATCTCTGGTTCACGCTTAGCGTTCTAACGAACACCATATCATGAGATGGCTACGACCGAGCTCTTGGATTTCGCAATCCGGCAAATATATCAGTTTTCCCGAAATAGTAGAGTTTTGCGTCAACCTGAATTCCGTCGGTCGAGGAATTGACAATGCTTCCTCAGGCCAGACTTGTGAGATTCATCAAGAGTCCCACTAAGCTCTTGCGTTAGTTCGAGCTTACTCGTTGCGAGACCAATTTTAACCGGTATCTCCGAGTCACTGGAGTACTAAGCGAAGTCACTCCATTACCGTTTTCGTGCTTGACCCTTTCAGAGTATAACACTCAGCAAAGTCCTATACCAATTCGAAGTTCCTAAGGCTAACGCCTTGTTAGTACAACTTCCCGATCGGTTTGGCCACTTATTCAAGCAGATTTGAATCTACCAGATTCGTTGGTCATCTCTTGCACTCAAGCCAGGTCATGTGTATATCTCTATCTGTCATTCAATGTACTAGAGACGTACACGTATGCACTCCAGAGGACTTCGAGCAGTACACCCCGAACACTGGGGTGATAATTCCTATCACATAGGAAATTCTGGCGATGAAGTACACGAATTTGATTTGCCACCGACACCAATCGTATCACACGGGACACTTCCGTCCAGGACAATAATTCATTCGTAAGAGAATGGTAATCCATACTCATCTCAAATTGAGTATCCCAAACTTGCGTTCAAGGTTCGGCGAACACTGAGGTAGGATAACTACAAAAATCCGATATTATAAAAGTTGACACCTAGTGTCTAGCCACGACTCTCCAAGAGTATAGGTGGCTGTCCGTATGCCTCATATTATAACTACAAACGAGTAGGGGATGAGAAGGTTCCAAACAGCGATCGATCATTGCCTGTGTCTCATCACAGCCACCGGACACCTCAGGCGACATGACCATTAGGTTCGCTCGTTCGAATCTCACTAACCGGGTGATCTTACCTATTCACAAAAGCAGTCGACATTCTCGAGGACGTTCCAGGTTGTTTATAGTAGCGGATGGCATTCATGTGTCCTCACATGGACTAAAATCCACTATGCACCAACTTACAACCTTTCGCATGAGCGATTGTGGTTAGTGGTACTAGGGAGCCTAATATGGACTGATGGAGGTCGAAAGTTTTTGCGTCACTTTCACCCCTCAGCTCCCCAAACAGTAGACAATGTACACCCGACACACGGGCCGTACAATTCCATAATCTGTGAGAATTAAAAGCTGACTTAAACGCAAATGACTAGAGGCTCACATCACCTTATCACATTGGTCAACACGGGAATGATGTATATGGATCATCATGATATGGTTGCCGCAACAAACAGGGGACAGGGTTTCGACAACATCTCGACACGCTGGTCTCCACCTAAACAGTATACACAGCACCGGTAGCTACCCAAAACAAGGGTATCCAGTACTTGTCCTGTTATATGTGCCTTACGGCAATGGTGTCCTATTAGTATTAGCAACCTAGTAAGTCAACTCTGAATAATACAGACCACTCGCCCTTGAAATGACTATCAGATCCTATGCAGAGATCTGAGTGAAAGGAGTCCTGAAACCGGAACCCTCACTCGCCGAATATTCCATCTTTTGGGATCTTTCGAGGTAAGAGGTGAAATCGAGTCATAGATGAATGCATTTGGCACACATTCCATGTGTGGGGCTTGGCAACTTCATACGCCAAAACCGTCACTTAAAACAAACAAACAAACGACCGAGATCGCCCCACAAGAAGTAGTCTTGAGCCTTCCCATAAGGCATCCCATTCAACGACTCAGGTAGTCACACAAATGGGTGCAACATGTAAGCTTTCGAGCTCATCTTGATTAGTCAGGTACTAAACGCACTGACCTGGCAGCTCATATTACTATGGTGTTTCCAACAGTGTCTGTCAAGGACAGGGGATTTTGCTCTAGCGCGAGCAATGCTACTGAAAAATAACTGGGAACACCCGTATCGACCCAAGGTCGAAAGGGTTCCACTATCCCAAGAATCTACGCAACGACACCAAGACAAGATAAACCTACCATTAGAGGAATAACAACATTAATCGAACGGCTGAGTCGATCATCCATCTCAACACGGTAGGGGAGTACCCTTGTACAATAGACAAGGTTATACGCCCTTCAGGATTCAGAGTTTCATAAAACCCCAGAATCCTGTACCAGGAACTCCACCAATGCATACGCCATGGGTGGGTCCACAATGGTATTTCCATAATCGTCAGCACGACACGATCAAACAAATAGAACAATGACAGCAACGAGGGGTTTAGGTGATGTCTCCATCTCGAGGGAAACCAAGAGTGGAGCAAACGACAAGTCATCACATCATCAAGGCAATCCAACAGCTGCAGCAATACATCCATGGAGCAACACGATAGTAAAAATAACACGACATGACAACAACACATCCACGAAACACATCAACAAGGGAACACCGCACAGGAACAACACGACGACAAAGAAGCATGACAACAAGGCAACACCGCTACAGGAGCAGCACAACAACAGGAATGCACCGTCGACAATGCAACGCAACCACATGGATACGCAATCGGCAAAATAATGCAACTACAAACATGCTCAAACGCTGGGGGTAACACAACAGCATGAATGCACACGACAAGATGACGCTCAATATGGAAAAATCCACAGTCCACAACAACAGAAAGCTTTGTTATGGTGAGCACGCATCCCGGTGCGCCTCAGCTCACTTGTGGGGGCGGGATTTGTATCCATGCCTTCGACCTCAAACCTATCCTCCATAGGCTCATTGGTAGGAATGGTTGGATCGGCCGGCGCATCCGTCACCATGGTTATTAATGGGAACGATGGGTTCCACATAATTTAGCTGAATTCTCAAAGCCGATATTGTTCATAGCGCGAACGACCGTAGGCTTTGTATAAGTCACTCAACGATAGCAACAGCAACATTGACAGTCTCAATCCAAGCCTGAGAACCATCGGCAATATTAGGCTTGGCAAGCTCCCAAGGAAAGATAATGAGGGAGTCAATGAAAGCCTCGAAGAAAATGGAATTAACAACAACGAATTTAACAGAGACACAGACATGGTCATAGCGGCTTGGCATGGGTCATAAAGACGTCTTCGTTAACGACATTCACCTTTGCAGGAGCCTCAAATACATCAACAACATCAAACTCGAGAAGATCCATAGAAACAACAAGAATAAGCTTGACACGAGTTACAGAAACGGTTGTGACAAATCTAGCGAAGATTTAGGGAACAACAACAACAAACTCGACAAGAGTTACACACTTATTAATGACAACAGGATTCGCTTGAGCCGTAGGACAATGATAGCAGCAACAACAGCAGCTCGGCGAAAACCTTAGACCCGTCATAGTTATTAGATGTGTGGTAAATAGTATCCATGGGACCTAGAAACCAACCTACATCTTTTTCAATATCAAAAATATTGGTCATAACGAGAATAGTAGAGGTAGAAGGATCATGATTTATCGAGACACCACGATAAAATAAAGACGATACAGACTCTGGCAATTCAGCCGAGTCATCCTTCTCATTAGGGTCCTCTTGCATGTTATTTTGGCCCTAGCACCGATAGTCATCAACTGAAATGCCTCTCCGCCACCTAAGCGAGGCCAGTGAACTTTCTTCCTGATAGGCCACGCAGTGAGAGTATCGGAATACGACAAGAGATTAGACAAGTCACATTGTCCATAACGAATGGATCTCGCAACCTTAGTTTATAAACCATCGTGACGAGGGGACGCAACGTCTCAATATCTATGGGGATTGATGGAAAACACTTCGCATCAATTGCCGCCCCTAATAGATAACCAGTCTCGTCGTCATGACGAGGGTGACGAACGTTATTGCAACAAGAGCAATGGAATTGCCGTCCCATGGGTAAGTTTAGTTGAGAGAATAACGTGACCACTTCCAGTAGTCCGTTGTCTGATTTTCAAGGGGGATTTCAATGTCAGCAGAAGCGTTCTGTGACATTTGACAATTACGAATCACACGCTTTACGATTTCAGCTCCCGAATGTGGTTTCACTCCCCAAGTATTATGACGGATTCAGACGCAAAACACACGTCGTGATCTTATATTCAATATATATGTATGTTTCCATATATATTAACTAACTTGGATAAAATCATCTCCGACTCAACTCACTTTACCATATAATTACTTTCCCATTAAGTAGTTACACTAGGATCTTGTCGGTCGAGATTTCATTTTTCCCATATTCGACTCGACTCACCTTTCAATATATTTATTTTCCCATTAAATAAATATACTATGATCTTGTCGATTCGATATTACATTTTACAACCATCGACTCGACTCACTTTACCGTATAATTATTTTCCCATTAAATAATTATACTAGGATCTTGTCGATTCGACATTACATTTTACAACCATCGACTCGACTCACTTTACCGCATAATTATTTTCCCATTAAATAATTATACTAGGATCTTGTCGATTCGACATTACAATTTACAACCATCGACTCGACTCACTTTACCGTATAATTATTTTCCCATTAGATAATTATACTAGGATCTTGTCGATTCGTCATTACATTTTACAACCATCGACTCGACTCACTTTACCGTATAATTATTTTCCCATTAAATAATTATACTAGGATCTTGTCGATTCGACATTGTCGATTCAGACGGGGGCTATCATGCCTTCTAGATAAAGATGATCAAGCCTATTAACTCAGCAAGGTCGATTCTGCCCTCCAATAGGGGAAGGAACGCCTGACCCTTGAAGACAACTTGGGCATGTGTTAGATCAAGAATGACTTACTCACAGTAATAATACAGCAGCACACGGGCCACTAGTCTCAATAATGATCCACACAGGGTCCCGTGCTCAAAACGCACTGGTTTTGCAAGGACGCACCCTCGGTCTTCACTGGGTTCCAAGTTTAGCATTCCACGCATCGTACCAAGCATTCATCTCTTCGGTAGGCAGTGCATCCTCGTATGTCCGCTCCTTTGAAGAACTTTGTGTGGAGGCATTCAACTCCTATACAAGGAAGTTTTCGTCTCCTGTCCCTATCCGATGCAATGGTTTACGTCAGATTACTCATATGAATAGATGTTCGAGCTCTTCCGTGTTCGTACCCTAAAGGTAACGTCAAAGAAAGCTCATTAGGTTAGCTAGGATCGAAATCAAGGGACATCGACAAGACCTCCGTTTTAACCCGTTGGCCAACCAAAATCTAAGACTGAACCTAAAGAACAAGAACAGACAAGACAAAGAGTGATCACCAACCCCAGCCCTAGCGCCCACCAAGGTTACCGTGCACCACAAGTTATTATTACGTGTGCACCCGTAATGATAATCGGTGTTGCCAGGTAATTTTGGTGCCCGCTAGTTCCGAGCTTCCTGATCCAAAAACAAAGATTTCACACAATAAAAGACCTACACTTGCTTCGCCTTCACAACATCAGCAACACGACAACGTCCACTAGCACGATAAAGGTTAGTCCTTCCGATCATCCCGTCCGCAGGTAAGCGGGTGAGTTCGTCGTAGACCACCGCGTCCTTCCCGCTTGCCGATATCGGTAATCGATGTAGAAGTGCGGACTAAAGTGAAGTGTGACACGACATCCTTACAGGCAAGCTATCTGTACTACTTATATGCATTAACTAGCACTAGTTAGAAAATCGGATCTCTACACAACATAAACATTCATATCCTTATTTTCTAACATTTTAATATTGACACACATGGCTAGTCGGTCGGAATTTCCCCTTGTACAACCCATGTACAATTTTCTTTCTTTTCTAAAAATATTTCGTTATGTTTCATTTTTGAAAACTTTGTTTTCGAGCCGAAACCGGTTATAGTCTAGATTTTTCAAAAATACTAGTTCGCTATAACCTTGGCTCTGATACCACTTCTGTCACACCACGCCAATGGCGGAAACACGTGGCGCGACGCTCGAAAGCATATCAAAGTCAAGATTAACACAAACTATATTTAATTAGAAAAGATCATTATATTAAGATGTCGAGAAGGAGTACCTGGTTTCAAACATTACATAAAACCACAAACATTAAGTTTCAAAGTGGGGTGTTTCCGTTTATGTCCCAACCCGATGGTAACAATAGGTGAAACCCCCAACCAGTGTCCGACATCCCAAATTCCACCGTACTAGCCGCATACCTGTTTAGCACTTAGTTACCTGAAATATATGTTTAAAAAGACGTCAATATATAAAATATTGGTGAGTTCACAGGTTTTAGTTTCGTAATAACAACATTTTTACATCCTGTGCAGATCCAGCACAATTTGTGGCCTTTGTAAGGAGTAGCTAGCTCCTACAAACTATGATGATGAGCAATCCCCTGAGTCCCATAACCAAACCAAGACTAATAAATATGCCCCGCTCCAAGTCGCTTCTAGGAACCCAACGACTTATGTTCAGAATACGTGCACCCCTGGCATACGCCGATGCATAATCGACGCTATCGATTAAGGGTGGGCCTTGTCAGGCACCAATAGTACTATCCAAATATTCCTTCGGTTTCATTTACCTGAATTAATGGTTACAGTAGCGAGGACTCAACCCCGAGTGGCAAACAAAAACTCAAGTACTCATCATGCCACTCATCACATTTTAACCTTTGAAAACATTTCAACACGTGATAACTTTTGACAAACATATCTTTCCCCCAGTTAAAACAGTAAAATGGGGCCGTGAAACTCACCTTAATTTCCATGCTTAGCTAGCAAATAAAGCCCAAAGCTTTGACCGACTTCCTCGTGCCCTAATTACCAATAAAGGACACCTTAAAGTCTATCATATATAAGCCTAGCTTATTTTCCGGTTAAAAGATAGTTTACTCAACTATCTTGACTCGTGTGTACTAACCCGAGCCTTGAGGTGTTTTAACTCAACGAACCGATCGTGACTTGTCATAATTCATGTGTTTACATACGACATAGTACCCAAGTTGTGCACCTGTTACTATTCGTGTGTAAACCATGTTGGACTACTACCATGAAACGTATAACTCATCCTGAGCCGTAGCTCGTCTCGTAATCTGGATAAATGTATTTGACTTATATAAGTACTTTTAGAAAAATACACTTTGAGTAACCATAATATAGTTACTAAAATCAATTAATAAAAATTGTTTAATTGTCAAAGACCTTTGAAAGTCGACTACATTTGACCCTCGGTAAGTACTACATATTTGTCTTGGAAATGTTGTGAAAGATTTACCAACAATGTTTCAAACAATCATGTGAAACAATCATTTGTCGAAGACGTTTCGATTTTGTATAAAACTCACTTGTCAAAACCCTTGGAAAATTTACTTATAAAAACATACACAACACATATCAATTTCATTGCGCTTTGAATTTTATAACAAAATTTCGGCAGAGTTTCCTCTGTTTTTGTACGAACCAGACAACACAAGTTGTCTACAATTTTCCCAAAAATCAATTTCCAAATCACAAGACAACAATTTCATTTATCCGTAATTCCATTAAAACGAGACACTATACGCTTCGATAACTTATATAAATACCGCACTTATTTATATAAATATATATATAACAATATATACATATAGTATAGTCCAACATTTTAGTCCGACAACAACATAAAGTCACGCTTTATAAACAATGACAACCACTTTGATTTATACATTTCGTGTATTATTTCTTGGTTCGTTTAGCGAGTTAACACCATTTTCGTTCGTATTTATTATTTATAAATTATATACTTGTTTATAAACAATATCACAAAATAAATACGAAAACTAATTATACCATATCGTACGTGATGTGCTAAAAGTAGTTTAATAAAAATAACTAAATTAAACCTAAAACTAGACACCTAGTAATACTCTAGACTCTCTAAAACTAAACTACTGACAGGCAAGTGAACCTATCGACTCTAGTATAGCTAAAGTAAGTCCGGATATCGAACCCACGAGACTCTAATGGAAAACGAAAACTAGACTCAATTACTTATCCTAAATACTAATTAAATTAATTTATTATTTTAAAGGGGGTTTTACTGAAAAATAAATTGCAATAAAATAAAGGTTAACTAAAATTACTAAACTGAACTAGAGACACGAACTTAGTTGAGCTAAATTCAGATGATGACGAGACACTACCTAGACCAGACTCCTAACTATGCCTGATGAGCTTCTATGGTTATGGAACTGATTTGGAACCGGGATCTTAAAATACTAAACATCAAGAATAAACTAGACACCCTCGACCCTTCTCAAGGGGAAACCCTAGAATATTTTTGTGCTGTTAAACTACCGGTTGGAGTACAAACCCTCACAGGTTATCTAACTCTTATGATCGAGTACCCGCTAGACAATCTACCTCACAGCGCGAAAGCCTCACTACACTAGGTGCAAGGGGTAATTATTGAAGCCTAGATCTAACTTGATATGCAAGAGTTGAAAGGGAAACTAGACAGATCTTCTCACAAAGCCTCTAACCTAGCAATTTAACAACCTAAACATACCAACAAGTCCTCACCTCACAGCTATTGAACTTGGAAGAATACCTAAAATCTTCTAACCACCAAATACCACTCCTATGGTAAACTCGCGACTATTGACCATAAACTAGTTGCTACACAAAGTCTGCAACCTAACTAGCACTCATACATGAAAGACATTCACAAAAGTGCAAGTGGAGTGAATAAGTGGCAATAAGAAAATAATAAATACGCACATACACTAGATCTAGAGAAATCAAAATCTTTACTGAATCATAAATCCAAACAAGTTCCAAAAACCATAGAAAACGCAAATCAAAACATAGTATTTGTCTTAGCCTAGGCAGCTATAAAAAGTTTTAGCCATAAATCATCTTGAAAAGAGAAACAAAGCCAAATAAAAATTCAGCAATCATGGTCTAGAACAAAGATAATAAAGGAACGAAGAAACCGAATGGTTAACACCCGAGTAATCGCCCCCAAAGCTTAGAACCTTTGATCTCTGGCTTGCCTCTCTAATAATATTCCAAGAATATTATTTGCTACTCCCTTCAAGTGTTGCGCAGTCCTCCTCCGATGATGTGGCTCTGACTGTTGAGATAATTCTGCCGCCTCCAATAATAATCCTCCACTAGATGAGCCCTCCTTCGAAATAATATATCTTCAAATTGTCACTTGGGCTTTTGGGCCGTGACTAGGGTCACGGTTTGTTTTGTTTATTTTTATTTTTTTTTCTTTTTCTTTATTATTATTATATTATTATTATTAAATATAGTATTATTATATATAGAATTACAACTTCGTGCTCTCGACTCGGGTGTTCTTGACTTGACCAAAGTTGCTCGTTTTCGCTCCAACGTCCATGAACACCTACAAAAATATATATATAAAAAAAATACATAAATACTAAAAACGACGCAAAACTAATAAAAATCTATAAAAACCTATACTAAATAAAATAGACCGGAACAAGCCTAAAACTAATAAAAACATTATCTAAACGACTCGAAAACTGTACAAACTTTACACTGGAAATAGATGTATTTTACAATACATCAGTACGCGCGCCTCGTTCTAATGACACCTTTGACCAGATCTGACCCGTTGACCGCGCATTTGACCGTGCGTTGGTCAGACCCGCAACGAATTCACAACTGACCCGAGTTGACACTTTGACTGGTGTGACCAGATCTGACCGGGTTGACACAGTTTGACCGGGTTTAACTCGGGTTTGGACCAAATCCAACGACAACCCAAGACCCGAACCCCGATGCCCGAACCAGCTTTAACTTGGACTGAACCACACACAAACCTAGACCCAAGGACCCGGGTCTCGGCCCGAACATCCACCAAGACCCGACCAGAAACGCCACGAACCACCACCATGAACCTGTCACCATCCTCGGCCAAGAACACCCAGGTCCAAGGCAAACAGGCCACAACCACCACTCGAAACCACCTTCTAGACCACCACCGGTCATCGGCCATCAACACCATCACCACCGGCCCAAAACACCCTGAACCAAACAACCACCACTACTGTTCACCTCCGCGCAACCAAAACCACCGTCATCAGCCAAAACCACAACCGGACCACACTTAAACCACCACAACCTGCTACATCCCGTCGCTGACCCCCACAAACGACACTCAACAGCCACAATCCACCACCATCGGACCTCAACTATCTCATAACCACCATCTCCAGCCACCTAACCCGTCACCACCAAACCAGATCTAAACAGATCGTTACCGACCAAGCCCAAAAACGAACCCCCGAGACTCGTCTTCTACACAAAACCACGCCGCCGCCACCAAGCATGGTGGTGGTCGGCCGATGATGAAGAATAAAGGGAGATGGAGTTGATCGGGTGAGAGAGAGAGAGTGGTTTTCTGGAGAGAGAGAGAGAGTAGAGAGAGAGAGTTTTAGAGAGAGAGTAGAGAGAGAGGCAGAGGTGTGCGGCTGTAGAAATGGGAAGGAGGGAGAAGAAGTGTTGATTTTTATAGGTAGGGTTTCTTGGTAGGTGAACACCGCGTGCACGAACTCGTTATAGCGTAAATCGTCTCGGTTTTAATTTTTGGTTTGAAAACATGCCATAAAAACCATTTGGTTATGTTCGTAATTAAAAACACAACTAAACCAAGCAATTTAGTAATTATTTTCGTCACCCGACGCGTGAAATCAAAACACGCGTTAAATTCGCGTTAATCGATTCGGTCGTGCTATTCTCTACTTAAACGACTCGCTTACTTTCGAAAATTAATAAATGACATTATTTACAATAAATAATTATTCCGAAAGTTCGATAACGGTTAAAACCACGCAGTTCGACGTCCGACTTCCACGTCAGTTCCTCTCCGCGTTATCCAAAACGCTGCGTTTTAGACCGTTTTTCATGCCGATTTCACATCCGATCGCATCGATAGTAAATACGTGTCGTATTTACATAGAATAAGCTTATGTTATTCCAGTTTGACGGATTTTTACTGACGTCAGTTCATTAACGTTAATCACGCGAAGTCTTTCTTTAAAGGCATCAAGGCTTCTACGAACTTCAAGAACGACATCGTAGGACTCATAACGGCTCAACTAACCATAATTAACCTTAAACCATGTTAATTACTTCGAAAACATATTTAGAATCACGTTAATCGTTGTACGGAATTTGCTGGTTGTCACAGACAAGGTGCTGATGCTCATTTTACTAAACAAGCATTAGTTGTAGAGTTATGTAGAACTATAACTATTTTAGAGCTTTTTGTACGTGTTCCATAAAGCAAAAGTTGTCCTGCAATAAGTTTTATTCAATTGATTCATTTGACTTTAGATTTATCTTTCAATCATAGCGATCAAAAGTTGGATGATCTACTTATGGACTCAAAAGTTCGAAATGATCATCTATCTTGTGTCATTTTTGTAGGCTGCATGTCGGGCCTGCTATTGGTTGGCAGTAGTAGTTGTTGGTAATGGTGTCCAACTTACCTTTGCCCAATTGCATCATGCCACACCTTTTGTCATGTTTATGGTGACGTGGATATATGGAGCTCATAACTATGGACATATGAGTATATGACTTCTTGATTGTGTTGATTTGAGGATTACCCCCTTAAATGTAGTATATATGTGTATCATTGTTTTAGGAATGTATTCATGACACCTTAGATGATTAAACAAGGTATCTTCATGTTTTGTATATAAAGGTTCCATTAACACCATCTTTGAATCAGTCATATATACTAACGGTGTGTTCCTGAGTTAACTTAGAAGAAGAAAAGAAAGGAAAGGGAAGGAAACAAAAAAATGATGCGTGTTCCTGAGTTTTTGAGATGAAGGAAAGGAAAGGAAGGGAATGAAAATGGTTGTTCCAGAGTTTATTATATGAAGGAAGGGAAAGGAAAACAAGGGAAAAATGAAGCAAATCTCATCCTCCCAATTTGGGAGGAAACCAGAGGAAAGGAAAGGGGTTAAAAGAAGGGGAAAAGAAAAGAAGGGAAGGAAGGGTTTTTCTTTTCTTTTCCCTTGTTTAATGAACTGGGGAACAGACTGTAAGTGTTGATAATATTGGTTTGTTGGTTTTGACGATATCACCCATTAACACCATCTTTAGCCACCTTACGAAACCCACAAGTGGCGGTTTACATTTATTCAAGTTCATTTGGTTTTCACAAGTTGAAAGAGTCCATTTTTTTTGTCAAGTTATGTTATTCAAAGCTTTATCTATATTATTATCTTATTAAGGAAGAGTGATGACTAACATAGTCATTTTCATTTCCGTACAATTTAAGAAGCAACATGTACAACATATTTAAGTAAGAAATTTAAGGGTATTATGGGGATGTTAATGACAATTAAGACACTTTGAAGGTTATTATAGTAATTTTGTGTTTTGTTTTTAGCTAGAAAGTAAAATCTCATTCCCTTACTACCCCTCAATCCTTTCACCTTCCCTCGAACAGCTCTCACAAGTAAATTATTCATTCATTATGTTTTATTTATTGGATCTTAGAGGCTATGTACGGTGTGGTTTCAGTTGACCTTGTTGATTCCTGGCGCTAAATCCCCTGGGAAAGACATGGACATTTTCTTTAGGCCGTTGGTGGATGAGCTTAAGGATTTGTGGCAGACAGGCGTACATACTAAAGACGCTGCAACAAACACGCACTTCACAATGAAGGTGGCGTTGTTGTGGACTATAAGTGACTTTCCAGCTCGTAGCAGTCTTTCAGGTTGGAGCGGGCAGGGATACAAAGGATGCCCGACTTGCAACGAAGACACCCCTTCAGTGCGTGTAATAGGTAAATGCGTGTATGTAAGCCATCGGCGGTTCTTAGATTCCAACCATCATTGGAGAAAAAGTTCTGAGTTTAACGGGGCACATGAGACAATAGCCCCCCGAGACAGTTTAGTCCCGCTGACATAGATGCTCAACATGCTCTTCTACTCAATCGCCTACCAGGCAAGCATCCACAATTTGGAGGTGCAAACCCTAATCGGGAAGACTTCGAGTTGAACTGGTCCAAAAGAAGCATATTTTTTGAATTAGAGTATTGGTCTTCTCTGCAGTTGAAGCACAACTTAGATGTTATGCATATCGAGAAAAATGTGTGCGACAACTTGCTTGGTACTCTTTTGATGAATGAAAAGACGAAAGAGAGCTCATATGCACGAAAAGACTTAGAGAAACTGAAAATTCGAAAGACGCAATGGTTGAAATAAAAAAAATGGAACCAAGTGGACCTGCCCACACCCAAAATACTCATTCACCCGGCGTGATCGAAAGAGTTTCTGTCAGTTTATCAAAAATGTTAAACTACCAGATGGGTTCGGATCTAATATTAGTAAGAGGGTGACAGATAACAATACTAACATTACTGGTTTGAAATCACATGACTGTCATATTCTCATGCAAAAATTGATACCAATTGGGGTTAGAGCATTTTTGGGCAAAGATGTTTATACATCAATGGTAGACCTTTGTGCATTCTTTAAACAACTCTGCTCCAGAACACTGGTAGTGGAAGATATGAAGAAAGCGAAGGATGCCATTCTTATGATCTTGTGCAGGTTAGAGTTGATCTATCCGCCGGCCTTTTTTGACATAATGGTTCATTTAGTTATGCATTTACCCGATGAAGTGATTCTTGGTGGTCCGGTCTATATGAGATGGATGTATCCCTTTGAACGGTATATGAAAAAACTGAAAAACTATGTTAAAAACCCGACAAGGCCAGAAGGTTGTATAGCTGAAGGTTATATAACTGAAGAAGCTCTAACATTCTGCTCAATGTACCTGAAAAATTTTAAGACTAAGTTCAATCAGCCTGAGAGAAATGAGGACACCGTTGTAGAAAAAGAAAGTTATGGGTGTTTGAATCCCAATGCAACCCGGCCAGTGCAACGAATGACAAGCTACTTTCAGTTGAGGACAAACTCAAGATAGAATGGTTTGTCCTCGATAATTGCGAAAAAGTCAGGGCCTACATGAAGTAAGTGCTCCTATCCCTTATATATTTACCGAACATCCCAAATATATAATTAAGACTAATTTTTCTTGTTTTTATACATTTTTTATTCAATGTAGTGAATTCAAATCTACACATCCCCAAGATGATATTAAAACTAAATTTCCGGACTGGTTTCAACACAAGGTAATACATATATAACACTCGTTATTATATATTTGTTAGGTAATGCAAATATAACAAACAGTATTATTTTAAATTTGTTAGGTCTATAAGATGAAGAAAGAAAGTTCTTCAGAATTCCACCTAGAGTTATATGCTCTTTCATTGGGTGCGCAATTAATGGCCCAGACTTACACCGGTTACATAGTCAACGGTGTTAGGTTTATGGTGGCTTCCTGTGATACAAAACGTGCGACGCAAAACTCAGGGGTTATGGTGGAGGGAGAGGACGGTGAGAAATATTATGGCGTATTAGAAGAGATTATTGAGATGGGTTATCCTCATGGGTATACAACTGTCCTATTTCGGTGCAAGTGGTACGATACTCGAGTGGGTGTTACACATGAAAACAATATCACCAGTATCAGCCCAAAACACGAATGGGACAAAGAAGATCAGCTCATATTTGCCCGACAAGCCAAACAAGTGTTCTACATACATGAACCATCTCAAGGAAACCAAAATAATAAACATAGGTGGGTTGTCGAAAATGTTAATCACCGACGAATTTGGGATCGACCGCCACAACTCGAGAATGTTCAAAACGTAGACACTGAGTTAGGCGAGGATGTTGACGTCGTTCACAATAACTCTTCATCTAATATCGGCCTAATTATTGACTTCCGCCAATACTTTCAAAACATATCTTCTCATGCTACTAAGGGTGAGAGTGTAATGGTAGTCTGATTAAAAAACAGTAATTGTAGGGACATATTATGACGAGGACGATCCCGATTATGACGACATGGAGTCTGATTAAAAAACAGTAATTGTTGATGATTTCATTTATTTATTATAATAAATCAATGTTTACTATTTATACTTCATTTATTATATATAATGTGACTAATAATTTTTATTTCTAATTGCAGGAATTACATATAATAATGTGACTAATAATTTTTATTTCTAATTGCAGGACATTATGACTTCTATTTGGTTTTTGGTTGTTTACTTGATGGCCGCTGTTATGGGCCTCGGTGAAGACGGTGCAGGGGCGCCGCCACCGCCACCAGGTGGTGATGATTGGTGGAACAACCACCAGCAAGATGGTGGTAAGTTTTACAGTTTTTTTATAGTTTACTATTTTTACTTCATTTTCAATTCTAATAATGTGACTAATTATTTTAACTCTAATTGTAGCCCCCCGCAAGAGAACACGAGGCAAGGCAAAAAACCTTGGCTTAAAAAAACCAATTGATAGAACAGGCCGGTCAGACATAACATTTGATGAGGCCGCCACCTGCATGCCTATAGGCCGGCTTGGTAGCTTTTTCACCCGGGAGGCGTCTATGTATATATGGCATGAGATCCCATTGGATGTGCAAGGATGGGATAATGTATCTGAGATTAATCAAAACAAGTTATTTGACTTCTTGCGGATCAGTGATTTGTAAATATATTTTCTATATGTTATTTGTTGATTTTTTTTCTTCTATCTGACTAGCTTGTTTTATTTAATTATTAGAGCAAGTTCAAGATGGATTGGGATCCTATTGACGATTACCTCGTTACCAAAAAAACAAGGAGGCATTATGGCGGCTATCAAAAAGGGGTACAAGAACCGCAAAGCCAACGCAAAGGAACATTATAATAAAGTGTCGAGCGATGGTGTGGATGTGGAGACAACAAGGCAACATCCCCCCGAGGGTATGAAACCTGAGAACTGGCTTCGATCTTGTGATCACTTCTGCTCTCCTGAACATAAGAGGAAGTCTGAAATTAACAAAGCCGTCCGCCAAAAACAAACGACCACATACCGAGGTGGAACGAGCTCTTTTGCTACTCACTGTCACAAAAAGGTATACACGCACACACACATACATAGACGATAATGTTTATTTAACTTATAATTTAACTTTTAATGTTAAACAGGAAATAGAACGGTATGAAGCATACCGTATTGGACATACAGGAAGGCAGGGGACGTTTGATACCCCTCAGAATGAAGCGAATTATGTAAGCATTTATTTATAATCTACTATATATATATATATATATGTGTGTGTGTGTGTGTGTGTGTAATTCTATTAAATCATTTTTGTGAAATACAGCAAAGGTTAAGGTCACGTTTTGAGTCTGAACGTCAACGGCTCGCCGAAGAAGAAGGAGAAGGAGGAGGAAGCAGCTCCCAACGGTTAGATGAGGTTGGTGTATATTTGTGTATGTGCGTGTTTAGTTGTCATGTTTTTTTTCGATTGTTTGTTGGGTTTAAAGTAGTTAAAACTAATATTATTTGGGGTGTTTGAAGGTTGGTATTTTTGAAGAAGTTCTGGGCAAACGCCGCAGACATGTTCGCGGGATTGGGACTATGCCATGTCCGAGAGAAAGCCTTCCGCATCATACGTCAACACAACCGCAATTTTCACAAGTATGTGTTTGTAGTTTAAATGTTAAGTAAATAGGATATTTGACCAATTTGGTATATATTTGTTGGTCGTTGACCCATTTGGTATAAATATGTTTAGTAAATAGTATATTTGACCTATTTGGTAGATATTTGGAGTTATTTGTTCATAGTTGACTCATTTGGTATAAATATGTTTAGTAAATAGGACATTTGACCCATTTGATATATGTATGTTTGCTAATTGTTAATATTTGACCCGTTTGGTATAAATATGTGTAGTAAATAGGATATTTGACCCATTTGGTGTATATTTGTAGTTATTTGTTGATAGTTGACCCATTTGGTATAAATATGTTTAGTAAATAGAACATTTGACCCATTTGATGTATGTATGTTTGCTAAATGTTAATACTTGACCCGTTTGGTATAAATATGTGTAGTAAATAGGATATTTTGACCCATTTGGTTTATATTTGTAGTTATTTGTTGATAGTTAACCCGTTTGGTATAAATATGTTTAGTAAATATGACATTTGTCTCATTTGGTGTATGTATGTTTGCTAAATGTTAATAGTTGACCCGTTTGGTATAAATATATGTAGTAAATAGGATATTTGACTCATTTGGTATATATTTGTAGTTATTTGTTGACAGTTGACCCATTTGGTATAAATATGTTTAGTAAATAGGACCTTTGTCTCATTTGGTGTATGTATGTTTGCTAAATGTTAATAGTTGACCCGTTTGGTATAAATATGTGTAGTAAATAGGATATTTGACCCATTTGGTATATATTTGTAGTTATTTGTTGATAGTTGACCCATTTGGTATAAATATGTTTAGTAAATAGGACCTTTGTCTCATTTGGTGTATGTATGTTTGCTAAATGTTAATAGTTGACCCGTTTGGTATAAATATGTGTAGTAAATAAGATATTTGACCAATTTGGTATATATTTGTAGTTATTTGTTGATAGTTGACCCATTTGGTATAAATATATTTGTAGGAGCAATTTAATACAATGATGACGCTTCCTGATCTCCAAGAACAAATGGTCCGATTTTTTAATCAATATTACCAATCCCAATCCCAAAAGTTTGGAAATCAAGGCGGAAGCAGTAATAGTGGCGATCACGCCGATGAAGACGAAGACGAAGACGAAGATGAAGACGAAGACGAAGGCGAAGACAAAGACGTTTAGGCGTTTTTTGGTATGTTTATTTAGTTTTGTTGGTATACTTGACTATAAATATTTGTATGTTTGTTTAAGCGAATGTTGGTATATTTATATATATATGTAATGTTGGTATGTTTGGTTAATTTGTTTTGTTATTATTTCGTTTGATTGAGCGTGTGTGGACCCAAAAAAAAAAAAAAAACCTTTAGGGGTGACCCGTCACCCCTAAAAGATGTAGCCCAGATTGCACAGAATTTTGCCACGTGGCAAAAAAAATTATATGGAAAAGAAATGCCACGTGAAAAACCCCTTTAGAGGCGACACCTTTAGGGGCCACAGTGGGTTTTAGGGACCAAACAAATGTGACAGGATCTTTAGGGGCGACCGTCGCCCCTAAAGCTTAAGTCACCCCTATTGACTAAGTATTAGGGGCGACGGGCGTCGCCCCTAAAGCTCCAGTTTGCTGTAGTGCTCAACCAACCATAACAGAGATGTCGAGTCGCCTAAATAGCTTCTCCTTCATAATCCAAAATGACTAATTGATTTATTGGCTTTTAAGCAATTTTCTACCTCAATCCCAAATACTCACTAACCATATCTTTCCTTGATGGCTAAACCCGTATTCATAAAATGATCAATTACATTTAATTGACTATTTATCATGGACAACAGAACCGCTTACTTAAACAGGACAGTTTTTTTTTCCAATGAATTCATAAAAAACCTATTATAGTTTGAAGCAAACCATTTTTTTTTTTGTAAAATAAACTTTAATTAAAGGGTAATTTTACAAAAGGATGGTAGGACAACAAGTTATACCTCAATCATCTTAAAGAACAAAACTTATGTTACAAAGAACTATACGAGAATGTTTGTACAATTTTAGCAAATGTGTGGTGAAACTATACAACAAGAAATATTTGCGAAAACCAAACTCTAGTGACGTTAAAAATTGTAACAGTTCCACCACGATAAGCATGGTTTTCCAGGAATGCTCGGAAACATTGATTGCATGCATTGGCCGTGGAAGAATTGCCCGAATTCATGGTGCGAAATGTTCACAATATGCGATCAAGGACATCCATCAATAAACATAGAAGTTGTTTGTTCACAAGATCAATGGGTTTAGCATGCTTTCTTTGGTGTTCTTGGTTCGAATAACGATATTAATGTCGTCAATCAATCGGATGTTTTTGACGACGTCATAAAAAGAATCGGTTCGGATACCAGCTTTACGGTATCGAGGGTGGAATACAGGCGCGGGTATTATCTTGCTTATGGAATATACCCAACCTACTCTACAATCGCTAAAACTATTTCGCACCCCATCGAAAAAAAAAATCCAGGTATCAAGAAGCGGCAAGAAAAGACGTTGAACGGTTATTTGAGGTTCTACAAGCAAGACGACATATCACTGAAAACCCAGCACGTGCCTTCACCCAAAAAAGTTGTGTTACTGTATGTATGGTTGTATCTTGTTGCATAACATGATTCTAAAAGACAAAGGCGCGACCATTTGTGAGTTTGACGAAAATGCACCGGAGGAGAATGATGTTCCGGTTAGCCCACATCAACAAGATTTAAATGCGTTCTCGTTACATAACACGTACACACGTCAAAATCCTGAAGCGGACTTGGTTGAATATATTTGAACACGGACATGAGTAGCTTATTTGTAATTTTTTTCAATGTCAAGTAGTTTAATGTAACTTTAGTAATGGTTTTTTCTTTTTGATGTAATTTTACCTTTTTAGTATTAACGAGCAAGAGATCTCGCACGTTGCGGCGGGCACGTTAAAACAGTAAAAGAAACTAACGACACGATAAAAAGCTAAACTTACGTAATTGCCATATGTTCACACACAAAATGACGAATATACCCTCGATAAAAAGCACAACTACAAAAGTGTCATGCGTTCACACATAAAATGACGAATATACCCTCAAACAAAAGCAAAAATTACGTAATTGCCATATGTTCACACACAAAATGACGAATATACCCTCGATAAAAAGCACAACTACAAAAGTGTCATGCGTTCACACACAAAATGACGAATATACCCTCAAACAAAAGCAAAAATTACGTAATTGCCATATGTTCACACACAAAATGACGAATATACCCTCGATAAAAAGCACAACTACAAAAGTGTCATGCGTTCACACACAAAATGACGAATATACCCTCAAACAAAGGCAAAAATTACGTAATTGCCATAGTTATTATGACCGTAGATAAAGAAATGGACGAACACGATTTCTTTGGTTACAAATCATGGAGTTGGTTTTTAAATATATAGTAAATATTAAATTTACTTTTTGGAAATTAGAAAATTAAAAAAAAAAAAAAGAAAAAAAAAAAAAAAAGGCCATCCTTCACATCCTTAGACTATCCTATGCGAGATGGACTTGCCCACAGTAACATAGTAGGTAAGGTGGAAGAGCATCTTCAAGAATAGACCTCCTCTGCACTCTCTAGACTAAATAACAAAAGTCATGTTAAAAAAAAAAATAAGAAATGGAAAATAAAAAAGAGGAAGTTTGAAAAAAAGAATAAGAGTGTCATGTGGGAGCAGTTGGGAGGGTAGGTATCGTGCTGGACAGCATTCTTGTCTGTACTCCTATAATAAATTATTAAAGTAGCAAGTAGCTCTTCAGTCTTCACATCTCAAAAGTCAAAACATCACCACCCAAAACATCTCCTCTGCAATCAATGGCTGACTTCATTGTTTCTGCCGTCCTCCCTGTCCTCATCGACAAGCTCATCTCTGAAACTTCAAGAACCATCGATCGTTACAAGGGAATTGGTGCTGATATCAAGAAATGGAAGAAATGGTTAGTACAAATCCAAGGTGCGCTTGCTGATGCTTCTCAGAAGGATATAAACGATGATGATGTGAAAGAATGGTTGACAGATCTCCAACACTTGGCTTACGACGTAGATGACCTCCTCGATGGTTGGGCAACTGAAGCTATGGATCCCACCGACTCAGAAGCCACAACCAGCACTAGCAGGGTAAGAAAGCTGATCCCAACTTGTTGTACTAGTTTCTCACGAAGTACTAGGATGCTAGGCGAGTTAGATAGTATTAACCGTAGATTTAAAGATCTACTGAAGCGGAAAAAGGATTTTGGTTTTAAAGGGGAAGGGAAATCCGGTTTAAAAGTGGAAGGGGAATCTAGGCCAAAGAATATTAATCAGTCCTCCTCTGTTGTCCATCCGTCTCGTGTTGTTGGACGGGAAGTTGAGAGAAAGGCGTTGGTCCAACAGTTACTACTAGGGGATGGACCATCTGATCTAAACTATACCGTTGTTCCCATAGTTGGTATGGGCGGCATTGGTAAAACTACTCTAGCTAAACTTGTGTATAACGATGAACAAGTCAGTGGTCACTTCGAGCTCAAGGCTTGGGTTGTTGTTTCAGATGTGTTTGATAGCTTTGCTATAAGCAAAGCTATCTATGGAAATGTGGCAGAGGGAAACAAGTCATTTTCCGATTTAAATGAGGTTCAAGTAGAGCTTGTAAAACAACTAAGGGGGAAAAGGTTTCTGTTGGTACTAGACAATGTATGGTGTGAAAGCATAACAGATTGGAAAGAACTAGTCGAACCGTTTTATACGTGTGCTCCTGGAAGTAAAATTGTCATAACAACACGGAAGCAGGAATTGCTCAAAAAGTTGGGTTACAAAGATCTAAGCCCGCTACAGAGACTGACAGATAATGATGCTCTGTGTTTGTTTGCTCGACATGCTTTAGGTGTAGATAACTTTGATTCCCATTTGTCACTCAAACCACATGGTGAAGATATAATAAAAAAATGTGATGGCTTGCCTTTGGCTTTGATTGCACTTGGAGCATCATTGATGACAAAAGAAGATGAAGATTCGTGGAGGGGAGTAGTAAACAGTGAGATATGGACGTCAGAAGATTGTGATGTAAAGAAAATCATCCCAGCCCTCAGACTAAGCTACCTTGATCTTTCTGCACATTTGAAGCAATTGTTTGCATACTGCTCCTTGTTCCCCAAGGATTTCTTGTTTAACAAGGAGGAACTGGTTCAGTTATGGATGGCAGAAGGGTTTTTGACCCAGTTAACTCCAAACAATTCAACAGAAGAAAGGTTGGGTCTCACATCCTTTGATGAGTTGTTGTCAAGGACATTTTTTCAACATGCACCAGATTTCAAATCATTGTTTGTGATGCATGACATGATGAATGACTTGGCCAAATTTGTTGCTGGTGAGTTCTTTTTAAGGTTTGACAGTGAGTCTGAGAACGGCATCAAGGAAGAAACATGGGAAAAGTGCCGCCATATGTCATTTGTTCCTGAGACATATGTAACTAAAAAGAAGTTCAAGACGTTTGAAAAAGCTAAGAGCTTAAGAACATTCTTGGTAAGTTCTCTACCAGGTTATAAACGTTTCTACTTATCAGATAAGATTTTCGCTGCAGTACTTCCAAAGTTACCATTGTTAAGGGTCCTACATTTGAGTAATTTTTCAATAAGTGAAGTACCCGAGTCCATTGGCACTTTGAGGCACTTGAGGTATCTTAATCTATCTCATACTCAAATCACCCATTTACCGGAAAATGTTTGTACTCTCTATAACTTACAGACATTAATCTTATCTGGTTGTTATAGTTTAATTGAGTTGCCCAAGAGCTTCTTAAAGCTTAAAAACCTACGGCATTTTGACATCAGTGGTACTAGGATTTTGAAGATGCCCTTTGGGATTGGTGAGCTGAAAAGCCTACAAACTCTCCCTAAGATCATCATTGGAGGTGAAAATGGGTTTGAAATAGCCAAACTTAAAGATTTAGAAAAACTATGTGGCAAAATTTCCATTGTGAACTTGGATGAAGTGCAAGATGCCAAACATGCACAAGAGGCGAACTTCTCACAAAAGGTGGTTAGTGAGTTAGAGGTTGAATGGAGTCATGATTCACGAGACAAAGGACTTGGAAAGGAGGTCCTGAATCAGCTGAAGCCTCGTAGTGATAAATTAATACAACTCAAAATTAAGTCATACAGGGGATTGGCGTTTCCAAGTTGGGTAGGGGATCCCTCCTTTCTTTTATTGAAGCATGTGTCAATAAATGGTTGTTCAGAATGCGCTTCTCTACCGCCACTTGGGCAACTACCATCCCTTAAGGAGTTGTTTATTGAAAAATTAGATAGGGTGAAAGTTGTGGGTATGGAGTTTTTTGGAGCTGGTCTTTCTTTTCCTTCACTTAAAATTTTATGTTTTAAAAATATGCTTGGGTGGGAGAAATGGTCAACCAATGGTGAGGCAATGTTTCCATGTCTGCAAGAACTTAAGTTAAATTCTTGTAACAAGTTGGTTGATGTTTCACTTGGAGCATTACCTTCATTGAATGTTCTAGAAATAGATAACTGTGATAGTGGTGTGTTGAGAAGTCTGGTTCAAGTAACTAAAGCAGTCATTAAGTTGGAAATGGAAAGTATTTCAGGGCTTAACGATGTGGTGTGGAGAGGTGTTATGGAGCATGTTGGGGAAGTTGAAGAATTAAGTATAATGGGGTGTAATGAAATAAGATACTTGTGGGAATTAAAAGCAGAAGCACTTGCAAGTAAGGTTCTTGTGAAGCTAAGGAAATTGGTCGTGTGTCGTTGTGATAATTTAATAAGTTTAGGAGAGAAAGAGGAGGAGGAGGATAATCGTAGGAGCAATCTCCTAACATCTCTTATGGTGTTGGATGTTCAATCGTGTAATAAAATGGAGTGTTTAAGTTGTCCAGAGAGCATTGAGACATTGGAAGTTTATTATTGTAGTTCAATTACAACAATCTCATTACCAACAAGAGTGCAGAAGCTCAAATCATTTAAAGTCATGGGTTGTAAGAAACTATTAGAAAGGGAGTGGGGACGTCAAAACATGAACAACAATAGAATTGAGGTTGTATGTATAACTAAGTGGTCAAACCTTAAATCAATTGAACTGACTTACTTGGATCACCTCACTGTATTGAGCATAGTAAATTGCAAAAATCTGGAGACATTTCCTGACAATGCGTTGGCCAATTTGACCTCTTTAAAAGATCTGGACATAATAAACTGTCCAAGAATGGATGATTGTGGGGTTTGGCCTCCCAATTTGCATAGCTTAAAAATAGGAAAGTTGAAGAAGCCAATCTCAAAGTGGAGCACACAGAATTTTCCAACATCACTTATGAGTCTAGAGTTATATGGGTTTAAAGATGAAGTGAGTAGTTGCAGTCAATTTTCTGATCTTCTTCCTTTATCTCTTACTTCTCTTGGAATAAATGGATTTGAGAAATTGGAATCGATTAAAGTGGGGCTCCAACACCTCACCTCCCTCCAACAGCTCTCTGTCTCTGAGTGCCCTAATTTGAAGAATCTGTCCTACCCCCAACAACTCCAACATATCTTTTTTTATGAATGTCCAGAGATGATGGATCTACCACAAGACCTGTTGCCTTCACTTTTGGGTTTAAGAATCGGCAATGGTTGCCCAAAATTGAAAGAAAGATGCAGTGAAGGAGGCATTTACTCTTCCCACATCTCCTATATCCCCTTTATCAGCATCAGTAGCAGAGCCACTCACAGTGGCGAAGCCGCTAACAAAATAAGGAGTTTGTGGGCCGTTGCCCTCCGTAGAGCCCAGCTATAATGTGTAGTTTTTTTCTCAAGTATCCATTTAAATCAAGCTCACGTTTCTTGGTCATCTGAACGATTCTCCCACTCTCGATCATTCGATGTATTCCTTATCTTCCTGTGCAGTGCCTCTCCAATTCTGATTCCGCCGGTAATCTGTTGATGATCTTATATTCTGAATTTCGAATTCATTGTGTAGCTGTGTTGGTCGAATGTATGATTAACTGATTTGTGTTAATTTGTTGGTATGATTTCTGTTGATAATGTTTAAATAAAACTAAAAACTATCGGACCAGTAAAAAAAATAGCACCGACCTAAAATGTTTTGTTTGCTCAAAATTGCAGATAATTTAATTGATATTCCAAATTCCTTTTGAAGTTATTTTATATCATTTTATGTATTGATAGTTCATAGTACATAGTTGATAGTCTGATAGTGATATTAATGCAAATTGTTTGCTCATTTACACATATACAGATTATACACTGATCATGGAGTTAATATGAAGGTGTCTCTTCCCCTTTAATGATTTTAAGTTAAATTACTGATTTATTTTGTTATACTTTTGTGTCAATATGATACGAAATTGCCAGCAAAGAAGTGAGGTTGTTTGTAGTATTTTGACCATCTGCTAAAGTCAAATGGGTTAAGTGGATTGCATTCCCATAATATGCTTATGCTGAAGTCAAATGAGATTGATTGTAGTTTCTTTTGTGTCTTCACCGTATGCCTTTTGTTTACCCGCCTTTTATTTGATCACCAGCTTCTTTCCCTGCCTAATGCTCCTCACCGCTGTTGTGGTTGTCTTCCTTACCAAATCTAGTTGGGTTCATCGTTATGTAAATGTTTTGTTTTCTTGGTTGATGTATGATGATGTTTTGTTTGTTCATCCTTTTGATCTGGTCGTCTTTGTCGTCTAGTTTCTTCATGCTTTTCATCGTCGATGTTGTCTTTATTTTTTTTGTTTCTTTACAGGACGCCTTTTTTTCTGCCTGATCATCACGCATTGTTGTTTTTTTCGTTAACGAATGATGAATCTCTGTTGCACGCCGACTGTTTGTGTTAATGTCTCAAAGGCGTTCCTCATCATAGGTATTTGTTTGTGTTTATGATTTGGTCGTATTTTGTTTGCCTGTTGTTAGCTCTTACATGATCTTTACTCATTTTGGGAACCTGGGAATTTATATGCCTTTAATGGAGTTAAATTGAACCAAATTATTTGGTTTATATGAGTATTGTATGCCTTTGGAACCTTATATGCCTTTGATGGAATCAATTGTTTAATGTTGATAACTCATAATACCTTAATATTCAGTATTCTTCACTAAGAAAATAAGAATAACTCTTAAATACGAAAATGAAAACAAGCTAATACATATTTTGTTAACTGACAACTTGTACAAGTACTATTTTGTCTACGTAATATTCAGTATTCTTCATTAAGAAAATAAGAATAACTCTTAAATCAGACAGTTTAACTTGAATTTATCACAGGTACTGCGTAAACGCAAGAATAGCCGACCAAATTGAGGAGACAAA